>CAJHZI010000202.1:42500-222500 GCA_905160935.1 Enchytraeus crypticus | reverse complement strand
CCACAGCTGTGGCAGCTGCTGGCGTAGCTGCTATGTCTGCTGCTTCAGCAGCTGCCGCCACGGTGGCTGGCACGGTGGAAGGCGCTTCCACTCGTAGGTACAGCAAGGCTGGACATGTGGTTGACGACGAAGAAGAAGGGAACAGGACTGCCATCGACGCCACTGTTGTTGTGAGACAGAACGGCGGAGGAACGGGAGGGGGCGGGCTGGTTCTGCCCCTAAAGCCCCCCACCCCCTGCCAGACACCCTACCAGTGGGTCATGACGTCACGCAAGGTTAGGTTCGTCAGTGGTAGTGACGTCATAGGCTGCAGTGACGCGGATAGGATGGGCCCAAAGAAGACAAAGGGCAAGGTAATCAGTGCGCTATTCTGTTATGATTCCTATTATTGACTTACCTTTCCCACCGTAGACATAATCAATCTACCCTTGACCATTTTTGATCACCGGACTGGCTTTCGTTTAGGATCTTACTTCTCCTCAGCACATTTCTTTTGCAGATTGGTCTGGGTGAAGTGATCTGTAGTGATGTGTGCTGTTGGGGACGTCCCTGACATCATTCTTGGATGAGGAAACGGACGTTAAACCTTTATTATAATTATTATTATTATGATTGTTATCTCTTTACTATGCTGAGTTAAACGTTTAAGCACAACCAATGGTGAAAATGGAGGTGTGAGGGGGACGCAGAGGAACTACGTTCCCCTAGCTCTCATTTTTCTGAGGTCTATTCCCCCGCTAGGGGCCCATATTAGATACTAGGAGATCTGTAAATACATTACGGAGGACCCGGAAATATCATACCTTTCTCCTAATTCTTAATTACCATTTCAACCACTGAGCACAGCTAGGCATTTAGTTTGAATCGTTTGATGTCGCGTCCTGTAGTGAATGTTTCTCTGTGTCAGTTTCCTCACACAAGGATGATGTCAGGGACGTCACTAACATGCAGAGCCCAATGTGAAGACAGGAATGTGATCACGATTATGTAACCGGTAAATGGATAAATAACTACATTGCCACATTGAAAAAGGGCAGATAATGTGTTAGATGTCATCGTAGATGACGCTATACCGAGTATCTGAATACATTACATGATAAACAAGTGGTGGAAGCTCTTGTGAGAGATGTAGTTAGCTGACAATCTGATGAAGTTAGCTGACAATCTGATGTAGTTAGCTGACTACCGCTGGAGCCTATAGAACAATAGAATAACGACCAAAAACTGTTTTATGGTGTAATGCAATAAAACAGAGTTACGGCTGGAACCAGTGGCGAAGTCGGTAAGACACTCGACCACGGATCAGCATGTGCGGTGTTCAAAGCCTGGGCTCGCTCGTCACTGACATCGCTTTTGAGTGAGGAAACTGACGTTAACCTTAGCTTTATATTAAGTACGATCATCATCATCATCATCATCATCATCATCATCTTTCCCCGATTCCTAGCTTAACAAGGATAAAGCTTAGAAAATTTTTCTAGCAATTTTTGAAGCCAAGGCGCTCTTCAACCGCATGCCCTTTCTGACGTTGCTTTGGATCTTAGTGTTTGTCGCCTCTTACGACTAGTGTCTTGCACGGTTGGTCTATTCCTCAACAACCCGGACACAACACGGGTAACTATATTGTCTATGATGACAGGAGAAGGCGCCACTTCAGAGCACTCTCAAGGCTCAGGAGATGAACAAGAGAGGCAAGGTCATCTCACCCCGTCCCAAGGTCAACTCTGATGAGAACCCGGATAGTACCGGATCCTCCAGGAGAGGAAAGTCCTCTCTCGGAAGACCTGGAGACAACAGATCCGGAATCTGCAGCATCTTCTGAGCGCTTAACTCATTCTCAGACGCTCCAAGCTCAATCCACCGCCGTACAGAGTAGTTAATGTCTACCGTTGTAGACATCAGCATGAGGACATAAAGCTTGGAGCCATTGGCGATGTCGGTAATATACTCGAACGCGGATCAGTATCTGTGGGGTTAAATTCCTGGGCTCGCCCGTCACTGACATCGCTTTCGAGTGAGGAAGCTGACGTTAACCTTAGCTTTACTAATGGAAAGTTATAACGAGGGCTGAGACTGTTGCACGTTGGCTTGATGCTCTACAGTGAACCTATAGGTGTAGGGTTCAAATCCAGGGCTCTCCCAGTCATTGCCTTGGTTCTAGAGACTGAAAGCTGACGATAAACTTAAAACTTATAGGACCGATAGGCGTCAGTTTAGTTAAGCGTTTTATACTCTAGCTGGCTAGATAGATAGATGGAGAGATGGGTAATAGGTCGATAGATGGATGGATAGATGGATGGATGGGTAGATGGATAGTTGGATAGATGGATATATGGATGGACGGCGAGATGGATAGTAAGATAGAGGTATAATCAGGTAGAAGGATAGACGGATAAATGGATGGTTAGATAGAGGGATAGAAGGATAAATGGGTAGATGGATAGATAGATAGAAGATAGAACCGAGTAGATAGCAGAAGGTTAATATCTTATCTTGGGTTATACCATGCACGTTACGGTACTGCTGTAATCATTATGATGGATTTAGCGCTGGTTTCCTCGTGTGTAAGGTGATACTGAGATCTGGTTAAATCTGTTTGCTTCTGTGTATGTACGAATTATATTAAACTTTTCTCGCCATTACAGCGTAGATACCTAACAGAAATTCGTAGTACAGCTCAGTACAGCTAATGTTAACGTCAGTTTCCTCACTCGAAAGCGATGTCAGTGACGAGCTAGCCCAGGATTTGAACCCCACACATACTGATCCGCGGTCGACCATTTGATCGACATCGCCACTGGATCCAGCCAGTACAACAGAACAGTCAGCGTTGTCTTGCTTCTAGTCAAACCATCCATCCTGTTGTTTCGCTCACGTAGGAGCGTTGGCTGAATTTTATTTTTTATAACTTATTACAATTTCAAGCGGACTTAACTTTAAGGCGTTAGTTCGTTATTGCTGTTTGTTAATACGCTTCATTGGTCACCATTGAGCGCCACTTGTCGACTTGCACATCACAAATAATTTCTAATAATAACAATTCTTGTTGCACGATCGTGTACTGTTCATATATCTCACTGAGCTAAGAACATCGGCAAATGTTTGATTCCTTATCAGAAATGCACCGTAGACGTAGTAACTTAGGAAGAGATCAATTTAGAGGTGAGTTTATTAATCAGTTATGATTAGTTGATTTCTAAAGTCTACAGAAGGTATGGATAAGGCATAGACTTTGTGAATGGATTAACTTGTTGATCTAAAGAGTGCTCTTATGGAGCGAGAAAACAGACTTTGAGTATGAATATATTCCTTGAACCTGCCGCTTGGCAGTGCACTGAGGAAGGAGCCAAGGAAGGATTAGTTGATTCTATTTTGAGCTCATTTCATTCTTAAATTTTATTCTATTATTTCGAAAAATGACAGGTCCAATGCTCATATAAATATTTCATCACAGTTAGGATGTCACCACAGAGGCTTACTCAAGGTTTACAATTAACCCAATCTCGATACTCCGGGTGATACATGATTCCATCCACACTCCAAACCAGATAAGAGTTTTTTCTCCTCCTGCCCGCCTGCTAACATAAACCCCGCCCCGCTAAAATTAAACCCGCCCAGCTAATGTTAACTTCGCCAAGCTAACATTAACCCCGCCCTGCGGCTTTAACACCGCCCAGCTAAAATAAACCCCGCTTAGTTAATATTAACCTCGCTGCGATAGCAATACGTTTCCCCGCTAACATTACCCCGACCCGCTAACATTAACCCCACCCCGCATCTGCATAACTTATTCCTATCCACGCTCCACAGTACAATACAGAATATCTCAATAGAATATCTCAATACAGAAGATTTTTGAAATTTGTCTAAAAGTTCTAATTTGTTTAAAAGTTACGCAAGCAAACACGCAAACATGCTTACCTATAGTTGCTATCCATGCAAACCCTGTATTAATTAATAGCAGATCGCTCACAGCGTCATCTGATATACGTATGTGAAACTTTGTCATCGTGAAACCTGTCTAACAACGCCAAACCGCCTGGGTCCCTTAAATCCGACCCCGACCCCGCGGAGATTCCAGCGCCGCGGGGACCCCGTGCAGGTCTAATTTCCCAATAAACATATTCTAACAGCATATTCAATAGATTTACCGTAACAATGTGTTTATATAGACTTAAACTATTGACTACGGTTTGGACATCCGTATATATACGTAAACTTTGAGGAATCTCCATTGTCGTCTCACAGTGTCTTTTTTAGTCTTGTTAGGTTTAATGTTCTAAAGTTTCAAAGAGGGATCGACTAAGTTTCCATTCGAAAATCGAAACCTATCGATACAGGGGAATACGGCAAGAAAGGAAATGTTGTCAGTTTTCACATAGATGGACCAGTTTAACGGGAAGAGTATAATTTGGTGGTCTTTCTATCGTCTACGTTGTGTAGTTGAAGTATATCCTAGGAAGATCGTCCGTATAGTCGCTGCCGGCAGTTCTTGACGAGTGGAAGGAGGTAGGGAATGTCGGTAACGATGAAGAAGGCGAGGACAAGGGCGATACAGGCCACGGGCACGGTGGCGACAACCTGCGCGTTCTCTGCGTCCACCGTGGTAGCAACAAACTGCCGTCTAGCCTGCGTGTCTGTCCAATCAATCAATCGATCATTAGATTGATCAATCGAGCTATCAAGGGATGATTGATTGATGGAGACATTCATTCATGAATGAATGAATGTCTCCATCAATCAATCATCATTATATCGATCAATCGAGCTATGAATGATTGAATGAATGAATGAATCAATCAATAAATAAATAAATCAATCAATCGATCAGTCATTACATCAATCAATCGTTCAATGAATCATCATTGAATGAATAATCAATGAATAATCATTCAAACGATCAATAATTCAGTGAATCTATCAATCTATCAATAAATAAATCAAACAATCAATAAATTAAGCGATCATTGACATAGGCTATAACTAATGTTAAGAGAATTAGGTAATAACAAACCTATACACTCTGGAATGGGTGGGTTCCATCTTCCGAAGGGATCACAGACTGATTCTATATAAGAAGCAGCAGCTGCGTGTTCAAACTTCTGCTCAGCTGCGCAGCTGCAGTTAACAGCTGTGCCTGTCTCAGTAGCTGTCGTATTTACAACATGAGACAGCAATGGTGGACATTTGGCGACTGTGTGAATATTAATAACACATTTATTAAGCTTAGTCAAATATTTAATGAAGCTAATTTGTTACAGCATTAAAAGCTCTAATTAAAAGGGAACAATCTATTTAAATTAGTGCTAGTCCAATGGATTAGATAAAGTTAAAGCATAACGTACTGCCCATTTAATCAAAGTAAGATATAAGTCTTCCACATATTTTAGTATTTGCTTAGGCGTGGGTCTTTAAATCATCTAACATACCTAATCTCGGCCTGCCCCTGCCCCTTTTCCCTTCCATTCTGCCATTCTACATACAATGAACACAATAATATAAGTCCCTTGAAGTTCGTACCTTCACAGTCAGCCATGGACTCTGGCAGCCACTTGCCGCTGATATGACAAGTGACTGTTCTCGTGTAGCTCTCGGTTGAGAATTGATACCCCGGTGGACAGGTGAAGATGAGCTCAGAGCCGACCACTGAATGTACTGGAGCGGGGTCCGTCGAAGACTTGAGCATCTGAGCGATGTTAAGACTGGACATCGGCTCGTATTTCCCGCATAGAATGACTGCAGTGCAAGAAAGCAATTTCATATAGTTTGATACCCGTGATGAGTCAGGGTTGCTGAAGAATAGACCAAGTGTGGACTGTTCGTGTGGTAAAAGGCGATAAAGCACTAAGATCTAAACCAACATCCGAAAGGGCATTTAATTGGTGAGCGCCTACGATCCAAAAATAGCTACACACTCTCTAAAACGAATGAAATGAAGGTCTATTGGTATCCAAACGCTAGTTAATCTGAGATTCTACCGAAGATGATAATGATTTCGTAAATTACACCCTGTTATTATACGAACAAAACCCTCCTGTACCGATGTGCAAGTAATGAGCAATAATACTGACATGTAGCAAAAGAATAAGGATGTCATGATGGTTGCTTTTGAAGAAGCCAACACTACTCACCGAGACAGTCGACATTTGGTGCCCAGACCCCACGCTCGTTGCAAGTAACGTTTGTCGAATAGTTCAGAGCTTTAACACCATCAATGTAAAGATCGTAACCCTCAGCACAACCCACTTCCACCGTCTCGTTGAATGCCGCAATCTGATTGATGGAAGAGTTGAAGGGAAAACTGAAAGCTTGGCAGAATAAATCTGTGAGAAAATAAGAGACAACTGCTGATTGATATAAATAAATAAATAAATTATAAATAAATAAATAAATAGTTACTTTAATTCATGCTAATATCAACTGAGAATTACTCCAAGACAATTTAGCCAGTACTATACACAAAGACACCTAGGTAACATATTAAAACCTTTATTTATACTGTAATACTAGTCTTATAAAACCAGGTTCCAACAGCAAATAGTTAAATGAGCCGTCGGCTTTGGAAGAGAACTATAGCCACTTGTTGGTACCAATCTCGACCAGTTGGTACCAGTCTGGACTGGTTGGTACCAGTCTCAACTAGGTTGTACTCGTGAATTTTCGTAATTTCATTGATCAACTTGTGTATGCATTTTTTAGTTAATAAGTATTTAATATTTAATGGTGCAGTAATTGTGAAAATTGGAAAACCGTTGATGTGAAGAGTTATCTCATGCCACTACTAGCATTAACCCAAGGCTTTTCAATCGATCTAATCAAGCGCTAACCCTATCGAATCAAACGTCAACAACTTTTATATACTGTAAATATAAGAAATTATAAAATAAATGCATACTTACAAAATCTTTACGTGACCAAAACTGTACATGAGTTATGATGTTCATCATAAACTCTGAATTAAAACTAAAAGTTAAAATGTCACAGCTTTCAGAATGCTTTACTTTTTCGGGCCTATTGTACACGTTGTTTCAAACCTTCGCAATCTGGCACAGCAGGCAACCACTCCTGCCCATTACAGTTTGTTATCATCCACAGATCATGTTGACTCCGTTGAGATTTGAACCAGTAACCCGCATCACACGTGTAGTTGATCTGACTTCCGTTATAACACAACAGTGTATTGGAGAACTTGTCAGATCCATTCACCTGACTCCTAGTGCCCAGTGACAGCTTGGGTGCAGGGGGGCATCGACCGTCTGCATAGGACGTAAAGCAAAAAAATACTGGTAAAGCTAAGGTCAACATCAGTTTCCTTACTCGAAAACGACGTCAATGACGGGCTAGCTCAGGATTTGAACTCCGCACATACTGATCCGCGGTCGAGTATATTACCGACTTCTTCACGGGCTCTAGAATGTGATGGGACACAATAATTCGATTCATTATGTACCTGAGTACTGCACTAATCTGCTATGATTAAGCCATGCGACAAGAGCTCGAGAAATCATGAAATTTATTAATAAATTGGACGAAAATTGCCATAAGTATATGAAAGCCATTTGTAAACGTCAAATTTATTATTATCCAGAAAATTTTAAATTTTAAATATTGATTGCAATACTAGAAAGTTAATATTGAATAATATTTAATTAATAGTTTGAGTATTGCAAAGAAGGCTCTTTTTACCATCTAACAACCTAAGGTCATACCCTTCCCGTACGCCAAATGAGCCATTCAGCCCTAGGAAGAGAGCTTTCAGAATTGATAGCGAATACATATCATTAGATAACTCATTAAACACGTGATTGATGGACTGTTTGATTGATTGATTGATCGATTTGATCGATTGATCTATGGATTAATTGATAGAATGTTTGATCGATTTACAATTTAATTGATATATCGATAATTATGATCGATTGATAATTTAATTGAGATATCGATAAATTGATTGATTTATCTATTGATTGATTGATTGCTGTATTGATTGATTGATCCTTTAATCGATTGCTGATACGTACATTCACAGGTCATGCTTATATCAGACCAGAGATCCTCATCGATACACTTGATCAGTTTACTCTTCTGTCCATCATCAAATCTTCTCTCATCGAGACACGAGTAGACAAACAGCGCTCCCGCCGCGTACAGCGCCGCGCCGCTCGGCTCTGCGCGTGTCACGGGCTGCGTCAGCGCCTTCAGGCTCGCCCAGGCGATAGCGACAGGCGGGCTGCAGTAAAACTCTGCACGAGAAACCAAATATTCATCTATTTTCTTCTAGCTTAAATGCAACGGCTGCAGCTGGAACTGATTAACTGGATATACAAAATTATAGATGCGACAGAGAGGCGGCTTGAAGGACGTCTGGCTTGAAGTTCTTCACCATATGAGCTTGCTAATCCTCAAGTCTATTCTACTAGAATGGCTGGAGCCAGTGGCGAAGTCGGTAAGATACTCGACCACTGAAAAGTATGTGCGGAGTTCAAATCCTGGGCTCACCCGTCACTGACATTGCTTTCGAGTGGGGAAACTGCCGTCAACATTAGCATTTTTAGCTTTTCGAGTGCAGACTAAGAGCCTCGATCCTAAGCGGTAGTTGAATTCTTCTTCGAATTGGCCACCAGATATAGCGGAGGAATGAGATAAATACACAGCAACTCTCTTCGTTGCAGTTAGAAATAATCAATTTATGAAAAAAGATTGTGTTGATGTTCAAGAAGTCATGCTTCTCAGATTTAAATTTTATCAGATATAATGTTCTGTACTTTTACGATTACAGGTCATTACTTTTTAAAATAGACAAAATACAATATCCTCCTCATTTCATTTGTTATTTTAAATTTACGTCTTTATTAAATAAAATTTTCGTACCTACGCACTCTGGTACGGATTGATTCCAGTAGAGACTCGTACTGTTGTAAACAGTGTCCACGCACTGTACGGCCAGCGATGAAGTCAGGGATGACGTCACACTACTGTTTACAAACTTGTATCCAGGGAGACAGGTGACGTCAGCAATCGAGAGATATGATGTCATGTATAAACCAGCTGTGGAGTTAGGCGGAAGGTCAAGGGCCTCGCAGTAGATTTCTGTGAACAATTCATATAATTAAAAGTCATATCTAGACTAATATCGTTGCCTTTTGATGCGCCATCAAAAGGCAACGATTACTAATAACCATGGAGAGAAAGGAGGAAATGGGTTTAAAAAGAAGCATCTGTGCTTCCTGACCCAGTGTGTCGTTATGTTATGTTATGTTAATCAGGATATTTAGCAGTTCATTGACATTTAATTTTCACTTAGACCTAAAACTGCTTTCTACATAAAATACTCGATAATATAATTAAGTATAAAAGTTGATACTTTATAGAGCTAAAAGTGTGAAAAGATAAGTCCATATTTGTAACTAAATGCCAAATGTTTGTTATATTTGTTAAGGACCTTAACTAAATGCCAAGTATTTGTAACTAAATGCCAAGTATTTCTTTAGGTCCTTACTTCTATTCAGCACATTCATTTTGCAGATTGGTTTGGGTAAATTGATCTATAGTGATGTGTGCTGTGGGGAGGTCCCTAACATCATCCTTGGATGAGGAAACGGACGTTAAACCTCTATTATTTTTAGTATTATTATTACATTTCCCAGAGGCTAAAAATGAACTTACAAGTTCACATAAAGCCATATTACGAGGATTACATGAGATTATATAGCTTCGAGTATAAAATAAAATTATTATTACTTCTGGAATACCTGAGCAATGGTTTATACGTGTCCAGCTTATTACATTAACAATTACTATGTATTATATTACTTCAACAATTAGTTTATATTATATTAATATTACTACTGATTTCATTGATATATTACTTATATACATGTATATATATATATATATATATATATATATATATATACATGTATATAGTATATAGTATTGATAGTGTATCTTAAATTATTGACATACAAAACATTGATAGCTCGTCACCTGAGCAATGATTAATAGGTGTCCAGCTGTTGTCCTTTAGACACGTGACCTCTAGAGATCGATGACCTCCAGGAAACCTGTGACCCTCGTCACACACGAGTAAAACTGTGCGTCTGTCGGCGTCCATACGAGCAGTGGCGTTCAGGACCACAGGTGGAGGAGTGCAGTGACGATCTGTGGGTGCAATAAATTAAGAAACATAATTTAAATTTTTATCAGTTTCGTTTATTTACATCAATTTCCCCAATATAAACCTTCGATAATTAATCAATACGATGATATTTTCAAAAGAATTTAAATTCCACAATACAAGTTTATATGAGGGTTATTTTACTGACATTTTTATATACAATGAGTAGCTGGTCTGTACGAATTATGAACTATAGATCCGTATCGCTAATTTAACATTGAAACATTTCAATGTTATACTGTTGGAGTATCTGCACCTAGCCTCAGACTGACATGACAAAGTCTGACGTTTAACACTAATTGACGTTACTTAACGCCTCTAAACAATGCGCTTTTGAGTCACTCAATTTTTATTTTTATTAGTCTATTACACAGCCAGCACAAGCGATTTCGGGAAGACTGAAACCCTGAAGATTATAAGAATTGTAAACACTTTAAATGTGGATATGAAGACAAATTGTAGGCTACATATATTTTTAGGATCTGTATGTCATGGACCTGCCACTATGCAGTACTACATTTGTATTGTATCACACTAATATTAATAATGATTAATAATTATCAATAACTATTAGATTTCGAAACTCTTCCACTCACCGGTGCATTTAGAGGGCCTAGTTGTGAACAGGCCTTGGTCACGCACTGCTGTACACTTAATTGCCTCAGCCCGTAAGCCAATCGCATACAGCGAAACCTCGGATGAGCTATTAGTGCATTGGCGCGTCAAGAGCTCTGATTGGTCCATTTGAATTAAATTCTCAATATTTTCACCAATAGACGTACGATTCTCCTCACAAGTAATTGCTGAAAATATGAAATGTTGAATATAATCAAAACTCATATAATACATGAATTTATTATCCAATTGATTAGCTAATAAAAGTGTAATTAGTTTAATTAGTTGATTACTTTTGGTGGTTGACATAATTCTGCTTAATAACTCCTAATGCAATTTTTAATGATAGAGAGCTAAAATGTTATTAATAAGCACTAAATTTCATTAATATATTTTAAAATTAATTCCTTATACAGTAATACAAATATACCATTTGCACTTACGTATGCAGTCAGGCATTACAATGGGCCAGCGGCCATTTATGCAGACGATAGTTCTGGAAGTGGAAAAGACGAGTGGAAAGCGAAATCCTCGACTGCAGGTAAAGACGGCAATCGTCCCCTTGCTATTTCTCAAAAGTCTGTATGTGGAGTAGCGAGCGGCTTTGGGCTGATTTGGACAAGTTTTATTTGTATCTGAAAAGACGGTATCAAATAAATTATAGTAATCGCCAAGAATTTGAATACACAAATAGTATTATCATTAAATTGTCAATTGCAGGATCCTCTGTCAATTGATTGATTGATTGGTTAGCTGATTGATTGATTGATTATTAACCTGTTGAACATACTCATGTCTAATCAATATCATTGTTAAAGAATTGCAGGTTATCATTGCAACAAGAAAACTACCGTCAATGTAATATCAATACCTTCATAGGACCGCTTGTTTATCATATCAAAGACGTATTGGTTATTATGTCTTTGTGTTTGAGACAAATATTTGAATTTACATTAATATTCCAGCAGGTAAGATATTCGACCGCGGATCGGTATGTGCGGGTTCAAATCCTGGGCTCGCCCGTCACTGACATCGCTTTCGAGTGAGGAAACTGACGTTAACCTTAGCTTTACCAGCTTTTTAGCTTTACAAGGTAAGTCCTCATTTGCTTCATGATGATTTTTTAAAAGGCATCAAACTATGAAAAGATAATGAACGAAATGAAATCAAGAGTTCATCGTAATTCTGACACTATTCTCTGGGTCGCAGTACCGGGTTCCTTTGGTAAATCTTTACCAATCTCGCAAAGCTGAAGCACTCGAGACCATTGCTTGAGACCTGAAGAATCACGTATATTTAGATCTACAGAAATTCATAAAATAAAGCACAATTATATGAGAACACTCTGTACCTACCCGCCATGACATCAACAGGAATTGAAATAGTCGGCAGATTAGGACCGGGAGGCACTGTAGATGAACTGCTATCATGAGTTTTGGTCACCACTTGAATGATTGCAGCTGTCGAACCCTTCGTCTCTGTTGTGAGTTCTGATGTCGAAGCGTGTTTAGAATCATCAGTTGATAAAATATTCTCTCGATTTGATGACGTTGTTATCAAATTATCGGATAGCTCAGTTATCATCGATGAATTTAGATAGCTTCGTTGAGTTTCCGCAGGAGACGAATGCTCCGTAATGAAGTCTGAAAAGGCATAAGTGTTCGTCGATTCTGATTCTGCATTTTGCAATGTTACAGCGGATAAAAAAGCATCTGTGATAGTCAATGTAGCACTAGTTGACAATGATTCTGAAATAGATTTATCCAAAGCCTTCGATAACGTTGATAATGCAGAATTAGATGTCACTACGGAACTAATAGGCAGTGTTTGTTTTACAGTATTCAGCTGAGTTGCTTTTGATATCGTTGCCTCTTCCGTTTCTTTTGATGAAGTCATTTCCGTTGTTTTGAGATATGTCGTTGGCTGCATTGTTGTCTGCGGTGCGGTTTTCAATGATGTTATCGAATGCGTTGTTTTTACAGATGTTGTGTGATCGGTAATCTTACTAATTGTCGGCTCAGCTGACTTTAAAGAAGTAGTCGGTTCAGTTGTTTTTATAGAAGTTGTCGGTTCAGTTGTTTTTACAGAAGTTGTCGGTTCAGTTGTTTTTATAGAAGTTGTAGGTTCAGTTGTTTTTATAGAAGTTGTCGGTTCAGTTGTTTTTACAGAAGTTGTCGGTTCCGTTGTTTTTACAGAAGTTGTCGGTTCAGTTGTTTTTACAGAAGTTGTCGGTTCAGTTGTTTTTATAGAAGTTGTCGGTTCAGTTGTTTTTATAGAAGTTGTCGGTTCAGTTGTTTTTACAGAAGTTGTCGGTTCAGTTATTTTTACAAAAGTTGACGGTTCAGTTGTTTTTACAGAAGTTGTCGGTTCCGTTGTTTTTACAGAAGTTGTCGGTTCCGTTGTTTTTACAGAAGTTGTCGGTTCAGTTGCTTTTATAGAAGTTGTCGGTTCAGTTGTTTTTATAGAAGTTGTCGGTTCAGTTGTTTTTACAGAAGTTGTCGGTTCAGTTGTTTTTACAGAAGTTGTCGGTTCAGTTATTTTTACAGAAGTTGACGGTTCAGTTGTTTTTACAGAAGTTGTCGGTTCCGTTGTTTTTACAGAAGTTGTCGGTTCCGTTGTTTTTACAGAAGTTGTCGGTTCAGTTGTTTTTATAGAAGTTGTCGGTTCAGTTGTTTTTATAGAAGTTGTTGGTTCAGTTGTTTTTACAGAAGTTGTCGGTTCAGTTGTTTTTACAGAAGTTGTCGGTTCAGTTGTTTTTACAGAAGTTGTCGGTTCAGTTGTTTTTACAGAAGTTGTCGGTTCAGTTGATTTTACAGAAGTTGTCGGTTCCGTTGATGCTATAGGAGTTGTTACAACTGTTGTTGTTGTTTCTGCAACTGTTGTTGTTACAGTTGTTGGTACCGCTGTGGTTTGAGCTACAAATACATAAAATATTCTTGTATTTACAAGTACAATTCATGTATCGTGTATGCTTTATTAGAGCTATGTTTCGCAATGTTAAACGACGTTACGTTTTTGTACTCTATGTTACGCTATGGTACGCGATTTTAGGGGAACAGAGAAACGCTATTCCACAAACAAATTATGCTTTCTTACTTCTCGTTAGAGAGAGAGAGAGAGAGAGAGAGAGAGAGAGAGAGAGAGAGAGAGAGAGAGAGAGAGAGAGCGAGACAGAAATGCTGTATTATGTCATGTCAAGTTACACTTTGTTTATTTTGTTATGTTACTCTACACTAAACTATCCCGACCCTAGTTAAACAGGGACTAAGCGGAAGTTGATTACGCTTATATGTAATAATCGATATTAAGCAATGGAATGTTTGGCACACAATGCTATACTCCGCTATGCTCAGTCATTTTATTACGGTACGCTACGTTACCATATTTACGCTATTTACGCTATTGCGTGTTTGTGTTAAATTATATCACGTAATGGTATGTTTATCATGCAATGCTATACTCATCTTCGTTACTCTACGTTACTCTACGTTACTCTACGTTACTCAACGTTACTCTACGTTACTCTACGTTACTCTACGTTACGCTAGGTTACTCTACGTTACTCTACGTTACGCTAAGTTACTCTACGCTACCCCACGTTATTCTAGGACTTGCAGTACTCACGTATATAGCATAGAGGCAGGATAAGATCTGTGCTGGCTGTGTCAGTGGCTCCAGCCAGTGATATGTAGTTGATCGCCAGCATTGATGCGTCCTCTATGATCACACCGGTCTTGGTGGGGTCCCCCGGCTGATTCCCCGTGCCCACTCTCAGGTACCCGTCCCCCCAGCTAGCCCAAACCCACGTGTGGGCTGATGGCGTGAGGAAGGGACAGCAGGGGTTGTAATACCCCGTGAGATAACTCGCAGATGCTAAGTCCGGGTAGCGACTGCGTAAAGGAAATATTTCTAGTGAGATCCAATCATTCAACCAATCAATCAATTAATCAGTCAATCTGCCATTTAATCAATCAATCAGTCAAACAATCAATCAATCAATCAAGCTGCCATTCAATCAATCACTCAATCAATCAATCAAACTATCAACCAATTAAGCTATCATTCAATCAATCAAACATTGCATAAATCAAATAACTTCATATCATGCGGTATATCAGATGATGTCAGGGACGCAAGATCACTGCATCCTTTACAGTTATCATTGCGTTATGCTGCTATGGAGACTGGACTAGTAGTAGCGGCTCAATGCGCAATGCCACTATGCCACTGTGCATCCAGAACCGGTCGAGTAGAATCCGCGAGTACAAACAAATGTTTTTTCGAAGCGACTGTCCGCAGCCAAACATGCTGCTACGGATACCATACTATTATTGCTATTATTATTATTATTATTATTATTGGTAGGAACCAGTGGCGACGTCGGTAAGATACTCGACCGCGGGGATCAGTATGTGCTAGGTTCAAATCTTGAGCTCGCCTGTCACTGACATCGCTTTCGAGTGAGGAAACTGACGTTAACCTTAGTATTTACCATCCAACCAGTAGAAAACAAAGAAAAATGATCACTCACTAGACTCTGATTCCTAGGGAAGAGAGATCAGCGAAGAGTTTCAGCACGTATCCAGTGCAGGTGAGAGTGGCATTGACAGAGGTGGGCGAGAGACATATAAATGTGGTGTCATTTCCCATCACCTTCAATCAATCAATCAATCAATTAATCAATCAGTCAATCAATCAATCAATCAATCAATCAATCAGTCAGTCAGTCAATCAATAAATAAATAAATCAATCAATCAATCAATTAATCAATCAATCAATTATTCAATCAATCAATCGAAGTTAACAGAGGTGGTTGATAGACATACAAATATCGTATAATTTCTCATCATCTTCAATCAATCAATCAATAAATCAATCAATGTTAACAGAGGTGGTGATTGACACAAATGTATAAATGTCGTATCATTTCCTATCACCCTCAAGCAATCAGTCAATCAATTGTTAAACATGGACATTAAGAAAGGGGGATAGTAGGAAATTCTAAGCCTTCGAAATGTTACAATGGAGAAAAATGGAGAAAGAGAGAGTGAGAGGGAAAGAGAGAGAGAGAAAGCGAGAGAGATACATATATAAAGCGAAATGCAGATAGAGAAAGAGAGAGATATAGTGAGAGAGAGAAAGATGGAGAGATAGAGAGAGAGAAAGAGGGATAGATAGATAGATAGAGATACAGACAGAGAGAAAGAGAGAGAGAGAAATAGAGAGAGAAAGAGAGAGAGAGATACAGACAGAGAGAACGAGAGAAAGAGATATATATATATATATATATATATATATAGATAGATAGAGAGAGAGAGAGAGAGAGAGAGAGAGAGAGAGAGAGAGAGAGAAAGCGAGAAAGAGATAGAGAGAGAGAGAGAAAGAGAGAGATACTGGGACACAGACACTAAAGACGACAGAAGTGACAGCTCCGAGGATGTTGCTCATCTCTATGTAAGCTGTGCCTGTCATCTGGACCGTCCTGCCTGCATTGTCACATGAATGACTGAGTGAGTGAATGAATGAATGAGTGAATGACTGAATGAATGAATGAATGCATGGATGGATGAATGAATGAATAAAAGACTGAAAGAATGAATGGATGAGTGAATGAATGAAGGGATGAATGAATGAATAAATAAAAATCAATTAAATAAAGGATGGATGGATGGAATAATGAAAGAAGGAATGAATAAACGGATAAATGAATGAATGAATGAGCTAATGAATGAACGAATGAGTGAATGAATGAATGAAGGAACGAAAGAAGAAGGAAGGAAGGACCACACGAACGAATGAACCAGAGAGCGAAAGAGGAAGTTAGCGACTCAATGAATCAATGAATGAGAGGTTAGCATGTCGGTTATTCCTTTACGGGTCGGTAGGTGCGGAGTTCAAATCCAGAGCTCTCTTCGTCACTGACATGACTTCGAAACAGAAACTGACGCTGAACCTGATCAGGAACTTCAGAAAATTGATGTAGAATAAAGATGCCGCTCACACAGCAACACAGCTAGGCTATAGTAGGGAGAAGAAACGTGACATGGTCTTTAGATAGTTGTTTAATTGCATTAGTTATTTATTTTTCAAATATTTTATTAGTGGTCCGTTGATTTGAAATCCATTAACTGGTTATTAATGGACTAGTTAGTTACTAAGTAGCAATTATCTTATTAGCAACTGATTGATTAGTAATTTATTGATTAGTAATTTATTGATTAGTAATTTATTGATTAGTAATTAACTGATTGGTAATAAATTGATTAGAAATGAACTGACTAGTAATTATTTTATTAGTCACTAATTGATTTGAATGAAAATAATGATTCATTATTAGCTTTGTATTTAATTAAGTTGCAAGTAGTTACACTTAATTAATTAATTAAATCGTAGGCTCGCTCGTCACTGACATCCCCTACGAGTGAGGAAACTGAATTTAAAATTAGCTTTTTACCAGCTATAAATTAATTAATTAGTGGTAAATTAATCAGAAATTGACTAATGAGTAACTAATTGATTAATTATCGATATATTCACACCTGGTAGCAAACAAGTAGGGGGTAGAACTGGTGGAGCTGAAAAATTGAATAATTCTATCAATCAATCAAGAATTAATTAATCAATTAATCAGCCAAACAGTCTCTTAATTGATAGATCAATCAATCAGCTAATCAATCGATGAATTAGTCTATCGGTAAATCAATAGATGAATCAATAATCAGCCAATCAATTATTAGTTAATGAGTTGACGGTTAGTTAACATTGTCTTGTAAATATTCTTTATCATTGATTGAGTCGTTGATTAAAAAAATAGTGTATATATCATTTAATCAACTCCTTCATAGAGCTAATCCTTTAGTTATGCAATCAGTCATCCATAAGTCCTTTAATCAATCAATTAATCATTGAATTAGTCAATTGAATCATCAATCAATTAATCAATCAAGCAAGTGTTAACTTAGTAAATTAGCCTAAAATCTTTAACAATTTTCATTTAAGAGGATATTTTCCCTACCAGCTAATCTTACACTGTAATCGTACCCGCCAATATTACCCGTTAATCCAATTAGTTAAAACTTCCCACTGATCCTATCCTCTAATTCTACTCTGTAATCTTTCCCACTAATCCCATTATCTAATCCCAGACTTTAATATTGTCTGTTCATCCTATCCGAAACCTCTAGATATACCAAAATAGACCACAAACGAAGTAAAGATCACCATGATGATAACATTTCGTTATCATTAAGATAACGAAACGTTATCATCATGATGATAACATTTCGTTATCATTAAGATAACGAAACGTTATCATCATGATGATAACATTTCGTTATCATTAAGATAACGAAACGTTATCATCATGATAACGATACGTTATCATTATCATAACGAAACGTTATCATTATGATAACGAAACGTTGTCATTATCATAACGAAACGTTGTCATCATGCTGGTGATAACGTCATGCTAACGTCATCATTATAACGGGTGAAGTTAAGAGTCTAAGTAAATGGATGAAGACAAAGGAAACAGAGATGATCAGAGCAACAATGGGTAGAGACATATAGAGGAATATGACCATGACCGCCCAGGCTTGGAACAGGTTCAGCTTTTAAAGAATATCCCCTATCAGCTATACCCATTCGCTACACTATAAATAAAAGTAGACCCCATTCGCTACACTATAAATAAAAGGAAGTAAACGACTTACGACTCAGCGTGAAAGTTTGTTGTTGATCTGTGAGTACAAACAATAAAAGTAAAATTAACATTAAAATAAAGTTTCGAATACGTAGACAATACGTAGACCTTGGTGCAAGGCTGCACCATACGTAGACGTGGCTGCACAATACGTAGACTTTGGTGCAAGGCTGCACAATACGTAGACTTTGGTGCAAGGCTGCACAATACGTAGACTTTGGTGCAAGGCTGCACAATACGTAGACTTTGGTGCAAGGCTGCACAATACGTAGACTTTGGTGCAAGGCTGCACAATACGTAGACTTTGGTGCAAGGCTGCACAATACGTAGACTTTGGTGCAAGGCTGCACAATACGTAGACTTTGGTGCAATGATGAAAGGATGATAATATACGGTGAAAAAATGAAACAATACAGGGTGAGTAAAATATTTATTACACCTGCAAAAAGTTTGAATATCTCAGGCTACTGCCAACATTTTCCAATAAAACTTTTACCAATTACTAAAGGACTCATTTTTGATGGGGTGGCCAAATTTTTATCTATTTTGGTACAAAGTTGGCCAGTTATGCAAGTTTCAGCAGAGCCTAAAAAGCTAAGAAGGCTAACCGTAGGAGCTATGGTTCCAGTAGCGACCTGGAATGACCCACCCCACCTCATACTCGTTGAATGCTCCTATCGTCAGGTTCTTCTTAGGAACGTGGGTGGAGTCATAATACGTCATCTTCTGATGCTCTCCAACCACCTGTCCCTCCCCCACCATGATGACATCGTTCTTCCAGCTCATCCAGTACCAGCCGGGTGCCTGGGGGTCGGGCAGATTTAACGTCGTATCTGAGGACACGTATCTGTAGGTGTCCATTCCGGTACCGAGTCTGCACGGGAACAATCAATTAATCGATTAATCAATCAATCAATTAATCAAATAATCAATTAATCAACCAATAAATCAACCAATCAATCAATAAATCAATCAATAAATCAATTAATCAAATGATCAATTAATCAAATGATCAATTAATCAACCAATAAATCAACCAATCAATCAGTAAATCAATCAATCAATCAAGATTCAATCAATCAATCAATTAATAAATAAATCCATCAATACATTAATCAATCAATCAATCAATCAATCAATCAATCAATCAATACATCAATCAATCAATCAACAAGCAATCAATCAATACATCAATCAATACATCAATCAATCAATCAACAATCAATCAATCAATCAATACATCAATCAATCAATCAACAATCAATCAATCAATCAATACATCAATCAATCAATCAATCAACAAGCAATCAATAAATCAAGCAATCGCTCAGTTTCAATCGTTTAAATCGATTGTTTCAATGAATTGATCGATTAGATAAAGCAGCGTTAAGGCAGTTCAAATATCAATATGTCATCCCTCGAATAGATTAATTTAATGCATCCTTTACAAATATCAATGTGTCATGCCACTTGAGAGCCCACTATGGAATCAATGCATCATTCAGTTAGATCATTCAGTTAGATCATTCAGTTAGATCATTCAGTTAGATCATTCAGCTGCAACATTCAGTTAGATCATTCAATTAGATCATTCAGTTATATCATTCTGTTAGATCATTCAGTTATATCATTCTGTTAGATCATTCAGTTAGATCATTCAATTAGATCATTCAGTTAGATCAGTTAGGATCATACTTTATGTGGCTCAGAAGATTGTTGCTGATCCCGAAGCCTATGAAGAGATCGTTCTGAGGCAGGTTGGAGGGACACCCGTAGGCGTTGAAGTAGATAAAGGCGTTGCTGGGAACGTTGATCTGAAAGACGAGCTCTGTCAGTGTGGAGAGATCGAGTCCATCTAGCAGTACACAGTCACTCTTGTTGACTGTGAGAACAAAATCTGCGAAATAGATTATCAATCAATCAGTGAATTAATCAGTCAATCAATCAATCAGTCAATAAATCAATCAATCAATCAATCAATCAATCTGTCTGTCTGTCTGCCTGTCTATCTATCTATCTATCTATCTATCTATCTATCTATCTATCTATCTATCTGTGTATCTATCTATCTATCTATCTAAAGATCTAAAGATCTATCTATCTATCAAAGGACCGATCTATCGATCGAAAAATTAATTAATCAATCAATCAATCAATGAATCATGCAGTGAGTCTGTCAATCAATCAATCAATCAATCATGCAGTGAGTCAGTCAATCAATCAATCAATGAATCAATCAGTAAATCAGTAAGTCAATCAATCAGTATGCACTCGCTCTTGTTTATAGTGGGGACGAAGTCTGTTATAGTGGAAAAATACTAAATCAGTACTTCATCTTGTCAATAGATGAGTGAATGAATAAATGAATGAATGGATGAATGAATGAATAAATGAATGAATGAATAAATGAATGAAGGAATAAATGAATGAATAAATGAATGAATGAATAAATGAATACCTAAAATAATTTCGACTCAACCGAAATATAACTTGAATATTATCGGCAGAGTAGAACCTAACAGTCGGCCGAATTTCATTGAAAAGATTACCGGCCATCGTTTAAACAGGCACAGCAGTTGAGCGATTGCGACATACGAAAAAAGAAATCGTTTGAAAAGTACTTCGATCGTTATTAAAGGGGAGCTTTTACTGGTAACCATGTACAAATATATAAAGATGCATAACAAATCAACAGAGTAAGGACACGTTGTAATAATGTGCGTTGTGTCATGTGTAGAACTAGACACACAAATGAAGTTCACTAGTAAGCTTCTGGATATACTACTTAGTAAAATGCTGGCGCATGACGCGGTACATCGATACAATGCTGTCATGAGCTCTGTATAAAACTAATCTACCAATTCATCACTGTCAAAAAGGTCTAAAGCCAAGTTTCAGTTTCTAGAAGTGCGTGAAAGCTGGTTATTAACGCACTAGCGTGAAAGCAAGTTAGTCAAATGCGTGAAAGCTGGCAATTATTTATAACAACAGCAACAACAACAATAACTTAATTACCGACAGATTCTACAACAGAAGTTCTAACAATTAGCATTCGCTACCGTCAAATTTGTAATCATCCCATCGCCTCAAAAATGTATCGATGCTTTTTCGGAACTTGCGTTCAAGAGTTGACAAGTATTGCATACTTATGAACTGTTACTGATTACTTAAGTATACTTAATAGATTGCTATAGCTCATCTGCCACTCTTCTTCTTTTATTATTATTATTATTGGTTTTTTTTAAATTTTACTTTTTAATTCCAATTTAAAATTATTCCCCTGCCTATTTTGTATGCAGAAGTTCACCTATTATAATTATTTTTCTTATTTTTTAAGTTCACCATAGTTCACATTTAGTTTTGTTTTCCTTTCACATTTAGTTGTATGTGTGTAGTGTGTTTGAACTCTACAGGGTTGAATAACCCTTTTTGGTGTTCTTATTAAATTTTATTAAAATGAATTGAATATTGAAATCAGTAAAATCAGAAGCCTCAAATTCAGAATTTCAAAGAAGTCTCAAAGTCAAATTCAGTCAGAATTCAGTCAGAATTCAGTCAGAATTCAGTCAGAATTCAGTTGAATTCAGTCAGATTTCAGTTAGAATTCAGTTGAATTCAGTCAGATTTCAGTTAGAATTCAGTTGAATTCAGTCGGAATTCAGTCATAATTCAATCAGAATTCAGTCAAAATTCAGTCAGAATTCTCTGTATGGGCCCGTAGCACTTTGATGAATATTTCTTACACCCTCCCCCTCCATTTAACAAAAGCCACTAATAGCCCTATCACATGCCTCTAAATTGCTGGAACCAGTGGCAGAGTCGGTAAGATACTCGACCACGGATCAGTAAGTGCGGGTTCAAATTCTGGGCTCGCCCGTCACTGACATTGCTTTCAAGTGAGGAAACTGACGCTAACCTTAGCTTTACCAGCTTTTAACTGTCTCCCCACTCTCCCTGGCTAAATCCTGCACTTTGAAAGAGACTGGTTTCCTGAGCATGACGTTAAGCTAACTTTAAAATTGCACTTATAAGCAATTGCATTTAACCACGACAGCATCGATCAATGACTGTCATTTATCAGCGGGGGATAATGAGAAAACGTCACAGTAATTAAGCGACCATTACAATGTACGTAAAGGGTTTGTATTTAGAAGACAGTCATAATGCTGGAACATTATTGAAGTTCTCTAACCTTTAATTTCTGCTCTTATTTTAAGATAACCGTACAATATGAAAATTGCTAATAATACAATGTAGATGTAAAAAAATGTTTAGCTATACAGGAACTTTGTCCTCGTATCTCAATGTCTAAAGCTTATAATATATGGTTGTCTTTACATAAAATAAAGACTAAAAACAAATGTTGTATTATTTGGAAAGTTAATTAGTTAAAACTGCGGACTTTTAATCTTTAGTTTCAATATTTAATCATCTGCTTATTTAATTAGCCTTAAATTATTTAGGCCTAACTTAATTATGTTATTTTATTATCCAGTTATTGATCTATTCAACGATTGTATCTCCTGAAACTTTTATGATTTTATCTTAACTTCTATTTATCTCAATAATCTGTCATATCCATGTTTTGTTATTAGAGGCTATGAAATCATAAAAGCGAGACAAGCTATATATTGTATAAACTATGCAAGAAGTTAATTTCTAATATTAATAATACCATTATTTGTTTAATTCACGTTAAATATTTAACTTCATTTTACCAATATCGAGAAAGGCGTAAATAAAAGGTTAATCGATTTTGTTTTTACCTGTTTCAGGCGGTCGTGCTTGTACTATTGCTGAACAATAAAAACAGAATAAAAGTTAATTAAACACCATAATTACTGTATGTATTGAAGTTGAAATTGCATTACAGAACAAACCAATGGGTCTACATCTTCCTAATACGCTATTCTTCAAATCATAATCTGATAGCATATAGGATTTAGTATGTATTAGTATATCAACTTTTGTTATAACTTATTCCTACAACTATGTCTAGTTTAAAATCTAATTCTACAGGTTTTCACCAAGAGAATAAGTAAAGTCATAAAATTGTATATTAAAATAATATACTGCTAACGTTACTAGGCAAAAAGTAATTTGCTTGTTAACTTGTTAATGACCCATTAAAGGCCCTATACACACTCGATCTTAATTGAGCAAGTATTTAAACAATAAAAACATTGCAACTGTATTAAATTCAAATAGGGTTTCATTTTTCAACTCCTTCAAATCGGATTCTTTCTCTTCGAATCGATCGTGACGTTGTTGTAACTTATTTTCCTCATTATCTGCTTTGATCGCCTCTTAATAAATTTTCCTATAGATCGATTTCAAATTTATTTTCCCTATACTTCACTCTCTCACACTCTTTTATTCTGCAAAGTTTACAAGGTGCACCGACTATTCCTACTCCTAGTCTGCTTTCACGACCCATATGAAGAATTCCGTGGATCAACCAATCAATCAATCAATCAATCAACCAATCAATCAATCAATCAACCAATCAATCAATCAATCAATAAGAATTTAAAGTTCGGTTCCTCGCTATAAGGCAATATCAGGGACGTCTCTTGCAGACTCTACCCAAACAGGCGCCAAAACACCACACGATGACGTACAGTCATCGTTTGTTTAAACTCAGAAATTCTTAATGTTCGTAGGTGAACATTTACAAAATTATTAAATTTTAACTTACCTCTGTGGAAATTCAATATGTTGTGAATCCATGTTATTCCATACAATATAAATAGCCAATTTAGATTCTGCATATTCTAATTTTCTTCTATTAGTTCTACTCCCATCAAATCAAATGTCTTAAGAGTAATTCATTTATTTGTCGTAAATTATTCTAATAAATATCAGCTAAGTATTTGATATTAGGTGTAATCCATTGGTTTATAAATACCGTTTTTTCAAGCTAAAACAGCTTTTAATTTTAATCAATCTTGAAAGATATCGAATGTTCGAACCAAATATTCTCCAGCTTTGCTTATAACTTATTACGCATCTCCATTAGCTTACTTGTTAGCTTAAGTGCTGTTCTTCTGAACGTAACGTTAACAGTCTACAACGCATCACTATATTTTCGGGTCTAACTTGCAAGTTCTTCAAGATTTAACTTCACATTTCATTTCAGATTGGTCAGGATCTATAATTTGAAATTTCACGACTATCTGTATTGAAGTGTGCTGTGGGGATGTCCCTGACATCATCCTTGGATGAGGAAAAGGACGTTAGACGTTAAGCTTTTATTATTATTAAATAGAACAATTAAACACCTACTAATCGGGCTGTAGTGCTCCTCAGTTTTGTCTTTATGAATCTTCAAGTTTTCTCACATAACAGCAGGGTCACTCTGTACAGATTCGTCACAGTTACTTCTCAATGTACGGGCCAAAAATTGGGCACGCAATACAGATTCCATATAATTATTCTCTTTCTCCATCTCTCTCTCTCTCTCTCTCTCTCTCTCTCTCCCTCTCTCGTGTGTCAACTCGTTCTAAGGAGGAGCCTTCTTCTTCTGGCATTGACGTTAAACATACTATAACCTTCCTACATAATAAAAATAACAATAACACGCATTATAAAAGTTAAATGAGCAACTATAGGCCTATTGATATTTATCACTATTAATATCACATGTTTAAACCGTCAGGAAATTTAGACCATTTTCCGTATAATCAGCCCAGTGAGTGGCCGAAATTTTACTCTCTGATCAGCGCGGCTGGGAATCGAACCCACGAAGTTCAAATCACCTCAGGATCTGTCATTTGATATTTCACGACGTTACCTGACGCCCTAACAACTGCGCTATTGAGACATCCAGTACCTACGTACAGTGGTTACAGTTAACGTGAAGACATGGACTGATCTCTAATAGGAGCTGCCGATTACAACTGAGTCAGTACCGTGGAGCTACAACATAGACTGAATTATCGTATATCCGCCATATTGGACCACTCGCGTACAACTTTACACATCTGGATGTCGGACGAGGTAGACCCAGTGGTTGAAACGGGGGAACGCGTGGGAACTGCGTTCTCCTGCTTTCTTTTTCTGATGTGCGTTCCACTGGTAGGAGCCAATTTTATATACTTGGAGATCTGTAAATACATTACAAGAAGCTCGAAAATTGTTTACCAAATTGTTTACCATCGCTTCAAGCTGGAGTCTGTGGCTATGACGGTAAGATATTGGATCGCGGATCAGCATGTGCGGGGTTCAAATCCTGGGCTCTCCCGTCACTGATATCGCTTTCGAGTGAGGAAACTGACGTTAACGTTAGCTTACTAGCTTTAGCTTTTTAAATAATCATTAAATAAGCTGTCCCGCTACTATTTAAATTATACTCATATTTCCTCCATACTTTTAGTATTCTCACATTTCAGTAAACACCACTATCTCTCGATTTACAACTAGACAGAACCTACTCCCACATTGTCGCAGATTTAGCATCGATTGTTCGGATTTTCTGTAAAGAATTAGGGAAGGTTTCCTAAACTGATTCTAAAACTTAGACTCGCTGTTCAACACGATAACAACAACGCTCCAAATAGATAAAAAGATTTAAAATCCATAAAGATTTCGATTTTATTTTCTGCAGAAAACACAATTCAATATGTACGGTCTCTTCCTGCACCGATACCCGGTGTTCCAAATAATGGATCTACAAGAGAATTTACAAAAATGAGACAACGATGAGGCCCTTTCCTTTAAAACAATGGCAATTGCGTACTTGTGAGTGTCATCTGTAAGAAAGGAAAAAAAAGGAAAAAATCTCGTCAATAAATAATGTTCCTTCTTATTTCATATATATATATATATATATATTATATATATATATATATCTATATATATATATATATATAGATATATATATATATATATATATGAAAATGATTCACCTGCCTACACGTGACGTAAGAGTAAGAATATATATTTATATAATATATATATAATATATATATATATATACTATATATATATAAATATTCTCACTCTTTCGTCACGTGTAGGCAGGTGAATCATTTTAGGCTTAGTCTCGTTTTCAAGTACTCCGCACAGGGCCTACAAAGGGCTATTTTGAGGTTTTGCATATTTTATTGATTAAAGCTGCCGGAAAAAGAAATATAAGCTCGCTTATCAAGATTCCAGATGTAGCCGTATCGGGAATCTTTTCCTTTTCTATCGCATTTCCATCCGCTTACAAAAAACTCCACTCCACTGACACTGCCTTACATAGCATTCATATTGACCTTAGCTATAGCCCTTGTTGGGAAATGGGAATAGACACTAAATCTAACCCTGTTTACTTTTAAGATGTTTTTAATGGCTAAAGT
The DNA here is from genome assembly GCA_905160935.1 of Enchytraeus crypticus. Taxonomy (NCBI): domain Eukaryota; kingdom Metazoa; phylum Annelida; class Clitellata; order Enchytraeida; family Enchytraeidae; genus Enchytraeus; species Enchytraeus crypticus. The sequence continues at coordinate 195,660 of CAJHZI010000202.1, read as the reverse complement.
ATTTAGCTTCAAACGTAATAATAAATAGAGTTTTAACTCCGTACATTTTAAAATTCCCTTTACTTTGGACTGATTTCAGGATTTTGGAATTTGCACAATTTTTGGACCTTCTTTTTGCTCGCCGGCTTGAATTTGTCTCAAGAGTGCTTGCTATTGTCATTGATGACTGTAACAATCTGTTTTTATTATTATTATTGCCAGTCAAGTTTCTAATTGGCTTCTCTAAGGTCATTTACAACGTCACCCAGTCATAATCATCAACTGCTCCAGAAATAACAATTAAATACTCAATACGAACCTTGACGTGCCTACCTGGTATGGTTTACATAGAGAAACTACATGTAACTATGCTAAAAATGTCTAAAAAACCAAACTCTACTTGACTATTTTTAAACTAATGTCATGTTTTTCAAAACGAGGAAACCGATTAGTTTGAATTATTTTCAAAATCGTAGTTTCGCACTCATATGCAAAACTAATGTTCGAGTTCTTTACATGAGGAAACTAAGTATTTAGAATTATTTCACGGACGAAATTTTACAAGACTGGCGATCGATCTTCCATACAACTTTACATTTGGCTGGCACAGTTCTTAATTTTTTTTTGCTTTTAAAGATTAATCTTATCTTTTCTGAGGATAGCGTCAATTGGCTGCGAGCACATATACATGATTAACCTTCCACTCTCTACGAGATGCCTATTAGCTGTTGACTGAACTGAGCTTTGAACCCGGGTCAAACGCTCGATTATATGCCACCCCTTACCCGCTAGAACCCGGCCTAGTCGACTTGAAAATATGAATTAAGATGTGTAGACATTTTGAGCGGAGTTAAATCAAGGATTAAGACGGTCGATTCGAGTTCTAAGCGCGAAATTGCTCCCTTTTAGAATTGTTTAGAATCGAGAGTTCCACTAAACAATGGACCCAATAACACGCAACAGAAGCCAAAGTAGACAATGACGTAGACGGTCAATGGAATTAAAAAACTGAGCAGCCAATTTAAAGTAAAAGCAAGTTGAACAAAGGAGATGCAAGATCTCTTTGATAGTATAGTGCTCCTTTGGAAAATTTGTAATTTAAATGATGATATTTGGATTTATAATGGTTGTCATTACTACTTTCTGCTTGATAAAATTCAACATTTAGGTCTATCTGTTGGGCAATAAATCTTTAACATTGTCTCGCTCGATGGCGCTAGTATGCATCACTAATAATGCAGTCAATTCAGAGCATTCTGCTTTAGAAGATGTCTAAGTAGAAGAACTTTATACTAAGAACTGAAATCATGAAATTAACTTAAACCATTTTGTTTAAAATAATTTCTAAATTAGGCTACATTATTATATTGTGATATCAGCTTATTTCATATTTTATGATATTAACTGAAGCATGATGGAGTGCACATATTTTTGAAACTAATGGAAAAGCTTTATGGGGATTGACTGATGATATAGTATGGGACAGAGAGGTTTGGAGAAGGTCTATTCGTATCACAGCCCTGGTTGGGCTTGGATTCAGGGGAAGAAGAAGAAGATGATGATGATGACGATAATGAGGATGACGATGATGATGAAAATTAACATTTCCATTAAAATATCTTTTATTTTAACGACGGCCGGAGTTCGAGAATATTTTACAAGTTCCTATCGCCCATCATATCTCTGTTAAGCGTAACACTTCCATGAATTCCTTCCATGACTTTTCAAAGATTTAACAAATCGCTCGTGACAGCAACAACCACAGATACAGACGTCTTGAGCAGCTCTCTGAATGTGTAAGTCTATGGAAAGAATTATCGAACGCATTAATGGACTTATTCAATTCTGAAATTAGCCTTTCATTCATCGGCTAGCGGGTATTGCGGTTCAATGGGACGGATTAAAGTACAAAGACGCCACCGTGTTGCATTAGATGTGTCGATTTCTGGTAGCCACATCAAATTTTCATAGCTTGACACTTTTGTTAAAGTTTTAGTAAATACAGTTTTGCATTGACTTGGAAATATTTCATAATTACTACAAGTTATTTTTCTCTGCACAATGGAGCAGATGAGCATTGAGTCATTCATTATTCATAACATTTCAGCATACTTTTACAAGTTAACTAGTTCAGTTAAACTTTGAGACGATAGCTCGATTTCGTCAAGTCGTCTCGAAGAGTAGCCTTGTGCTTCTGAACCTTGACGTTAAACACATTACAGCCCCCTTATCCAAATGGCTGGAGCCAGTAGGGATGTCGGTAAGATATTCGATTGCGAATAAGTATTTGCGGGGTTCAAATCCTGGGCTCTCCCGTCACTGACATCGCTTTCGAGCGAGCAAACCGACGTTAGCATTAGCTTTTTAAAAATCTATTTCCTACTCTGGATTTCGAATGAAATTGCAGCACTACAGTCAGTGAGCGAAAGATAAACGATACAATTAATGTCTCAATAGCTTACGGGTAACGTCATGAAGCTTCAAATGATAGATCCTGAGGTGAATTGAACCCTCGTGGGTTCGAATCTCAGCCGTGCTGATCTGAGAGTAAAATCTCGGCCGTTCACTGGACTGGTTATACAGAAAATGGACTAAATTGCCTAACGGTTTAAACAGGTGATATTAAAAGTGATAAATATGCCTCTTTTTCCTTCTAAGGTAGAATGGAAGGAAAAAGAGGCAGGGGCAGGCCGAGATTAGGTATGTTAGATGATTTAAAGACCCACTCATATGTGGATATGAAGATGAAAGCGGAAGACCGAGAGCGGAAGAGTGGAGGCGTTAGATATCATGGACCTGCCAGTAGGCACTGCACTAAGTGATAGATATCAACATAGTTGATCATTTCACTTTAATGCGTGTTTACGGTATATCAGTCTAATCGCAGTTGTAGCTCTGGATTCACGTCCTCCACACAGAGTGATCTGCTGTGGTGGATACGTGACCATACATCATGAAGACTCTAATCCACGAGTCACTGCTAAGAGATCAAAGCTTTAGCAGAACAGTGGAATCAATATCAAAGGCGGCGAGTGAAGGGCGTTAGGTTATAAAGTAGGCCCTTTAACTTAAAATAGCCATGTATTAGATGATTGATTTATCATTTGACATTTTTTAGCATTGTAGTCGGTATTGGTCCTATTGGTTGTATCATTGTGTTACACTATTGGTCCTATTGGTTGCATCATTGTGTTGCACTATTGGTCCTATTGGATGTATCATTGTGTTGCACTATTGGTCCTATTGGTTGTATCATTGTATTACACTATTGGTCCTATTGAATGTATCATTGTGTTGCACTATTGGTCCTATTGGTTGTATCATTGTGTTGCACTATTGGTTCTATTGGTTGTATCATTGTGTTGCACTATTGGTTCTATTGGTTGTATCATTGTATCTTTGTTTGTATCATTGTGTAACACTATTGTTTCTATTGGATGCCTACTAGTATATGATATACAGCACAGTGCCTATATGATATACAGCAAAGTACCTACATGATATACAGCACAGTGCCTACATGATATACAGCACAGTGCCTATATGATATACAGCACAGTGCCTACATGATATACAGCACAGTGCCTATTATATCTGCCTAGAACAATCAATGAGTGAATATCGAAACAACTGCCGATAGACTAAGCTCAGGCACTAAAGATCTTAATCGATCTCAACTGTTATACACTATGAACAGAACGAATAAAATCCATAAGAGCATGAATCCATAGACAAGTGACGCACCGAAACATTTCCTACGTTCTGAATGAACAATGGGTGCGAAAACAACAACAATGGGTGTAACAGGCGTGCTTAACGGAATCAATGGATTATTATTTAAATTCATTTTTATAGGATTGAATCAATAAATCAAACAATCAATCAGTCAATCACAGAATGAATGAATGAATCAATTATTCAATCAATAAATCAATAAATCAATAAATCAATAAATCAATAAATCAATAAATCAATAAATCAACAAATCAATAAATCAATAAATCAATAAATCAATAAATCAATCAATCAATCAATCTATCTATCTATCTATCTATCTATCTATCTATCTATCTATCTATCTATCTATCTATCTATCTATCTATCTATCTATCTATCTATCTATCTATCTATCTATCTAGCTATCATCTATCTATCTATCATCTATCATCCATCCATCCATCCATCCATCCATCCATCCATCCATCCATCCATCCATCCATCCATCCATCCATCCATCTATCCATCTATCTATCTATCTATCTATCTATCTATCTATCTATCTATCTATCTATCTATCTGTCTGTCTGTCTGTCTGTCTGTCTATTAATAAATGAATAAATCAATCAATCATGCAAGTAATCAACCCATCAACCAATAAATTAATCAACAATTCAATATCTCAACCATCAATCAATTAGTCCATAATTAAGTAAACCAATCAATCATTCAATCAATCAATCAGTAAATCTACCAATTTATCAGACAATCAATCGATTAAACAATAAAATAACAATATAGGCTATCATCCCTATTATCACTGGCTGGAGTCAGTGGCGATGTCGGTAAGATACTCTACCGTCGATCAGTTTGTGCGGGGTTAAAATCCGGGGCTCGTCCGTCACTGATATCGCTTTCGAGTGAGGAAACTGACGTTAACATTAGCCTTACCAGGTTTACTATCCAGCAATTTTATATCGTCAATCAGACATGTCTGTACAGTGGACTATAAAGTTAATATTATTTCAGAAGCTTCTTGTAGATGATGAATAATTATATGAAGCTTGGGATTAAATGGCTTAACTACCGATGGCCGAAACTGTTACTGGATAGTTTAACATTGGAGACTACTTTATAATGGTCTCGCCGCTATTGCTGCAGGATTAGATTTAGTCCCATGTATGATAGGGTTGGTCTATATTAGAATCAATATTTTGGTTAAGGATGATGTTATTCTTGAAGTTGATTAAGATTGGATAATTGGGATTAGGTTTTTGTATTTTTTAAGTTAATTAAAGAAATTAGGATGACTAGATTCTTTGTATAATAACATATAATACTTAAAATTCTCTGACCACTTTAGTAAACTCTCCACTGAATAAGTCCTCTCCAACTCCTTTTGCTATTTCTAGATGCTTTCTTCTGTTAAGTATTTAATTTTAAATTCTATTTTAGTAAATTTCAATCATGACCATCCATTTTCCTCTTTATCGAGGAGCTATTTCAGAACAAGTGCTTACGTCTTACTCGAGAAATCTCGAAAATAAGAACACTTCCGGCCGAGCGCATCAAAACATATCAACAATGGACATGAATTGATGTGGCAGAAATCTCTGCAGGAAGGAAAGATTTGTTTGATGAAAACCATTTCCATTCATTTGTCAGCGTCCGATAAACGGCGATTATCTGAAGATTTATTCAAGTATGAAATAACTTGTCGCATCAATCAATCGAATTCAACTGAATGACCCAGTGTCGTCAGAAGGCATGTTCGAGGCGGCTCATTGTTTGAAGAGATTTGATCGTTCATTACTTGCTGGTTTGTGTAAATAGCAACATGTTGTTTGGCTTACTTCACAATTATGATATAAAGTAAACTTTCCACTTATGTAAAATTTAATAAGTAGAGTAAAATAATAACAATTTATAGGTTGAATAACTGAAAATCCCCACTTACCAACATCGCCACTGGCTGGCTTACTTCCCAATTATGATATAAAGTAGACTTTCCACAAATGTAAAATTTAACAATTAGAGTAAATAATGAAAGTTTATAGCTTAAATACCTTTTAATCTCCATTTACCGACATCGCCATGCCAGTGGCGATGTCGCCGCTGACATCTCCACTGGCTCGATGACTCGCTGGCTTCGACCGCGGATCAGTATGTCCGGGGTTCAAATCCTGGGCTCTCCCGTTACTGACATAGCTTTCGAGTGAAGAAACTGACGTTAACGTTAGCTTTCAGCTTTTATCTGAGGAGTGCTCTTATGGAGCGAGAAAGCAGACTTTGAGTATAAATAAGTACCTTGGACCTGCCACTTGGCAGTGCATTTGGAGAGAGAGAAAGAGAGAGAGAGAGAGAGAGAGAGAGAGACCATAGCAAATGATAGGAAATGTGAGCCTGATACATGCAATTGGATTGCACATACAAAGAGTCCTTTGGTATTAGGAGAGAACTGTTAACATAAAGTCTAACTTAGGACACAATGATGAAGATAGCAAAACTTTGGTTGGGACCACGCTACTATATGGATGTGAAATATAGACCATAAGGAAGGAAGATATCAGGAAACTAGAGGCACTGGAACTGTGGATATGGAGTTGAACGCAAAAGGTTACAAATGAGGAAGTTCTGGAGAGAGTTTATGCAGATAGATAGTTGCTAAATGTATTAAGAAATAGGAAGTAGAGTTGGATAGGACATATTCCAAGGGGGGAAAGTCTGTTAAAAGGGGCCGTAGAAGGCAGAATGGATGGAAATAGAGGCAGGGGCAGGCCGAGATTAGGAATTTTAAATGATTTAAAAATCCACTCATGTGTATATAGACAAAAAGGCGTGGAGGCGTTATATACCATGGACCTGCCAGTTGGAAGTGCATTAAGTGATATATACATATATATACATGTACACACACATATATATATATATATATATATATATAGCGAGAGAGAGAGAGTGAGCAAGAGAGAGAGAGAGAAAGAAGAGAAGAGAAGAGAAGAAAAGAGAAGGGAGATAATGAGTGTGAATTCTTATTCTTACTCTTAGAAGTAAAAAGAGAACAAAAGAAATTTAATTACAAAGAGTGATGATCATTAGCGATTTCGATCGAAGGATTTTCAGCTTTTTATCCAGGAATGAGATTGGCGCTTTTTAAGTGCTATAATCTTCGGACGATTCAACCTGCACTTAAACTTTAAGTTACGATGCCTTGTTATGATGAGCTCTATTGAATGGTGACCTTTATCGTTACCTTGAAATTAAATTTGGAGTAATCAGCGTTATTTTTTCAATATTACACGATATTATTGCTAAATGTACATGTACATGTATTTATATTAAATACCTACATGTATTTTATATTCCATTTGCCTATTTAGGTTGCAATTTGAAGCACACAGACACTGCATCAAATTTGTAAGAACATTTAACATATTTTTTACTGAATTTGATTCTTATTCTCATACGGTTAAATTTGTCACTGATCATTTCAAATATATTTCAAGGAACGTAGCTATTTTAAAGAAATCCGAAATCAGCTTGATTCGTGACGAATGATACAATAACTAGAAGACTAGAATGAATATGAATTTAGAATGCATATATAAGAACAAAAGATTATTTTGGCCTTGAAATAAATAGTTTGAAACAATTCTATCAGTAATTTTCTAACGAGAAGTCAATTTGCAGCATCAATATTGTCAATTCTTTCGTCTTTTGCTGAAATTTAATAACCTGCGACATTTCTTGAATTGTTGATAGTAAATTGGCAAATCTGTGGAGAGAATTGTGAGTAGTAGTATTGCGACTAAGACAGCTGGGACAATTGTTACCATGGCTGCGTTAGGAGCTTCTGCTTTCTCTAAATACACCGCCCTCACTGGTACTCTATCTGAAAACAGAACCATTTGTTAATGTTACTCAATATTTATACATGTACTGTAATCTTTTTAATGAGTTGTGAATAATCTTTAGCATCATTGAAATATGGGATGTTACAAACAAATATTGGACGTTCGAAAGATAGGAAATCTAAAATAGTTCAGTCTGTCGTATTGTATTCAGCAGGGGTATAACTGTTTTCATAAGTACGAGAGTTTAGTTAGATAATTGTCTATTGTTTCTTAGAATTCAAAGTTTAAGTGCTTTTCTAGTGTAGGCCCTATTGAAGTAATTTATTAAGCAGTTATATTAAATCTATTGTGTTAAGAGATATATGTCATCATCAGATATTTGCCTTAAGTTGAATCACTTTTGTCCAGTTTTTAAAATAGAAAACTGACATATTTCGTTGAGGTTCGTTAGCGTTATTCAATACAATATAGTAATAGTGTATTATTTATTGACTCGAATATAATTCGTATTCATATAAAGGTTAAGTAGAGTCAGACATTTTCTTCATATTTTTCATGCAGCCGATTCAGAATCACTTTCTAAAACTATAAGCTCTTCATGAAAGGACGCTACATAACACTCTGCTTATTATTAAAATTAGAGTATATATTGCTGAAAAAAATCAATCGCGTACATTGATACAATTTAATAGAATTGAGGCAGAAAGCAAATTTGAAGAAAATTAGTTACTGATATGCAGATAGGATTAGAAAATGCTCGATATAGGTATAACTTCAGTGTGACGCAGTATAGTGTCAATATTCTACTGGGATTGTAACTAAAGCAAGAACCACACCGTTCTCTAGATCGTTGGTCATAGGAATAATATCACTTACCTTTGCAGTCTGGTACAGCAGGTTGCCACCTGCCATACTCGTCACAAACAGACTCCATATAAAAGTTGGTTGTAGCAGTTGCAGCAGCTGCCTTTTCAAACCTCTGATCAGCTGCGCAGCTGCAGTTAACAGCTGTGCCAGTCTCTATAGCTGTCGTGTTAACAACTTGAGTCAACAAAGGTGGACATCTGACGACTGTGTGAATATTAAAATCAAATGTGGTGTAGAAAACAAGCCGAACGGGGGTTGGTTAATAGAGCTGGAAAAGTATTTTAAGCGATGAAACCAAACCATGGTAACCAAAAGTACTATTTCAGTACTAAATCATAGGTTAGTATCTCGTTTGACTTAAACTGCTTAATCTGACATCTCAATTAATCAAATGGTTTATGACTTTATAATAACTGCTTAACTTTTATTATTTAGCAATAGTAACAAAATAAAATAATAAAATATAATTGTTAAAATATTACCATGGTAATTACAATAGATATTACTTGTATATCTATGGATTAATAGAACTTACTAGTACAGTCGTCCAATGTCTCAGGAAGCCACTTTCCACTGCTCTGGCACACAACCGTCCTCATGAAACTCTCTGTGGAGAACTGAAAGCCTGGCGGGCAGGTGAAGGTCAGTTTTGTGCCAACCTCTGAAGCGGTGCTGCGTCTCGTTTCCTCACCATCCAAGAAGATGAGGCTAATATTTTTTCTACCTGGACTTTTTCCAGCAGAGCCTTCCTTCATTTTTGAAGTATAAAGCAGATTGACAATTTTTAAAGTTGCTAGTGATTTGAATTGAGGACATTTGATAGCTGGAAATGACACAAATTTAGATGTTATTTAATTAAAGCTGATACATTAAGTACACGATAAGTACATTAAGTACGAAGATTTTAAAATAAATTGGACATAAAAATCATTTAAATAAACATAGACAAAAGGTACATTTAGGTCATGACAAATAATTTCCACAGAAGCATGTTAAACCACTAATATTTTCACGTAATTTGACAAAGGAAAGTCCTATGGAATGTGAGAAGGAAAACAACATCCCGAATATTGCTTTGAAAATTGGAGAAGGAAAACAATAGCAAATATTGGTTTGATCCAATCCTAAAGTGGTATATACACGTACAAGACTTACCCTCACAGGTGACATTTGGTGCCCAGTTTCCTGTTTCATCGCAGCTCAACTCTATACTATGGTTAAGATGTTTTACTGAGTTCACGTAGAGTTCATACCCCGCAGAACATGTGAAGACGGCTGTAGAGTTATAGGATGTATCATAGTCGTCGTACACAGGTAACATGGGATAGACGAGGTAGGGACAGAATACCTCTGAAATAGTAGATTAGTAGTACCTATTTTAAAAAAAATTAATGCTAAGCGAGTTATAGAAATATTATTCTAAATAAATATTTTAGAGGAAATAAGCAGATTTGATAGAATAGATCCCATTCTCTAATGTTCTTTCAAGTAGTGTGTCCAAGGTAAAAATTATTTCATGTTGTTTTGCTGTAGCGCTAGAAGAGCATGCCACCGAATAATAAGTTACTACCTTAACAAATGCTATATTCTATTTAAATTTTATTGTGGCCAATAGCTTGCAAAATACAGCTGCTGAGGTTGGCCTGTTTTGTGTTTCCAATTCCCTACTTAGGCGCCTCTTACTACTCGTGCAGTAAAGATGCCAATACTTCAGTGGTCCGGGTACAACAGCGAAATTTCGTGTCATTTATTCTTCGAATTAAACTATTTTTTCATCGAATCACTTCTAAATAAAAGTTGATATCAAACAGAGCTTGCCAAGGAGTAGCAAAGAATATAGTTAATTTAAAAACACAAACCTTTGCAATCTGACATAGCAGGCAACCACTCCCGTCCATTACAGGTTGTTATCATCCACAGATCATGATGATTTTGTTGAGATTTGAACCAGTAGCCCGCGTCACATGTGTAGTTGATCTGACTTCCGTTATAAGCCAACAACACATCTCCTGATCCAGTAGTCGATGATCCAGTTGCTCTTGAGAACTGCCTCGCAGGTGGACATCGACCATCTTGTGTGGTATGATAAAAACAAACCAATGTCGTAACTATTAAATCCGGCTAGTTATGCGAATATGAAAGTTAAGGAAACTATATTAATTCACTGATTACTTCATTCTTTGACTAAGTGATCGATCGACGGACTGATTAATTGATGACAAAATTTCATTCGCAGGTTCAATCAGATCAGATATTTTTGATACATTTAATCAGATTACTTGGTAGACCATTAACTGTTTTATTGAATGATAGATAGAAATATTGATTGACAGATTGCTGGATTGATTGGTTTTGCTTGATTAATTTATTTCTGTTGGAATTACAAGACCAGCGATTCCCACTGACTCATACAAATCAATCACTAAGTTGATTGATTGATTGGCTGATTGACTAATTTCTCGATTGATTGCTGATACATACATTCACAGGTCATGTTTATATCAGACCAGAGATCCTCATTGATACATTTGATCAGTTTACTCTTCTGTCCATCATCAAATCTTCTCTCATCGAGACACGAGTAGACAAACAGCGCTTCCGCCGCGTACAGCGCCACGCTGCTCGTCTCTGCGCGCGTCACGGGTTCGCTCAGCGCCTTAGTCGTCGTGTGCGGCATCGGAGTGGGGGGTCGACAATAAAATTCTGAGTAAAATCAGAAAAACGCCGTTTATTGCCCACTAATTATTTTAGCTAAACGACAGAATATTTTTGTAGTATTGTAGTTTATCAATACGTGTCAAGGCCATCAAATAATAGATTAACTGTAAATTGTACCTGTCGTAAGTGGATAATAAGCAAGAACTGAGGAAATATGCTTATAATAAAAACGTTATTTATACTATGCAGACTATATCAAATATATCATTTTGCTATTTACAAAAATTTCATTATTAAATTAATCGTAGTAGTATTTTTAACTCATCTGCAGTGCGATTTTGTATGGGCAATTTTGCCACATACCTATGCAATCTGGTACGGATTGATTCCAATAGAGACTCGTACTGTTGTAAACTGCGTCCACGCACTGTACGGCTAGCGATGACGTCAACGATGACGTCATGATGCTGTTTACAAACTTGTATCCGGGGAGACAGGTGACGTCAGCAATCGAGAGATATGACGTCATGTATGAACCAGCCGTGGAGTTAGGCGGAAGGTCTAATGAATCGCAGTAGATTTCTGCAATAAATTCGAAAATGACAGTTCTTTTCTTTGCCATGGGTTGAAAGAGTATAACATCAGATGGTTATACTTATTTTTATGGGACCGGTGGGTGAGAAAGTATAGGCCATTAATAATAATAATAATAATAGTAATAATAAAAGGTTTGACGTCCGTTTCCTCATACAAGGATGATATTAGGGACGTCCCCCCAACACATGTCACTACAAATCAATTCACCCCAAACCATCTGAAAAAATATGTGCTGAAGATAAATAAAAGATCCTAAATAGTGCCGGTCCGGTGATAAAAAAAAACAGTCAGGCAAGATGAAATACAATCTATGGTGGGAAGAGATGTGTTTTCAACTTACAACGGAAAGTGGAAGTAGTAGAACATGAGAGAAGATCAGGAGGCAGAGAGTTCCAAACAGTAGGAGCGGAGAAAGAAAATGAACGCCTACCTAACGAAGTGAGAATATTAGGAATTTTGAACAGTTTGGTATCGGAAGAACGAAGCTTACGAAAAGGTTGATATTGGATTAGGAGATCAGAAAGGTAGGAAGGTTTACCAAAAAGGAGTGTTTTGAAAGTTAAAAGAGCAATTTTATACTTAATTCTTTTAACTACAGGAAGCCAATGAAGGTTATTAAGCAAGGAACAAGAGGTGGCCTGAAGCCTCGAGGATCGACAGACAACACGTGCTAGAGTATTTTGAAAGCGTTGCAAACGCATGAGAGAAGAAGGTAAACCATATAGCCATGAATTGCAGTAGTCAAGTTTAGAATGAACTATTGAGTTGGCAAGAATTATGAATGGATTTTTATCAAGAGATGACCGTGTCTGCTGATTTGACGAATCTGGAAGAAAGATGAAAAACAGACAGATGAGATATGAGATTTAAAATCAAGATTTTCATAAAACATGACACCAAGGCTTTTAGCCTTGGGAGTAGGAGTGAGAGCAAGATTTTGAAAATAGATGGAGGAATTGGCAATTTTGGTTCTTTGCTGGGGAGTGCCGATTAAAAGATATTCGGCTTTAGAGGGGTTGACAGAGAGACGATTACTGCAAAACCATGAATACACTTTGTCAAGAACAGATGAAAGGTGTTGCAATTTCAAGTCAGAATCTGAGCTAGAAAATGAGATGTGCAGCTGAGTATCATCAGCATAGAAATGAAATTTTATTGAAGCATTGTCTAAAACATAACTGAGTGGGGTAGTGTAGAGCGAAAAAAGTAAAGGTCCAAGTACAGATCCTTGGGGCATACCACGAAGAAGAGGTAGTTTAGAGGAGCGTTCATTGTCTATAATAACAGATTAAGTGCCACCAGAAAGATAGGAAGAGATCAGAGAGAAAGCTTAATCAGAAATACCAAAGCACGTTTTAAGTCTACTGGTCAGAATGTTATGATCGATGGTGTCGAAGGCAGCCGAAAGATCAAGTAGTACAAGGGCTGATACCTTTTGAGAGTTTAAGGCTAAGCAAAGGTCATTATGAATGCTGAGTAAGACAGTTTCAGTGGAGTGAAGCTTTCGATATGCAGATTGGAAACAAGATAGAGAAGGAAAAGATTCGAGATGGCTGCATAAGCGAGTGTTGATTATTTTTCCAGGACTGGGAATAGTGGCATTTGACTAGGCTGATCGTCAAAAATAGAGAATAAGCTATCCAAGAAATTCATTAAAATGCAGTCTCTCTTCTGACACTTCTGCATAATTTCTCGTCGTAAATTCATCCTAAGCATAAGATCATTAATGATAGCAGTCACACTTCGTTCCTAAAAAGGAGCTAGAAACATGGAAGTAGGACAAATTACTGGGAAAGTAAAAGCTGACGTGAGAAAAACCGAATTTTCCATGGAAAATTAAAATTTATTTACTTCTATTATATCGAGCCTAGTTATCATTTCAGTCCGAAATCATCTAGATAAGCCTATTTCTGATTTAGACGGTCGGCATCAGATTTCAAAACATCAGGGATATAGTGAAAAGAAACATAAATAAAATAAATAACCAGAACATCGAGACTCTTCATTGTAAGTGAGATTTTAAGTTAGTGTTTCTCGGCAAAAATAATATTTGTTGCAAATCAATCAAAATATTAACCCGAGCAATGGTTTATACGTGTCCAGCTGTTGTCCGGTAGACACGTGACCTCTAGAGACCGATGACCTCCAGGAAACCTGTGACCCTCGTCACACACGAGTAAAACTGTGCGTCTGTCGGCGTCCATACGAGCTGTGGCGTTCAGTACTACAGGTGGAGGAGTGCAGTGACGATCTGCACAAATCAAGATCCTAGGTAGGTATCGATAATTTAAATTTAGTGCTCTCTTTTGAAGATCAAATTAAAGATTTCTGAATCAGAGGCAACTTGGAAGTGTCATGTATGTAATAATATGAGTATCACTCTATGATATTCTCTGACGTGCAGTTTAACCCTTTTACATGTATATTGCTGAATTCAAACGATATTCCAGCCCACACACCATAAAAATCTGCTGTAAAGTTTTTTCTAACTAAAAATAACACTTCAAAACTTAATTCTTGATCGACTAGGAACCGCTTTATTAATGTTACAAATAGTCAAGATTTTGAGAACCTTCAATCCAACTTATTTCAATCAAGAATTATGATAGCATAGCCAAGAAGTAAAATTCCAGAATCCGAATATGCCGTACAAACCTGAGCAACTGGAAGGTATCGTGGAATATATGCCTAAACCTCTTTCACTTGTGCATTTGATTGCAACAGATCGAAGACCATTAGCAAGCAGCGACACATCTGATGAACTTTTGGCACACTGTTGTGTCCGAGTCACTGAATGGTCCATTTGAAGTATATCATCTCTGATGTCATCACTGGTTTCATAAGTTGAAGTCTGATTTGCTTCACAAGTTATTGCTGTATGTGATTAAAATAATTAAATTTTTAAATAAAATGTTGATCAGACACTTGACAATAAGAAACGGCTTGATACCAAAATAGATATTTAGTAATTTATGGGTAAATAAACTGGAATGTGTTCATCATCCTGCTTCCTTGAATCCCAGTTTAACCAGGGTCGGGATACTAATAAAATGTCTCAAATCCTCTCTGTCCTACACCACACCAACAGCCAATCCCCTACTTGAGACTTTTCCATCCGTTTCAGTTTTTGCAGCAATTTCTGCAGCCTAGGCGCTCACCAACCGAATGCTCTTTCAGACGTTGGACTTTATTATGTTTTTAAAATTCATTCATAAAATCAAACAATAGCTAGCTCTAGAAACCGTATTTTCTTTCGAAAGAGCCACCTCTACAAAAAGCCTGAATCGGAGCAGATTGCTAAAATAGGTACATAAAATTAAAGTTAATACGTTGAGCTCAACTTAAAGATGTCATGCGTATTCATTCATGGTTTAGTATTTCACAGATGACATAACAGAATTCATACGAAACTTACAGCTTTGTAATAGGTTGTATTTTGGCATCCACAATCTGGAACTCTTTACCTGCTAATCTTCGCTCTTGTGTTTTTCTTTCAACATTCTCTAGGAAGCTTAAGACTTACCTTTCCCCACCATAGACATAATCAATCTACCTTGACCATTTTTTGATCACCGGACTGGCTTTAGTTTAGGACCTTACTTCTCCTCAGCACATTTCTTTCGCAGATTAGTCGGGGTGAATTGATCTGTAGTGATATGTGCTGTTGGGGACGTCCCTGACATCATCCCTGGATGAGGAAACGGACGTTAAACCTTTATTATTATTATCTTGTAAACATCTGAATTATTGCCTGCAGCCAGTGGCGATGTCGGTAAGGTTCGACCGCGGATCAGTAGGTGCAGGGTTCCAATCATGGGCTCTCCCGTCACTTCGCTTTCGAGTTAGGAAATTGACGTTAACATTAGCTTTACAACCTTTACTTTTTATACCTTCATATGGTTAAATATCATAGAAAGATTTAATATTTCAGAAATTAAGTTCACTAAAACGCTTAAAAATAAATTAAACATTCAGTGCTTCTAGTTTTAACAACTTTTAGTGGCGATGAGTTAACAAATACATGTATGTGATCTTCTAAAAGAAACTGTAGTTTTATCATAAATTGCAATACACGTGTATTTATGTAATCCCTGATTTGATTATACTTAATAGACGAAATCTAGTTAATAAAACAAGTAAATAAACACTAGAGGTGCACCACTCACGAATACAGTCTGGCATTGTGACTAGCCAGTGTCCATTGATACAGACGATCGATCTGGAGGTGGAGTGGATGAGTGGAAAGTGGAAGCCCTTCCAGCAGGTGTAGACAGCGGTGGTGCCCAGACCATCTCGATAGATTCTATACGTGGAATACTTGGCGATGTTTGGTTTATTGAAGCAACGTCGGTTAGTAGATGCACCTGTAAGTAATTACATTACAGTTTATAATTACATACGATTTTATTTCAATAATTTTATGAGAAGAAATTAATCCACTTATATTTATAATATGTGTTGTAACTCTAGCATTAAGCCGACCACCACGTTTTCAAATTCAACCGTGACAACTCTTGAGTGTTAACCGTTACTTTGGTAAGAGGTAATTTGAGAGATGGATTTTTAACTTCCTATTCGTCCTGAGTAGCCAATTACTGCTTAGTTTTCTTCAAATAAGCTATCAGTAAGCAATTGGGCTACTTTGCAGTCTCCTAGAGACAGCAAGGGAAATGAAGAAACAGACTGTGATGCAAAAATTCCTTCTCATATACTTCCCTATATACTCTTCGTTCTCTTTGCTAATTAATTATGCACTAGAGTGAGAGAAAGAGAGCGAGTGAGAGAGA
Organism: Enchytraeus crypticus; assembly: GCA_905160935.1. Taxonomy (NCBI): domain Eukaryota; kingdom Metazoa; phylum Annelida; class Clitellata; order Enchytraeida; family Enchytraeidae; genus Enchytraeus; species Enchytraeus crypticus. The sequence goes on along the minus strand of CAJHZI010000202.1, from coordinate 179,201 downwards.
GAGAGAGAGAGAGAGAGAGAGAGAGAGAGAGAGAGAGAGCTAGTGATGGATTGGGCGATAGCTGCAGAGGAAGGAAGAAATGGAATGAATTTGTTATAGCATAGATAAGGGAGAAAGTGGAAATTTGGGTTCTGGCATTGGATAAGTGCAATCGTCATGCATAATGAGGTAATCATACAAGCTTCTATCTTCCGATATAATTTCACTTGAATTAAGTTCTCAATTATAACCTTTGCGACAAGTTTTCTTGACCGCTAGAGTATATAATTCATGATTATTGCTTATATTTCAGTAGCATCATGGTTAGGTTTTTGCTGGGGTTCAATATCCAGTGTTCGCTTCTTATTCGTCCTACTTTCGAGACATACATAAATGCTAAGTTAAGTTTAGGCTTCTCTAGCCTGTAAATATCTGCATTTTACTAATTGATCGCTTGAATTACCTGGATAGAAATACCAATCTCCAGTGCGATCCTCTGATGCTGAAGTTACCTTTGGTTGAACTGCTGGAGCTAACGGATAACTTAGTGACTGAGAGCTACTCTCCATTAGTTTTAAAGTAGTTAAAAGCGGTTCGTCCAATAGAGTAGAGGTAACCGCTTCTGCCAAGCCATTTCTGCCTGTATCTTTAGAGTTGGAGTAGAAGTTAGCGGCGAGTTCTGTGGTGGTGTAGGAATTTCTGTAGACTGAAGGTTCAGGGCTGCTGTTACTGAAGGAATTTATGTCTGTAGTTTCTAAGATGAGGGCGCTGTTTGATGAAATACCATTGCTAGCAGTAGACATTGCGGTACTCGATTCTTGAGAACCTTCAGTTAGCACGATTGTGGTTACTGGATCAGCATTAACACCAGCGAAATCTGCAGTAGAAGATTCATCAGTCGACGTTTGATATTCGATTGATTTCGAAGCAAGCCAATCAGTAACAGTCGTGAATGATGCAGAACTTTCATCGATTCCCTCATTGGTGGTCTGAGTGCTTTCTAGAAAAGATATCGGTGAAGATTTGTAATGTGTCAAAGTGAAGAGAATTGACGATTTATTTTTGTAAGTTTCGGTTGAAGCTTCAGTCATGGCTCTCGATTGAGTTTGGAAAGATATGACAGACGAACTAGATGAAAGAGATGCTGAAGAAGGTAAAGATGTGGAAGATGAAAGATATGTAGAATTAGGAAGAGTTGTTAAAGAATTAAGAGAAATGGAAGATGAAATCGATGTTGAAGATAGAATAGAAGTCGAATACTGAGTTAATATGGATAGTGAACTAGATGTGAAAGAAGTTACAGATGTAGATATTGGAGGAGATATAGAAGATGGAATAGATGTGGAAAATGGAGTGTATGTGGATGACGGAAGAGATGTATGAGATGGAGATGTTGGCATCGTCGTGTGCCCCGTTGTCATCGCCACTGTTCGTAAAATGAAATAAAAAATCAATAAAATTTGTGACATAAGCTAAAAATCTATAATTAAAAAAGTTCTAAGGGTTTAAAGATACTCGTAAGATATAAAAATTATTAATATACTACAAATTGCGTTCATGGTCATTGTACAGGTAGTGTTCCCTAGAGATTATACTAACACATTTTCACTAATGCTTAGACTTAATATCTACATACCCTGAGGAGGAACTTCGATTCGCTTATGTATTTTGAAATATTGAAGAACTTGACTGTAGTTCAAAAGTTAAGCTAAGTTTACGTAGTCTTATGTAGTCTTACGGTATTATGTGGCCTAACACTATCGTTAAAGTATTATTAACGTTATTAACGTTAAAGGGTTATGTAGTCTAACGATTTCGACAATTTCAAGATTTAAATGATCTTAATGATTTCTATTTTCTACCTCCCTTTCTCTGCTTTACTTTCTCTATTTCTTTCTTTCTTCTTAGCCTGCACGAGTGTAAATTTTTAATTTAGATATTAAATGTCATGCATCATCCTAAATTGATTGAGATAATGGATTACTCGATTAATTAATTAACTAATTGTTTTGTTTATTAAATATTGCTGTCACTGATTCATTGATTTCAAATATATCGACTTATTGCTTGATAACTCTACGTCATACGGTATACTGCACCATCAACCTGGTCGTAATTTGCAGTCGAAGCTCCATTGGGCCCACGAGTATTCCTCCAGTGCTGTGACAGACACGTACTTCAGGTCACTCAGATCTAACAGTGATTGGTAGAACAGATAAGTCGACGTCCAATCACCGATGTTTGTTAATAAGGGACCGCCCTTTATGGTGTTGTTAGCCCATGAGAGCCAGACCGTGCTGGAGGAGGCGGGGTCTAGAAGCACCGCCTCTGCTGCCCCGCGATAAATAAAAGCTCCGCCCTTCCTGTAGGAACCAATAAGATGATAAATATTCAAACAATGTTTTGTAGAAAGCCCCGCCCGTTGTGGAGAAATCAATGGGATGATAGACATTCCATCAATATTTAGCAGATATCCTGCATTTTATTGAGATATTTTGGAGAACCGATTTTGAATAGCAAATTCAAAGAGAAACATGTGAAATTGTTAATTTGATTAATACGCATAACGCCATGGGTACAGACAAACATAAACGTGCATATGAGCACACCATACACTTGCACGAGCGCATAGGCACACATTAATTAATTAATATACACATATACAGTATACATCCACAGAGCATGATCACGACCAAATAAGTAGGCCTAGACAGAATAATACAAATAATAATCAGTATATTTATAAAGTGCTGCTCTATGTTAAATGCCACCGTAGCGCTGAATGGACAGTGAAGGTCAAGTAGCCTGGTGGTATATACCACAGTCGGTGTTGCGACTTGAACTCTCTAAGTCTGGAGTATGAGCGACCAATAGGTCTAAAACACAGAAATCATCATCACATGGCTACAAGTCTCTTCACTGTCATATCTGCCTCAGTCGTCTCTTTGGAACACGAATATGTCTCTAGGTTCAATTCTAGATTTTCCGAACCTACTCGGGCTAAACAATACTAACCAGAGTGAAGCTTAACTTACCACATACAACTAATGGTACTATACTATGCTAATTATACTTGACTTACTACAAAAACTAGTGGTACTAAACTATACTAGTTACACTTGACAATGAACTTGCGGCACTAAACTAAAGTAGTTACACTTGACTCACCACAAAGGACTAGTGGTAGTAAACTTCATTGTTTTTTACCTGACAAATAACAAATGGTCCTAAGCAATACTAGCCCGACTAAACAAAGAATGAAACTAAACCTAGTGAAACTAAACTTACTGAAACTAAACTATGCCACCTATATATTCACTGACTTACCGCAAAAACATATTCATGTATAATCCCACTGATTCTGTTGCAGGCACAACCAAGAATCCTATTTCAAAGCCAGGGCAAACCACTCCGGTGACGTTTTGCTGCCAGCTCAGACACATTGAGGTAGACTTGTTGCCCGAGATCTTAAAGATCATCGAGTTCCATCCGGTGAGGTCCACGTCCAATGGATGATATTCTGTTCCTGAGATCAGCTGTTTGATGTCTAGCCAAATACAGGAACCATCAGACAGTTCTAGAACTGAATCACTTTATATATGAGTTCTAGATTACAATTAATTGAATTAAAACTTTTCGCTCCTCTTGCGAGTGGCGATGATTTTAAGTAATTTTAAATAATTTTTATAATTTTTTCGGTATTAAACAACAAAATGGTTTTATAATCTCTTCAAAACACAATAAAACAAAAGCGGCACAAATTAATAACGAAATATAACGTCTAATAGAAATTCTCAGCATCATTAATTAACTGAATTTTGGAACAATTAAGAAATAGTGCAAACAATGAATCTAATTTAATACATATAGCTTTCTACCTGATTCAGTACAACTTGCCGGAGTTTCAGCGTTTAAATTAACATCTCCTGTGAGAAAAGAAGAAGAGATAATTTTAGCCTTCTTTCATTTATTGCAAAAGTGTATCATATTAGGAGTGATATTTGCATATTGTGCATATAACAATCTATTTTTAGTGTCACTAACATTAATTTTAAATTTACTTGGCAACGACATAATTTAGTGATATCAATAAACGCCTAAAAATCTTCTTAAATTCTTAGACAATTTAGATTTAAATTGCCCAAAGGAGCACTGTTGTACATACATGTATATACATTAAGAATTGTTATGCATTAAGAATTGTTATTAATTGTAATTAGGGGCCTATTTATCTCTTACGTCTTCCATATATAAGGACTTTGCTATTTTGAAATTTAACACAGAAACGATATGCATTAACAAACAATTTATTACAGCATTCTAGTTTAAACCTCAAGCCTCAAGTCTACTATTGCCTCATTGGATTTCACAGCAGCAACATATTGGTTCATAGTTTTACGTTAACTACAATCAAGTTTAAATTGATAGTTCAATTTAGAGACCAGCGCTTCAGTGAATTATGCCATTCGAAAATACTAATTGATCTCAATTATAAACGTTAGTCTCATAATGATGCCAGCAGGCTGATTGTCTTAACCTAGCAACAAAACAAGTACATACATTAGACAGCTAGGTTTACAACGCGCTTGAAGATGAAGTAAGCAGAATGTAATTAGACGGTAGATAAGGATAGAGTAAGAATACTCGTCTCACTTACTGATGTACATGCTGTCTTTAATTTTCATCTGTGCAGCTGAAAAACAAATAAGAAATAAATATTGTTTTATTTAATAGTTTACTTATTCTCTTATTATTTTCCTTGTTAGGTGTTTGATGAGAATCGCCGCCCGGCTACTTGAAGCCATCTAGCTGAATAGAAGAATGGACGAAACAGACTGAAGTTATTTTTAATATTACTTTAAAGTATTTTTGTCAATATTTGTTTTGATATTCTCTCTCTTCAGTGCACTGCCAAGTGGCAGGTTCAAGGTACATATTCATACGCAAAGTCTGCTTTCTCGCTCCATTAGAGCACTCCCTAGATCAACAAGTTGATTCCTTCGCAAAGTCTATGCTTATCCATACCTTAGGTAGCCTATATAAGGCTACATAAGAATCTATGCCTTATGTAGCCTATATATGGAGTATTATACTAATTATTTACTACCATTGATTTAATGCTTAGAAACGCACTTGGTAACCAGTAAGATTTTGATATGATCCAGTCCACCGGGTTGGCGATATAGGCACCGATGTAGAGAGTGCCTCCGGGCTTGGGCTGATGCTGATAGTGCACCAGCTGAACGTTCCGCCCTGGAGTATCTCCTGTTCCGCAGGACAGGTAGCCCTTGTAGTAGCTGAACCAGAACCACCGATATTCCCCGGGATCCACCACTGCTGCTGAACTTGGGTAGAACGCTATGTTCTTGCCGCCAGATCTACGTTATCAATTATCTGCCTTATTTACATTTCTGTATGTTATCTGCCTCCTCATCTGAGCGATAGCAAAATCAATAGAAGGTTCTGTGTTATGGTTATCTATTTAGCACCAGAAATTAGTCACCATATATTAGTCTAAATTTTTGTTTTAAATTTAAAATCAAGACCTTCAGATCAGTTCAGAGACATCGACGTCTGAATTTTTCTTTTTAGAGGATTATAGGAATGAAGCCTCTGCACAGTAAATGATAGTCGAAGCAGAGGAAATCATAGGGAACCCACGTCGTCATAAGCAAAATCTTCTAAGAAAATGGTATATAACAACAAGAATGAGTATTGCTAGACTATTTATAGTTCCACTAATGAACGGACATGAAGAAGGAAGCGTAAGACAGAAAAGAGTGGGGGCGTTGTATACCATGGACATGCCAGTTGGCAGTGCACTAAGAAGGTAAAAAGGTAGTAAAGCCACTGTCAACGTCAGTTTCCTAACTCGAAAGGCGATATCAGTGACGGGTGAGCCCAGGATTTGAACGCCGCACATACTGATGAGCACTGATGAGAACTGAATCTCGCAAAGAACTAGCCCTTAAAACACTACGAGAAGTTAATTAAAATACCTGATAGTATTGTACGTGTTTCCACCGGCACCCAGTACCACCTGATAGTTGCTGGTAGCAGTGGCTGAGGGACAATTGACAGCGTTCAGATAGAGGCTTGCGTCAGATGCCGTCCTAACCTGGAATGCAACCTCCGTAACTTTGGTAAAATCAAAACCCACCACCGACTCACACGTCGAAGCTGCTGTTGTCCTAACTAAATCTAAACGAGAATAGTCGACAGATTGTCAAGTTAATCAATCAATCAATCAATTGGTATTTAATGTCCGATTCCTTGTCATGACGCATGTCAGGTTCGTCTTAATTATTGCTACCAGTAGGGGGAATGGTGTTATTTGTAAATCAAATTACGATTTCAGCATGTTAATTAAATGGTGTTATCATTAGCCAAATAGTGTTACCAGTAGGTTTAATGGTGTTATTGCTATCTATTTGATGGTAGTAATGCTATTTATGTAAAACAAACTTATTACTTTTTAAAATTAGCATTTTACTTATTTTATTATTTTTATTGTTAAAATTATTTTTAATAATAATAATAATAAATGATGGTGACAATGATGATAATAATAATCATTGTCATTTCCGTCAAGTGCGGATTAACAGATCCAGGGTCCATATCCATTGCATGCCCAGTCAGTGACAAGTTCTTTCTCTTCAGCCTTAACATTAGAATTAAACTCTCTTTTAAACCTTAAATTACAAGCATTGATCTAATGATGTGCTTATTAAAGATAAATAATATAGATAAGCACGAACGTTAATTATCTGTTACAATATAACATACCAGTGGCTGGTGGAGGTGCCAGTACTTGTTGAGCTGCATTGGAACAAAATGAAACAAGTTACATAGAGTTATGTAAATGCACCATGTAAGTTAATTCAAATATATCAATCCACAATGTAAACATAATCAAATTTATTAATCCACAATGAAACAATTTAAAATTATATAAATCTCTACTGTATGCAAACTTACATGTTTCAATCCAACATATTAACAAACTGAAGTTAAGTAGTACTTATTAGAGTTCGTAAAATGTTCAGTTGATGTTAGTGACAATGATGTTTACAACGAAACATCATCATCACCATCGATGACATCAGCAACATCACAAACATCATAATCATCCTTATCAACATCACAAACATCATAATCATCCTTATCAACAACAAAAACATCATAATCATCCTTATCAACAACAAAAACATCATAATCATCCTTATCAACAACAAAAACATCATAATCATCCTTATCAACAACAAAAACATCATAATCATCCTTATCAACAACAAAAACATCATAATCATCCTTATCAGCAACAAAATCATCAACAAAATCCACAACAAAGTACTACATAATCAACATCATCTTCTTCAACAAAATCATAAATATCAACAACATAATCGTCATTAAATATTATAAAGTAATTAATATAGGACTCTGGTTTTAGAAAGTTACAAACAGTGTCGCTACTACAAAAAGGTTAAATATTGAAACATGCGACAGAAAGTAAAATATTACAGTGAATAATCCACTGTGATATCAGTGCTGAATATCCAGCACATTTCATTTCACATCGTTAACCACTAGGCTGTATAATTAATTATCCCTATTATCAGTGCTGTGAATATTCCGAATTCTATTCTCCAATCAATTCTTTCGATATCATATATCCATAGATCTCAAGAGCAGATATTTATATTTCATGGAGTCAATGTATTGCTAAGTATTAGAAGGAGAAACACTGCGAAGACTTGTGAATCTATGCATGGATATATATAATTCCGGTATGATCAGAATAATTTATACCAAATCAGTACATATCGCTATTCCTAAAATGAAATTACATTGGAATGTTCGTACTACAGAACAATAAGCTTAATGTCGCATTCATTAAAACGATATTAAGTCTAATATATGAGCGCATTCAATAAGAGACAGAAATGATATTAAGTATATCACTATTTAGATTTAGAAAAGGATGCGGTACAAGAGAAGCTATAGGGGTAATGCGAGTCATATTTAAGATTTTAAGAAAGCTTTTGATAATGTTAACTGGGTGCTGATGTTAGTAATATCGTGAGAAACTGGAGTGGACTAGAGAGATAGAAGATTAATTATGAATCAATCTTGACATGGCTACGGAGACGAATGGAGAAGATAAAGTGAACCGACAATATTATTAACGAAGAAGTGCTAAATAGGGTTGGCATAAATAGAAAATTGCTAGATATCAGAGGAATAGAAAGAAGAGCAGGATGAGTCATATACTGAGAGGAAATGGTTTACTAAAAGAGGTAACTAAAGGAAAAATGAAACATAAAAATGTTAGAACAAAACCGAGACTTGCGATAATGCAGATCTGATAGCAAATTCATATGTTGATATCAGGAGAAAAGCAGAGGATAAAAATATAACGAGGAGTAGGTCTAATTTGCCATGAACCTGCCAATAATTAGTGCATTAAGAGAGAGAGACAGAGAGAGAGAGAGAGAGAGAGAGAGAGAGAATGTGTTGATAAGAACTTACCTGACAGTAGTGTTATAATCAGGTTTAGACGTCTCCTAGTGAGCTTAGAGTTTGAATTCATTACAGACGTCAGTTCGTACACACAGAGAGAGATTTCAATTACACGTAAATGTTGTAAAGCGCTCGTCGCTTATGGTAACCTATTGGTTTACAGAATGAATTTCAAATTTTTGAAACAGGCTGCAATACTTTTTACCACTTGTAATGCAACATTAGCGGACTAGTTATTCATCGTTAGTCCTTATAAGTTTTTAATTAGTTAACTAATTGTCCAACAAATTAATTATCTAATTCATGCAATAATTCATGCATTAATTAAATAATTAATTCAATACAAACTTATTCGTTCGTTTGTTCTTTTGTTCATTCGTTAGTTCATTAGTTCGATCATTCTTTAATTAACTAGTTAATTAATTAATTGATTAATTAATTAATTCATTCATTCATTAATTCATTCTTTCATTCATTTATACAGCAACATCTAAGAGTAAAATATATCTATAAAGGAATCAGTAAAATCCATGCTACAGTCTTGCGTTGCTCATTCTTCCAATATGCAAGGAATGAAATTTGAGTTTTTATAAATAGAAACCTTTATCAGAAAACTCGCCAAGTTTGCTCTGCCATAAAAAACGTAGCGAACTTCTCTTTTAAATCTGTATGCGTTATTCTCTAGATATTTTTCAGCATGAATAATCTTTGTTTAATTTTTATTTATTCAATTTAATTTTTGGCTTAAATATATTAGCAAATGAAAAACTTTGATAAAAATTAGAAATAAATTACAGACTGCAGAAGAACCGGTTGGAAAGAAAATGCTGTTTAGTATTATTTATCTTGATTGAATTTAGCCTAATTATGAATCAACGCATATATAATTGTTTAGAGAAATCTTAATGTCGCATCTGTGGCTTGGAAAAATATGGCCTCTGATGAGGTTTCTCTAAAACTTCCTCAGTTGTTGTTTGGCCTCTTCTTGCAGCATGCTTCCGTTTACGGTTTGTCTATTCTTCAGCGACCCGGACACAGCACGGGGATGTACAGGCAGCAACTTCCTATGTGTAAGCATAGACGTAACCTGAAAATCTTACTGAAAATCCGGGGGACACAATTATAGGCCTATATGAAAAATTCTAGTAATATTGAATTTTGCCTCTATTCTGTAAAACATTACAACAATTAGAGCTCTATTATCGTCCATGATAACATTGTGTGTGAATGTGTAGGTTGGACCTGATACTTTGTTATTTGAGAGAGAGAGAGAGAGAGAGAAAGAGAGAGAGAGAGAGCGATAGAGCGAGAGAGAAAGAGGGAGGGAGAGAGAGAGACAGAGTAAGAGAGATTACATTCGTTTAGCAAATCATTCTTAATTGAAACCATTTGCGATTGCAACACCTTTCAATTCAATATGAAATGTGAGAATATGATATCCAATGAAATGTACGACAGTGAAATGAGAACTGAATCAACGCAAAATATTGATTATTATCACTGATACAAGTATAATCTCAATCTCTACGCACATTCTATTCAAATTAGCTTTCTTACAATAGATTTAGAAATTGCAGTCTACTTTCCTAAGCACTGAAATAGATTAAATAGAAAGTTCTAAATATTTACATTTCTATTTTAGTATTTAGTAACAAGCAATGGTAACAATGTATATGGCATTGATTTATCCGCAGCATATGCTATAGCGTACAGCTTGTCCCGGATATGGAGTTTATTATTAGCGTCCTAATAATACCATTTCTCAGGTCAGAATGATCTAAGCGCACTCTCACAGTTTTTAAATACACTGCACGTTTAATAGTGATATCTGTACTCCATGATGTTGGGAATTTGACAGGTTTCATTTCTACTGACCTAGAATATTAAAGACATGAGATGAAGACCTGACTAGAATGGGAAAGTAGAGGGCATAATGAGCCAGAAGTGAAATATGATATGGACCTGCCTTTGGGCAGTGCTCTCAGACAATAGAGCTATTTTTTGTAGAATGTAGTGTGCATCTTCTAGCAGAAGTCAGATTCATTCTCTCATTCAACCAGGTTTAGAGAATGTTAAGGTTATGTCTAACGTTAGGCCTAGGCCTACCTAACAAAATGTTTTCTAAATGTGTTAGTAGAGTGAGGTTGAGCGGATCTTGAGCGGATCTAAGACTTACGGATAAATCTCTTTAATCTCTTTAATATCTATATTCTCTTTAATCTCTTGCAATCTCTTTAATCTCTTGCAATCTCTTTAATCTCTTAAAATCTCTTTAATCTCTTAAAATCTCTTTAATCTCTTAAAATCTCTTTAATCTCTTAAAATCTCTTTAACCTCTTAAAATCTCTTTAGTCTCTTAAAATCTCTTTAATCTCTTAAAATCTCTTTAATCTCTTAAAATCTCTTTAATCTCTTAAAATCTCTTATGGCGACGTTTTCTGATTGTACGTTTGGGTGCGAAATACACTTGTGATAGGTTGTGATAAAGAGCTCTCGCTAGTAGGCAGTCCAGTGAAAGGTCCAATATACATATTCATACTAATAGTCAGGACATGCTTAAAGCGAGAATGGAGAGCTCGAGGAACAGCAACTATTTTTGAGCACCCTGTAGTGTATTTACTGATCTAATAGTATATCTTATGAACCCCTAGGAGGGAAACGCACCTCGCATAAAGTGAGAGTTAGGATAATTCAGTTCCACTGCGTCCCCCCCAATTTAACCTCTGCTAATAACGCGCTTTCTCGATACATATAGACCACTACATAGATCAACAATTTAATCCTTTCTCAAAAGGCCTTCCCGTATCCACATCTTATGCTAACTTATTATATTGGAAAGAATAAGGCCTCTGAGTTGGTTTATCGATACCTTCATCAGTTTTAGCTTAGTCGTTACTTACGTAGCGTGCAGTTACCGGTTGCAATATTCCTCACAATCATGGACTCGAGAGTTTAAGCATTACTTAAACCCTGATCAAGTAATGCTTAAACTTAATATGCGCCTTACGGTGCGCCATATTTACAATTTCTAGGTCAAATATTTCATGACAATATATCCATAACATTTTATAACCCGATCCTCCACTTGCATCAATATACACGTGCGTAAATATTTCTAAAATCGAACAACTAGCTCAATGATATTTCATAAGATCGATAAATGCATGTGCTTCTTGTAGCGGAATACCATTCAATACTCTAGCACTGATCCTATTATGATATCGTAATCCGAAACCTTTATAACAACAGATACATGTAAATCGAATTCCTTGGGCACGCAAAACCTTTTGGTTAGTCTGGAAAGTTTTCCAATTTCTAGAGGAGTTTTGAAACCTTACAAACCTATTGATATTATTCGAGAAATCGACAGATCTCATGATGCAGCAAAAATTCTTTCTCGCTCCATATTCTTGACTACTGTATATTAGTAACAATTCCCTGAAGAGAATTATATTTTACAAATTAATAATATAATTAGTATACTTCTAAGTACCCGAAAAATAGATATTGGTTAATTAGACTGCTGAAGAGAATGCATAGTACTAGGTACAAAGTACTAAGTCGTATATTTGAGTTGAAGCGGCAGCAGAATTGATATAGTGTACGACTACGGATCCATAGGCTCAAAATTCAAATACAGTGCTGTCCCTTCTAATGTTAACATGCTCTTTTGATTGTGAACTAATGCTAAGTGAGTATACCAAGATTTTGTAACATTAAAAACCCTTAGGCCTATTACCTAGATTTTTTCAAGAGTATTTAATTAACTGACTAATACGTTGGCCTATATCTACGAGGACTAGAAACTTGGCAGTATTATATATATATATATATATATATATATATATATATATATATATATATATAGATAGATAGATAGATAGATAGGCCAATATATTTACTTATATAATGATACAAATAGATAAAACAAATTACTGCTCAAAAGCCTTAGAAAATATTTAACATTGAATTTTTTATAATGAAAGTAATAAAAGCTAGAGTGAGGACTATGAAGCTGAAAGTGAAAATTATTACGATGATTATAATTACTACAATTATTATTACTATTACTGGTTGCTAAGGTACTGGCAATCGAAGATCTCACGTATTGTAAAAGGCGACAAAGCACTAAGATACAAACCAACGTGACAAAGAGCAGTCGATTGGTGAGCGCTTAGGTTCCTGAAATTACTACAAAACTTTCTAACATAGCAGAAAGGGGTATCCTGACTCTAGCTAAACAGGGATTGAAAGGAAGTGAAGATGATTATTGGGATTATTTCATGTGCTACATAGTTTCAAGACGCCACAGAGCAATTAAGCAAATCAAACTGGTAGCCATAAAACACTCACAAATGTGAATTGCTATACTCCCGATGGGAATCCAAGTATGTAGAAGTTCGTTAGGAATGCGGCTGTTAAATTAATGAATGCTTATTTCTGTTTTTAAAGCATAGAGATATTCTGATATGATCCACTTAACACTAAAATTTGACGTTAAATTCAAAATATATTTGTAATCTGCTATTCTCACTGAAGACGTATATCGACATAGAAGGATACTATGGTTCAATATACAAGTATTTTTAATATATGCCTATTTTCAATTTCTTTTTTATATTTACATGTAGATTATTACCTAAATCGCATAGATGCTATATGTTTATACTTCCACGAACGTTTAACGGATTTCGTATTGAATTTCATTCTTATCCTAAAACGCCCAGTCAAAGAATTTAAAAACACACATTTACTTCAATTTAATGCAAAGTCCGTCTGAACTGCCGCGAAAACAAAATTAAAATCGAAAATAGATACTTTGAAGTACTTCTATTGGCCATTTTCTAATAACAAAGAGTCAATTTACAGTATTGTTATCGTCAGCCCTTTCGTCTTTTGTTTAAATTTACCAACTTGCGACATTTATTTAATTGTTGAAAGAAAATGGAAAAATCTGCGGCTAGGACTATGAGTAGTAGTATAGAGACTAGGAGTGCTGGGACAATCGTTACCACGGCTGCGTTAGGAGCTTCTGTTGCCTGCAAATATACCGTACTCTGTGCCACTTTATCTGAAATCAGAAGTAAATATTCTTTATGTAACTCAGTCGTTTATACAAGTACCTTAGCACAATATGTAATTATGCTCAGCATAATGCAATTAGCATAATATGTATGCATAATACGTACCTTAATATGTTATAAATTCCCAGTGCACCCTTGAAATATGAAACTTTTCAACTGAAGATTGATAACCTAAGAAATTTTTTGGTTATCGTATTTGATTTCAGTAGGAGTATAAATAAATTATTGGCAGTCGTTCTTTAGCACTGTGAAGTATTACGCCCTCTTGGATTGTATCGAAATTCTTTACAATTCATTTGTTATAAGAACACTTGAGTTTATATTGGGCCTATAAAATTCATCATCAAGTTAGGTCTACATCTTACAATTCCTACTCAGTGACTATCTTCTTTTCACACTCAATATTAGCATTGATCAACAAGTTAATCACTCCACAAAAAGCTATGTAGTATCCGTGCTTGATGTGACATAGTTTGGTAAAAATTGCATTTTAAGTTTGTTGCCGATACTATATTCACAAGAATGAACTGCATTTCTTATAAAGTTTTAATATGGCCTGCAGAAATTTTCTTAATTATTTTCATGTAATTCATACGGATGCTATTTCTAAAACAGCAAGAGTTTCATGCAATGATGTTTCATAATACTTCGCAAAGTGTTAATCTAAATTATCGCATATATTCAGAAGAAGCAATAGACTTACCTTTGCATTCTGGTAAAGCAGGTTGCCACCTGCCATACTCATCACATACTGATTCTAAATAAAAATTAGTTGCAGCAGTTGCAGCACTTGCGTATTCAAATCTCTGCTCAGCGGCGCAGCTGCAGTTAACAGCTGTGCCTGTCTCTGTAGTTGTCGTGTTGACAATCTGAGTCAGCAATGGTGGACATCTGGCGACTGGATTAATATTAACAATATATTTAAAGCAAAAGTCAAACCCAATATGTATATATATATTATGTATTAATTATAGAACTGGAATTGGAATTCTGATTTAAAATAGTTAAAATAAAATCGTAAATAAAATATTAAATGTAAACTGAACATAAAGAATAAATTAAGTGAAAAGAATGAATATAGGATTTTGTAACGTAATAGATATTGATCTACGAGTTTAATGGACAGTACCAGATGACAATAATTAATTTACTGCACTACTAACAGGATTTATTAGCGGTAAAGTTTCTTATTTCGAGATATCAAATTAAAAGATTAAGATGAGGATTTAGTTAATAGTTAATAGAGAATTTAGCCTACAACGTAGTATGGAAATTGTAGGCCTACTTTTGGTTAATATGCTAAAAGTTTAGTTGCTGTTTTACATTTACATACTAATGACTTATTTTATTTTATCATTAAATCCTAATCAGAGGTAAACATGAATAATTCATTGATTCAAACATTAACATTATATATATATAAATAAATAAATAAATAAATATATATATATATATATATATATATATATATATATATATATAATTTATTAACTATTAACAAAAAGTCTAAAGAAAGACATAAAGATAAAGATAGTGAAAACTTTGGTTTGGACCACGCTATTATATGGATGTGAAACATGGACCTTAAGAAAGGAAGATATTAGGAAACTGGAGACATTGGAAATGTGGATTTGGAGAAGAATGGAGAGGATTAGCTGGACTCAAAAGGTTACAAATGAGGAAGTCCTGGAGAGAGTTGGCACAGATAGACAGTTGATAAATGTATTAAGAAATAGGAAGAAGAGATGGATAGGACACATTCTAAGGGGGGAAGGTCTATTAAAAGAGGTCATAGAAGGTAGAATGGAAGGAAAAAGAGGCAGGGGCAGGCCGAGATTAGGTATGTTAGATGATTTAAAGACCCACTCATATGTGGAAATGAAGAGGAAGGCGGAAGACAGAGAAGAGTGGAGGCGTTATGTACCATAGACCTGCCAGTAGACAGTGCACTAAAAGAAAGAGATATTATTTATTATTAAATGATCGACTATTAATTTTTGCGCGATTTTTTTAATTTATATTTCTTCCTGATTGCAAAATCATCAGTAAATATTTATTACACGAGTTCAGAGACAAAAATATTTACTTTTACTATAATAATAATAATAGTAAAGTGAAGCAACTTAATTTTATTGTTATATAAAGTTAGATATATTTACTTCATTTACGCTAGAGTAATTAAAAGAGATTATATTTTAATAGTAATAGAACTTACTAGTACAGTCGTCCAATGTCTCAGGAAGCCATTTTCCACTGCTCTGGCACACAACCGTCCTCATGAAACTCTCTGTGGAGAACTGAAAGCCTGGCGGGCAGGTGAAGGTCAGTTCTGTGCCAACCTCTGAAGCGGTGCTGCGTCTCGTTTCTCTACTTTTCTCATCTTCACTGTCAAAGATGACGAGGCTAACACCGCTTCCATCTGGTCTCCTTCCATCAGTGCTTTTATTCATTTTCGCAGTGTAAAGCAGATTGGCAATTTTTAAAGTTTTTAGTGAATTGAATTGAGGACATTTGATAGCTGAAAATAGTACAAATTAAGATGTTTTTCAATTAAAGCAAAGATGTAGAGAAGTACATTAAGGATAAATTCACTGGAGTTAAAATGCACCTTAATAGACATAAGAAACATTGTGCATTCCGGTCATGATAAAGAACTTTTTAACATGCAGAGACATTTCAAGTAATAGGACAATTCCAATACCATTGGAGAAGGACAATAACTTCCCATCATTGCTATGATCCTACTTTAAAGTGGCACATACAATTAGAAGACCTACCCTCGCAAGTCAAATTCGGTGCCCAGTTTCCCGTTTCATCACAGTTTAACTCAATACTGTGATTGAGATGCTTGACTGAGTTCACGTAGAGATCATACCCCACAGCACACGTGACGACGGCTGTAGAATTATAGGATGTATCATAGTCGTCGTACACAGGTAACATGGGATAGACGAGGTGGGGACAGAAGACGTCTGAAATAGTAATTAAATAATTAGAATGTCTCAATAGCGTATGGGTAACGTCATGAACTTTTAAATGACAGATCCTGAGGTGAATTGAGCCACCGTGGGTTCGAACCCTAGTAGCGCTGATCTGAGAGTAACATTTCGGACATTCACTGGACTGGTTACACGGAAAATGGTTTAAATTGCGTAACGGTTTAAACATGTGGTACAAAAAGTGATAGATAAATGATCAACATAGTTGATCATTTCACTATAATGTGTGTCAAGTTTAAATAACTCTTATTTCAAGTAATTATATATATTCGCTTGGCAAAAAATTAATAGAATGAATAACTATTGATTTAAAAAACTTGATTAGACTCTGTGTGATATTCTCTCAAGTAGCAGATCCAATGTATATTTTAATTCTTATAGTCTGTTGTCCAGAACACTATATCGATTAATTCTTACTTAGAGTATATGGCTATAGCTTACGATGTAGTTTCCAATACCTTCTTTCGTTCGATTAACTGCCTCTTACGACTACCGCACTATACGTTTTTGCCTACCCATCTTTGGCTAGGACACAATACGGAAAAATATTTTATCATAAATCCCACAGTAAAACGGATTTTTCCTCGAATCGCTCACTAGAACTGATATCGAAACACAACTAATAAAAAAGTAGTTAAGGACCAGTTCAAAATTCAAACCTTCACAATCTGGCACAGTAGGTAACCACTCCTGTCCATTACAGTTTGTTATCATCCACAAATCATGTTGACTCAGTTGGGATTTGAACCAGTAGCCCACATCACACGTGTAATTTATCTGACTTCCGTTATAAGCCAACAGCATATCTCTTGATCCAGTCATCGATGATCCAATGGCTCTTGAGAACTGCTTCGCAGGGGGACATCGACCATCTTGTGTGATATAACAAAAACATTCCAATGTCGTAACTGTTAAATCTGACAGGTTTAGTGGACATGAAAGTCTTTTAAATTATATCATTTGACTAATTACTAATCAATTGATCAATAATTATTAATCAATTAATTATTAATCTAATTATTAATCAATCAATCTACTTGATCAATTGACAAACTATGACACGGCTGGAGCCAGTGGCGATGTCGGTAAGGTATTCGACTGCGGATCAATATGTGCAGGTTCAAATCCTGGGCTGGCCTGTCACTGATATCGCTTTCGAGTGACGAAACTGCCATTAACTTTAGCTTTTTTATTGAATGACTGATGGATTGATTTATTAATTGGTAAGCCATTATAGGCTTGTCAGATTACAAATTTGGATCGATAACTTTAATCTGCTTACTCAGCACGCGAATTGTTGATCTACTGATTGATAGAGAGAAAGATTGATTGATAGATTGTTTAATTGATTTTTGGTCAATTGATTGATTGATTTAAAATTCGCTTTTATTTGTGACCGGAGATCCTCAGCCACAACTCATCTGATCAGACTGATCTTTGCGAAGACCGATTGATTAGCTGAGTGATTAAATGTTTGATTGATTGGGAGTGATTCATTGAGGGATTGATTGACTGATTGATCGATTGATGATACATACATTCACAGGTCATGCTTATATCAGACCAGAGATCCTCATCGATACATTTGATTAGTTTACTCTTCTGTCCATCATCAAATCTTCTCGCATCGAGACACGAGTAGACAAACAGCGATCCCGCCACGTACAGCGTCGCGCCGCTCGGCTCTGCGCGCGTCACGGGTTCGCTCAAGGCTTTAGTCGTCGTGTGCGTCATCGGAGTGGGGGGCCGACAATAAAATTCTGAGTACAATTAACAAAAACGTCTTTTTCTTCATTACCCTTGTTTTAGTCAAACGACGGTAGTTGTAAGTATTGTTGTAGTTTATCCGTGTTTTGTTCAGGCCATTGCATAATAGAACTATTGTAAACCGTACGAGTAGTGTTTGACCACTGCTGTTCTTGAACTTCCAAAAATCTATTGGCTATTGCCTTTCTTCTTTCAGAAATATATATGGCTTAGATTTCGCTTTTGCATTTGGAAATCATTTGAATTGTGCTTCGGATCATGCTAATACAAAATCACTTGGCTTGGCTTCTGCCTTTTTCGTTCGGCCCAAGTCACTATGAATATGTACCATGGACTCGACAATTAGTGAAACTTTAGAGAGCGATATACATATTTGGTAAATACATAAATTTCATTAATACAGAGTGTACTATATAAAACCTAGCTACAGAAGAACTATATACGAACTACTTTACCACGTACCTACGCAATCTGGTACGGATTGATTCCAGTAGAGACTCGTACTGTTGTAAACAGTGTCCACGCATTGCACGGAAAGTGATGACGTCAGCGATGACGTCACGCTACTGTTTACAAACTTGTATCCTGGGAGACAGGTGACGTCAGCAATTGAGAGATATGATGTCATGTATAAACCAGCCGTAGAGTTAGGCGGAAGGTCAAGCGCCTCGCAGTAGATTTCTGCAATAGAATAATAGTTGTTTTTATTTTTATTTTCAGCGGATTGAGCAAGCATAACATCAATCACATTAGTCAGCGATATTCATTTGTCTGGGACCGGCTGACTAGATATCAGTAGCCATCCGACTGGCAAACCTTTATCTTTGACTTAACTAATGTTCCAATATAAAATATAGACTGTCGGAGAGAGATATTTAAATTCAGTCTCTCTCTTCTGCACAATTCTTCGGCATACAAGCAAAAACTCAATCATCATCCTAAGTATTAGACCATTCAATGCCAAACACACAGTCTACCCCAGATGAGATGGGTACTGGAATGTGAACGTCATGACTGGAAGAGTGAGAGTTGAGGTACAGCTCCACTGAGTCTACTCCGACTCTCTGGTGCCAGCTGCCCATTTTATTATTATTTATTATTGCTTAAGAGTGCGTGATGTTGTCACAGATGATAGTAGCACTAGCCTTTGTTGTTGTAATGGTATTTGAAATATGATTTTAAGTAATTTTTTTCCGTTGAACATAATATATGTGGAATATTAACCTGAGCAATGGTTTATACGTGTCCAGCTGTTGTCCTGTAGACACGTGACCTCTAGAGATCGATGACCTCCAGGAAACCTGTGACCCTCGTCGCACACGAGTAAAACTGTGCGTCTGTCGGCGTCCATACGAGCAGTGGCGTTCAGTACCACAGGTGGTGGAGTGCAGTGACGATCTGAATAAATAACGTTCATCAGTTGGTAATAATTTAACGTTAGGATTCTCTTCAGAAGATGATGTTAGGGCTTATCAATCCGCAAATAACAAGAAACTATCGTCAATGGTGATGTAACTGTCATTCTGTTAGATCCTCTTGGTACCAGTTTGAGCCTCTCATACTTTTATTTAAACTAAATCCCAGTTCACATATGTTTAAAACCGGTGTAATATACTTAACAATAATAGTTCGTAAAATTTCAAGATCTGCCGGACAAATCTATATTAATATTAATAACATTAAGTTTTTAAATACATCCATATATTTAATCAAATATTCGCTACAAATTATTTTAAAAAAAATTATGAATCATATCAGTGAATTGGTGAATGACAAATTTCACGTGGAAAGTTTTTCTCAAACCTGAGCAACTAGAAGGTTCAGTGGAATATATGCCCATGCCTCTTACTGATGTGCATTTGATTGCAGCAGATCGAAGACCAATAGCAAGACGCGACGCATCTGATGTACTGTTAGTGCACTGTTGTGTCTGAGTCAGTGATTGCTCCATTCCAAGTATATTATTTAGAGTGTCAACATTAGTATCACCAGTTGCAGTCTTATTTACGTCGCATGTTGTTGCTGTAAATTTTATAATAAAATTATTAAATTTTGAAATTAAGCCTTGCCATGTTAGCAGACAATAGACGCTAATAGTTTTTGGACGGGATGCGAAGTAAGAGTTTAGTGTGTTCCAAAATCTAAAATATCACAAAGATACAGATAAGAACCTCTTCAGAAAAGTTCAACCCTAGATTGAATTGTTGTCAAGATAGACAAATTCCAAATAAATGACAACAGACAGTATATCAAAAGATAAGTGATTTATCAGATAAACGCTGCAGGTAAAGTCCAAACAGTTTAGAGTTCACTTATAGTTCGAAGAGCAACTCTTCTTGGACAGTGAAAAGGAACGAGAGTAGGATTATCTCTTAGGACATGCTATTTTTCACTACGGATTTAAAAAGAAACATCTTGTGAATACATTGAATTGCTAATTATGCATCTAAATCCGTTCAGCGTAATACAAAATTCAAAATTCCTAAATAAAAGCATAGAAACGTTACATTATAGATTTAGCATCTAGTCCAAATAGTACTGAAATATGATAATGGCACTGAATCAATTATTATGTGATTTTTTACTAAGAGCATTCTTATATTTTTTGTATCATACATACAAAAGCTAATGAACGAGTGTAAATTTTGATTTGATTACTGTTGACAGAAGTCTGGTAAATTAGCACTCGCGGTGCATTACTCACGAATACAGTCCGGCATTGTGACGAGCCAGTGTCCATTGATACAGACGATCGATCTGGAGGTAGAGTAGATGAGTGGAAAGTGGAAGCCCTTCCAGCAAGTGTACACAGCGGTGGTGCCCAGACCATCTCGATAGATTCTATACGTGGAATACTTAGCGATGTTTGGTTTGTTGAAGCAGCTTCGGTTAGTAGATAAACCTAAAAGCAATTTACATTAAATTCTATAATTAGACCTATTCTTTTTTCAATAATTACATAAACAGATATTAAACCGTTTGTATTGGTCAATTGGGTAAAAATCTAATATAAAGCAGGACGCCAAGCGTTCAAATCAAATCGTGACGATTCTAAAGTGTATTTGTTGGCTTTGGTAAATGCAATTTCTTATGTACCCTTCCTAACTTCCTGTTTAGCAAATTAGTGCTAAGCTACAGTAAAGAAGCTATCATTATGCGACTGGATTATTTTGCAGTCTCTCGGAGACATCAAGGGGAATGAAGGCATTCAGAGTTGATCAAGAATACTTTAAGATTATGTTCGCTAGGCTATTCTATATATAGGCTATTTCGTTATGCGTTAGAGGCAAGGAGAGAGGGTGGAGAAAGAAATTGAGTAGGATATGGTTATGGAGGAAACAGAGTGACAAGTCCAGTAGACTTCTAGTAGTGAACAATATTTGAATATTGCTACAATCAGTAGGGCGATCCAATAGTTTTTCGTATGCTGGACTTCAACCTGCAGTGTTGGCATCGTCTTCGATCTGCTATAGGGCAGCAGATACTAAGTTAATCTTTAGCCTTTCTAATCATTAAATTGCAATATTTTATTGATTTATTAACCTGGATAAAAATACCCATCTCCAGCGTGGTCCATTGTAGCTGAAGTTACCCGCGGTTGGACAGCTGGAGTAGACGGAAAACTTGGCGTCTGTGAGCTACTCTCCAGTAATTTAAAACTAGTTAAACCTGCCTTATCCAATAGAGTAGAGGTAGCCGTATCTGCCAAGTCACTGCTTTCTATGTCTTTAGGGCTGGAATAAAAGTTAGCGGCGAGTTCTGTAGAGGCTCTGACTGTGGGTTCAATCTTGGAGTCATTGAGGGAGTAAATATCCTTAGTTTCTAAGAAGAGGGCGCTATTTGATGAAATACCCGTACTAGCGGTAGAGGTTGTAGTACTTCTCTCTTGAGAAATTTCAGGTGACATGGTTGTGATCGCTTGATCAGTAATAACAGCAGTGACATTTTCGGTCGAAAATATGTCAAACGACGTTTTATCATCGCTAGATTCTGAAGTTAGTCTTTCAGTTATCGTCATGTATGGGGCAGAACTTTTATCGATTTCTTTATTCGAGATCAAAACTGTTTCAGGAAGCGTTTTCAGTGAGGATTCGTAATGTGTCGATGTGAAGAAAGTTGACGATTTCATATTGGTAGATGCTGTTGACATTTCAGTCATGGCAATCGATGAAG
The DNA here is from genome assembly GCA_905160935.1 of Enchytraeus crypticus. Classification (NCBI taxonomy): domain Eukaryota; kingdom Metazoa; phylum Annelida; class Clitellata; order Enchytraeida; family Enchytraeidae; genus Enchytraeus; species Enchytraeus crypticus. The sequence continues at coordinate 156,676 of CAJHZI010000202.1, read as the reverse complement.
TTTGAAGAGAGGTGAGAGAAGAAATAGATGTGGATGATGAAAGCGATATCGAAGAAAGAAACGATGTGACAAAAGGAAGAGATGTCGACGTTGAAGACAATGTCGAAGATGGCACAGATGTAGAAGATTGAACAGATGTGGAAGTTTGAGTGGAAGTTGATAACGAAAGAGATGTGGATGATGCAGAATATGTGGATAATGGAAGAAATGTGGAAGCTGGTGTAGATGTTGAAGATGTAGTGGATTCGGATAATGGAAGAAATGTGGATGATGCAAGAGAAGTAGATGACGGAGATGTTGTTGTTTTGTCCGTTGTGGTTGCCACTGTTCGAAAAATAAAAGCAAAAATAATTAATTAATTATTTTCTACAACGTAGGTTAATTTTATAATTTATATAGGTTTATGTAGTAAATGATACAAATAAGGTATTATTAAATTAAGATAAGGTAACTATTGTAAATATGTCAGAAACTTCGCTCCTGATCATTTTAGAAACAATGCTTAATTGAGCTTACTTGATGAAGTTTTCACCAGACTGAACTTCGATATAGTTTAAGTCTAAAGTATAATGCGCTTAAGTGTTATTGAACTCACGAAAAAATTGGCACTTGTAGTTTATCTAAGGATTTCTTAAATATTAAGATTTTGTTGATTCAGTGATTCTAATAAATTCTATCCCATACCTCTTTCTCTGCTTTGCTTTCCTTAGTTTTTGTCCAGCATGCACGTAAATGTTTAACTTAGATATCAAACTGCATACTGCAATCATCATCCTACATTGATTAATTAATTAATTAATTAATTGACTACTTAATTGATTGATTAATTAATTGTCTACTAATTTATTGATTCGTTGTTTGAAAGATAGATTGATTAATTAATACATACTATTAATTGATTGAGAACTCAATGTCATACAGAATACTGCGATATCAACCTGGTCGTAATTTGCAGTCGAAGCTCCACTGGGCCCACGAGTATTCCTCCAGTGCTGTGACAGACACGTACCTCAGGTCACTCAGATCTAACTCTGATTGGTAGAACAGATAAGTCGACGTCCAATCACCGATGGTTGTTAATAAAGGACCGCCCTTTATGGTGTTGTTAGCCCATGAGAGCCAGACCGTGCTGGAGGAGGCGGGGTCTAGAAGCACCGCCTCTGCAGCTCCGCGATAAATAAAAGCTCCGCCTTTCCTATAGAAACCAATAAGATGATAAACATACAATCAATATTTAACAAAAAACCTACTAGAGCAACCAATGAGATGATAAACATTCAAAATATATTTAGCAGATATCCCAGCCCATTATTGAGAACTTTTCGAAAACCAATTTTGCTCAAGTATTGAGATAGAACATTTTAAATGCGATAAATAAGTCTCACGCAATGGATAGGAGCAGTCATATAAACAAATATATATGCAAAAACAGGCACTACATACACTTGCACGAATGCATAAACACAAACATTAATTAATTAATAGAAGATACATATATTACACCCATATCGTGACCAAACACATAAACAGTCAAATTGTTCGAACGCACATATGCTCATGCTGTTACACAAGCAGAAAAAGGTTTGCAACTGATGAAAAGAATAGTGGTACTAAACTATACTTGTTATACTTAACTTACCACAAACAACCACTGGTACTATACTATGCTAATTATACTTGACTTACTACAAAAACTAGTGGTACTAAACTATACCAGCGGTACTTTATTTACCGTATGAGCATGTTAGTGTACAATCCCACTGGTTCTGTTGCAGGCACAACCAAGAATCCTATTTCAAAGCCAGGGCAAACCACCCCGGTGACGTTCTGCTGCCAGCTCAGACACATTGAAGTAGATTTATTACCCGAGATCTTAAAGATCATCGAGTTCCACCCGGTAAGGTCCACATCCAGTGGATGATATTCTGTTCCTGTGATCAGCTGTGTGATATCTAGCCAAATACAGGAACCAGCAGACAGTTCTAGAACTGATTTACTGGATATATGAGTTCAAGACAATGCTTAGATGAATTGAAAAGAAGCCTCTTTACGAGTATCTTACCGACTTCGCCACTGGCTGGCGCCAGTGGCGAAGTCTCGCGGATCAGTAAGTTGGGGGTTCCAATCCTGGGCCCGCCCGTCACTGACATCGCTTTCGAGTGAGGAAACTGACGTTAACCTTAATTTTATCAGCTTCATCTTTGCCAGTTCCATCTCAACTTTGGTGGAGTCGGTGGCCTGATTGGTTAGACTTCCGACTGCGGGCCAGGATGTGTGTGCCTCAACTACGAACCCACCTGAAAAGACTATAAATAATGTCTTTGATTTGAATGCTCAACATATATCGAAATTGTTGTATGCGTATTAATAGTAACCTTGGACCTGCAGTACATTCATTTTCTACTGGTTGAAATAGAGTAATATGTCAAAATTTTGATCAGACCAAATGTATTCTGAATTACGTCCACATTGTATCATCAAAGAAACACGAAGAATTGCCGATAAACTTGAAGCGTCGATATAAAGGCTACTAGCTTAAAGAAATAATACATGTAGATCAAACACAGCTCTCTCTCTCTCTCTCTCTCTCTCTCTCTCTCTCTCTCTCTTTCTCTCTCTCTCTCTATGATAATGAAAATGCTTAGACTTTAATAGGTAGCCAGATTTATTATCTATTTCTGTCGTTTTTATTTATCTGTTTTATTGCTGGTTGCAACTTTTTTGTTACACCTGTATTCGCTATAATGTAACTATCTGCGGCTGTTAGATTGGTGTGGAATAAGGAATAGACTATCATTACTAACCTGGTTGAGTACAACTTACTGGTGTGTCGGCATTTAATGAATCGTCTCCTGTGAAATCAACAAGACGTTGTTTTACTCTTCTTTTTGCATTTACCACAAAATGGTATATTGAGGAAATTGACAGAGCATATTACACTTCTATAATAAATTTAATTGCAATGGAAATGCACCATTTAGAGTCACTAACATTTAATGCTATAGAATTCTATTTTAAGCCTCGCCTAAGTAATCAACAAGGTTACTAATATTACTACTGGTATTATTATTACCTCATCACTGGTTGGAGCCAGTGGCGAAGTTCTTGAGATTCTCGACCGCTGATTAGTATGTGTGGGGCTCCAATTCCGGGCTCGCCGTCACTGACATAGATTTCGAGTGAGGAAACTGCCGTTAAACTTTAGTTTTGCCAGCTTCTAATCCGTTAGTACCGCAACGCTAAATCTGTTTATAAATTAACGAAGGCTATATCTCTGCGAATACAAAAACGGGATTCAACATCGCAATATTGTTCTCTAATATCTAAATAAGTGGGCTCTAACATTCACTAATTTCGACTGGAAATTATAGTATGACGTGTAGTTATTTAACGATATAATTATAATAAAGTAATTATCTAATAATAATGTTTTAAATACGATTAGAAAGTCTGTCTGGTTGGATGAAAGGACGGCCAAAATTTATACTTTTAATGTAAATTCAGCAAAATTCAACCTGAATAAGAATAGGGACTTGATAGTTAAACTTAGGTTAGGGGTCATGGTTAGGGTTAAGGTTAGGGTATAGGGTTAGGGTTAGAGTTCAGCGCATTATGCCATTCGGAATTACCAATCGATCTTAATAATCCATCTCACAAACGAGTTGGAAGTATTTAATAACAAAGAACAAGTAAACAAATTAAATGCAATTGCATAACAAGTTTCAATACGAAGTTGGCAGAATGGAACTGCATGTATATTTCATATAGACTACGCTATATGAAGTCCCTGATATAATGAATATATAAGAAAACGGCCGTAAAACTTTTATTATTATAAAAGGATAGAGTAGGAAAAGTTAGACTCCCTTACTGATGTACGCGCTGTCGTTAATATTCATCTGCACAGCTGAAAAAATGACATTAAGACGTTTTTATTTATTTAATTACTTATTATAATTCAACAGTTTTTACAGACAAAAGCGGAATTTAGCTTCATAGAAAATAATATAAAACTGATAACGAATAGGTTCTTCGGTTATCTATACGACTGCTATAAGATAAGCTTCCAAACAGGCTATCTGAGAGAAAATGATCGTAGTTATCTGAGAGAAAATGATCGTATTTATCTGAGAGAAAATGATCGTAGTTATCTGAGAGAAAATGATCGTAGTTATCTGAGAGAAAATGATCGTAGTTATCTGAAAGATAGTGAAAATTTGTATATGAAAGATTATGAAAACATTTATAGAAAACATGACTTTTAAATATTTCATTTTCAACTTTCTTTTAATTAAATAAAGCTTTACTTTTATCTATTTTTTTCCTTGGGCCTTATACAGCCCAGGGATTTAAAAATAATAGAATTGCTATTATTATTGCTATTAGTATTTTATATAATTAATCTATTAATTAGTGTTATAATTAACATTTTTAATTTAATTTAATTTAATTTAAATTTATCACGGGTGTAAAAACCCGAGGTTGATCGTAACGATTAAAGCCACACGAGCTGAATGGAATACGTGCTAATCGAATTATAATAATTGCTATTATGTCTTATTAGTATTATGTTTTATTAGTATCAGTATTTTTATTTTTTATTTCTAGAACCAGAGGTTGATAGTAGTGATTCAAGCCATACGTGCTGAATCTAATACGTGCTAATCGAATAATACTACTTTCTATTATTATTTATTTTATTACTCACACTATTTTTTTTAATGGAAATCCTTAGAAACATACTTGGAGACCAGTAGATCTTTGGTATGATCCAGTCCACTGGGTTTGAGCTGTAGGCACCGATGTAGAGAGTGCCTCCGGGCTTGGGCTGATGCTGATAGTGCATCAGCTGAAGGTTCCGCCCTGGAGTATCTCCTGTTCCGTAGGACAAGTAGCCCTTGTAGTAGCTGAACCAGAACCACCGGTATTCCCCGGAATCCACCACTAATGAACTTGAGTAGAACAACGCTATGTTCTTGCCGCCAGATCTGCATGATATAAAAAAATAAAAATTTTTGTAATGGGTTGCTTTTATTAACCTCTGTTTGGTTGACGGTTTTTCTTCTCTTCCGTATATTTCATTACAATTAATAAACATTTTATCTATTTTCTTTATATATTGATTTGGATGAACTGGAAACTGACGGAATATATTTTTCGCTGTGTCTACTTTCTATTCCCGTTCAATGAAAACAATATCCTAAACACTATCACTATAAAAACAAGTACAATAAATCGACATTTACAGTTCTCTCCGCACCGAGAGTTCACTCGATTGTTAGTCGAAGTTGTTGGCCACATAGTATCATAAGTTGCCACTCGAATTCTCCTCCGCTACAGCTAGAACTAAAAACACTACTGTTAACGTCAGTTTCCTCACTCGCAAGCTATATCAGTGACGGGCGAGCCCATGATTTGAACCCCACACATATTTATCCGCGGTCGAATAACTTACAGACTTCGCCACTGGCTCCAGCAAACCCACCAACTCCACCAACCCAGAAACCAACTCCAACTATAGATAACAACACGAAAGTTTTTAAAAAAACAATCACAATTGCAGGCATTTTGCATACCAACATATGAAATCGAATTTACGAGCAAAGTGACAATGCAAAAATTGAAAATAATAGCATAGTAATGCAAATACAAACAATGTAGTTTTAAACGTAGTTTAAATTAGCTCTAGCTTAATCGCATCAGTTAGTATTACGAGGGTTATAAGGATTGTATCACTTCAGGAGATACACATAGTTGGAATTGCATAGCTGCTTAGTTTTTTTCAACGTTTCCTCGGATTTGATATAAATATTGAGCGAAGCAAGCGAGTGGTCAAGATTATAACAGACTGCCCTAAAAAGCTTTCTTTCCACTTAGATGATTAAATCCTCAAAAGTTAGCTCTTTGTTACAGAAACCAGTCTTTTTAACACGTCTTAAAAGGCTTCTAGACGGTTTCTATCATCAGTATCGGTAAAACCACGCCGATATTGAAAGACGTAAACTAGTTGACTAATATTATAAAACTCGGCATAATAGGATTGGAAACCTGGAGCCTTTCCGAATGAGTTCCTTAGACAGACCTAACGATAGATCTGAATAAGTCTTTAGACAGACCTTTCGATAGATCTTTGGACAAACCTATCTTTTCATTCATCACGCATTGATTAAAAAAATCAATGACACTGGAATCGTTTAGAATCTGTTTTCTTTTCTTCCTCACGTGTTGTCTTTCTCATCATTTTAGGAGAATCAACTGTGGCAAGCATGACATGTGATACAGCACTATGATACGCGATACAGCCCAGGTCTGTGAACAAATGCCTTAGATTCCAAGAAATGTTTATTAACTGCAAATCGCCTTTTGTTAATCGATATCTTTTCGATACTGCCAAGCAACCTGACTAACCTGCATTACTCTATTTGCAGCTCTCTCTCTCTCTTTCTCTCTCTTTCTCTCTCTCTCTCTCTCTCTCTCTAGTTTTAACAAAGTGTCAGGCAAAAGGCACGCATTTTTACTCACATGCTTTTGTAATGTCCCTATAGCAGTCAATTAGTTAATGAATAAGTTAATCTCTTAAGAATTAAGAACTTTGATGTAGCCAATAGATTAGAAGTAAATGACTACGCGGAGGTGAAATTTCTCTTCCTAATTATAATTATAATTATATAAATTATTATTATCATTGCTATTATTATCGTTAAAATAATAACAGTAATAAAAGTAATAGCAGATATAATAATAACAATAATTGTTATAATAATATGATTATTATTACTATTATAAATAAAAATAACAACAATAATATTAATAATAAAGTGTAGTAAGAATAATATAAAAAATACTAATAAAAATTATTATTTTTATCGCTTTCGAGTGAAGAAACTGAAGTTAACATTAGCTTCATCAGCTTTTTCTTTTTAATATTATTACTATTATTATTTCTTTTAAGTAAATGAACCCCTTCTTTTATCTTAATTTTAACCAATGAATCTGTAAAGCAAAGGGCAATAACAATTAGAAATAGTAATAATAACAATACAGGTTTAACGTTCATTTCCTAACAAAAGGACGATGTCAGAGACCTGTCTACAGAACACATCACTACAGATCAATTCACTCAGACCAATCTGCAAAAAAAATGTGTTGAAGAGAAGTAAGTTTCAAAATCAAAAGATTATCAAGTAAAAGGAGAAAGAAATGTGTTGAAGAGAAGGAAGTTTCTAAATCAAATGATGGACACTAGCAGGAGCTCCTTTCATTACCTGACCACCGTGTAGATGTTACCCCCACCTCCTATCACCACCTGGTAGTTGCTGTTTGCAGAGGCAGAGGGACAATTTACAGCGTTCAGATAGAGGTTTGCTGCGGAAAGCGTTCTCACCTGGAACGCAACCTCTGTAACTCTGGTAAAGTCAAAACCCGCCACCGACTCGCATATGGAAGCTGCCGTCGTCTTAACTAAATCTAAACGAGAATAGTCGACATGTAGTCAGGTTAATCAATCAATCACTAGTAATTAACGTCCAACTCCACGCCATATAGTGATGTCAGGGTTGTCTTTATAATTGTGATCAGTAGGCTTATCAATATTTCATTAGAGTTATTAGCGTGATCAGTAGGCTCAATTAGGTTAGCATTATATCAGTTAATTAAATAAATTAGGGTTAACAAAGGCTTGGTTAATCATCATCGTCATCTTCATCATCTCTTTAATCCCAGTTTAACTAGGACTGGGATACGAATAGACCTTCTCCACTTCTCTTTATCGCATACACAATATCTTCAGTCAATCCCTTATACTCTCTTCTATTCGTTTTGTAAAGCCTTGTAGCAATAGTTAACTAACATTAATATAGTTACTATTTAATGTTTTCAGTAAACCTACGGATAATAATAATTAGCCTACAGGTAATATTAATGCTATATATACTCTAATGCTATCAGTAAATTAATTAATGTTATCACTAGATTAGTTAATGTTACCAGTAGGATAATTGCAGTCATTAGGCTAACTAATGCAATTCAAAGGATCAGTAAAATAACTAAAAGAGCAAATAGTACGACTAAGAAGAAAATTACTAATAATAATTAATAATTATATGTTTGCCCCGGGTCATTGATATACTTCGTAGAAAGAAAATTAGGATAAAGCTTTCTTTTAAGTTTCCGAAATAGAAGCATTGCTCCAATGAAATTTGTATTATATAAAACTAGATCATCATCATCATCAGATCTAGCATCTAGTTATTCGTAATATAGATAACTAAGATATCATCATCTAAATCTATCATCTAGATATTTAAAATACAGATAACTGGGATCTCTCTCTCTCTCTTAGTGCACTGCCTAGTGGCAGGTCCATGGTACATAACGCCTCCACTCTTCTCTGTCTTCCGCCTTCCTCTTCATTTCCACATATGAGTGGGTCTTTAAATCATCTAACATACCTAATCTCGGCCCGCCCCTACCTCTTTTCCTTCCATTCTACCTTCTATGACTTCTTTTAATAGACCTTCCCCCATGAGAATGTGTCCGATCCAACTCTTCTATTTCTTAATACATTTATCAACTGTCTATCTGTGCCAACTCTCTCCAGGACTTCCTGGAGAGAGTTGGCACAGATAGACAGTTGATAACTGGGATATCATCATCTAAATCTATCACCTAGATATTTGTAATACACATAACTAAGCTAACATCATTTAAATCTATCACCTAGTTATTCGTAATATATAACTAAGATGCTATCATTTAGATTTTCAATCTAGATATGGCCTATTTCTAATACACCTGTAGATAACTAAGCTATCATTATTTAGATCTAGCGTCTAGATATCTGTGATCTAGATGAAAAGACTAAATGTTATAATATGACATACCAGTAGCAGGAGGAGTTGCCAGAATTTGTTGAGCTGCATTGAAACAGTAAAATAAAGTGAAACAAGTTACATTAAATTATGTAAATCAACCGTGCAAACATTCAAATATATCATTCTGCAATGTGAGCGTATAACGTTATAACAGTCTACAATGTAAACAACTTAAAATATATCAATCAACAATGTAAACTTATAAAAATGTATCAATCAACAATGTAAACTTATAAAAATGTATCAATCAACAATGTAAACTTATAAAAATGTATTAATCAACACTGTAAAGAAATGAAAGTAAAGGAACTTCAGCTTGTATTCCGCGGTATTTACCGCAGTAAAGTTTCACTTGCCAGTGTCTGGCCATTTCCTAATTTGAAAATGTTCAATTGTGTGGCTACCAACGGTTTTACTGTAATTAGTAATGTAATAGAAATTTTGTAATTCAGACTTAGGTAGACTCTGCTTTAGCTGCTCATTATGGTATTACCGAACAGAGCTATGGCTCTTTTATGGCATCCTCTTTCGTATTCTTATTTGTTTAACTAACTACATGCACGTTCCTGTTGTTTGTATAATCTGCGCTGTGATGAACAAATAAACGATACTAAACGAAAAGAAAAGATTTAAATCTTGCGGAACTACCACGGTAATTGAGATCAAGTAGGATTTTTACCGCTGTGAAGGAGACAGTTGCTACCGAGGTAAAAACAATTCCGAGCTAAAAATATTCCTATCAAGAATTTTAACGATTTGTGGATGACGATGACGATGACGACGACGACGACGATGACGATGACGATGATGACGACGACGACGATGACGATGATGATGATGATGATGATGATGTTGATAATTTTCATGAAGAAGAAGATGAAGATGATGATGATAATTTTCATGATGATTGTAATGCCTTAGGCAATGCCGTGAGAAGGTAGCAAACAAAGTCAATACTAGAAAGATTGAACGGATAGAGAAATATTTCTATCCGTTTATGACGATTTCTTGCACTCTTACACAATACCGAATGTTTAACGATTGATCATTGAAATCAAATATCCATGTCATCGGTCCTGCTATTATTCGATATCTTACTTTCTAATCCACTTTACCGGTCCATGAAATTAATTCTAGGATCACAGAATTCTACAAACCGACGTCCTGAAACTCAGGACGTCCCTGACATCATCCATGGATGAGGAATCGGACATTAAACTTTTATTATTATTATTATTATTATTATTAATTAACCATCTAATGTTTAGTAAAGCGAATGTGTTGCTAAGAACTTACCTAACAGTAGTGTTGCAATCATGTTTAGACGTTTCTTCACATGACAAGGGGTTGAACACATTTTAGCCGTTAGTATGTAAATATACGCGTAGAAAGTTTTATTTCCTTTTCACTTTAGAGCAATAACCGACTTCGAGCAATAACCGACTTTTTGCTGATAAGTTTATGCTACAAATGTTATTTTAGAATTTAAAATAACAGTAGTTAGGTTATTTTATAATTATTAAAGTACGTACGAAGACTAGTACATGATTCTACCTACACAATAAAGAAAAAATGATTGCCAATTATTCGTTAATAGCAATTATATAATAACAATTACATAAACTATTAATAAATTAGTAAATAAACAAATTAATAAGTAACTAAATTAATATAAATAATGAGTTAATGCTTTAACGAGTTAATAATTTAATGTATTATGAATTAATGAATTCATTCACTAATGATTTAGCGAACGAATGAATGAATTAATTATTTAATGAATGTATGAATAAATGCATTCATTAATTCATAAAATAAATAAATAAATAAATAATGCATTCATTCATTCTTAATTCACTCACTGGTTCGTTCATTCCGGCAGTCATTCATTCATTCACTCATTCATTCATTCACTCATTCGTTCATTCACCGGTTATTGATGCAGATAGACCAATAGTAAAATGCCCGTGTCGTAAGTGAAAACATAGCAGAACTGAAGAAGTCAGAGGTAATCCACTTCAGTAGCCATATTTTTCAAGTTAGGGGTCACTACAAGGGTTGATAAAGATCTAATAAGCCTGTTGTTGAGAGAAACTGGTTGATCAATGATGCGCTCTTAGTGGGCAAGAAACTGCCTTTGAATAAAAAAATTTACCTCTCTCTCTCACTCTCTCGCACTCTCTCTCTCTCTCTCTATATATATATATATATATATGCTTATATATATATATATATATATATATATATATATATATATATATATATATGCTTTTATATATATATTTATATAAATATATCTATATATATATATTTATATTTATATAAATATATATATATATATATATATAAGCATATGCATATATATATATATATTATATATATTATATATATATATATATTATATATATATATATATATTCTATAAATATATATAAATAATATATATATATATTTAGAAGTATATATATATATATATATATTTATATATTTATATAAATATATATATATATATATATATATATATATATATATATATATATATATCTGTCTATCTCTCTCTGGTAGTATGTTCTATCAAGTGATATGTCCAAGGCACATATTCCCACTTAGTTTGCTCTCACACTCCATAACGAGTTACCCAGAGATCAACAAGTTTATGGTCCCGCAAGAGATCTTCAATGTTCCGGACGCAACACGGGATACAATGATTAGCTATTATTTCGTAATTACGATTAATTATTCTCACATAATTTCTTGACGCTCTGGTTCGAAATGATCCAGAGTAAAACACCTGTATGAAGGATTCTGGAAGATCAATGTTCTAGACTCGAGCTTGTTCGCTGTTTCAATAAGCGATGAATAAAATTCGCGTTTCTCCAAATAGAAACCTTTGTTCGAAAACCTCTTTTGATTGCTCTACCTTAAACTTAGCGAACTTCTTTGAGAAATCGATCAGCATTTATTTTCCAGTAATTTGTTAGCATGACTACGTTTAGTTTAATTTCTCTGTATGCAATTTGAATGCCGACTTTTGTTGGAATAATAAACAATGCAAGTAATAAGGAACGAATTTGAATTAAATGCTAAGTTATTTGTTAGCTTATTAGCTAATTAGCTTAATTACTATCTATATTTTTTGAATGTTCTGAAAATTTTCTAGCCAATATTCTTATTAATTCGTTGAGTATTTTCAATTATCGTAAAGGATTCACCAGTAATTCACGATTACTGTGTGTTACCAGGTTACACTAGCGAATTATTGGTGAAGCAAAGCAGGTAACGCAGAGAGAGATAGTCAATGTTACGAGATAACATAGACCTTCTCTCTCCGCTCCTCTGTATCGCACTCTTTCTCTCCTTCTCTTCCTCTCTCTGTCTAGTGTTTTTGCCAAAATGGCAGCTCCAATTTACCTATTTCTCTTCGCATTCGGTTTGCTTGCTCCATAAAAAGTACTCCACCTATTGACGAGTTAATTCATGCACAGAAGGCTTTGCCTTATCCATATTTTCATGTAGCCTATTGCTTGATAAAATTCAAACTTTGAGGTGGCTTCCCTCTGTCTTCATCGATAATTAATCACTGACTTCTTACGACACGTGCAGTTAACGGTTGGTACAGTGTTACTCTGCGCACACTCTGCGCTTAGTCCTTGTTTACACTCACACAGGCTTATTTTGGAGCATGGGAACTTTTAGCCTTCCGACTTTAATGTTGAAATTGATTTTAAGAAAAAGTCCTTTATATCGGGTTTTCTATTTTCGTATTCAGTAACATCGCACTCTTATATCTGGTAATTAGACTGAGAAAAGGTAGGACTTTAGAACAGTGATAGTGAACGGCATAAGTAACCTTGGAACGTAGAAGTGGGTGTTTATTTATTTAAGGTTGGTACAGTGTACCTTTCTCTTCAGCACATGTTTTTTCAGATCGTTTTTGGGGTGAATTGATTTGTCACTACAAATCGATTGATGGAACTGCTTACTTGTGATGGGAGGACGTCCCTAACATCATCCTTGTATGAGGGAACGGACGTCAAAGTCAAAGCATTGCCAATAAAACAGGAAATATCAATACTGAATGTAGTAGCAATTCCATAAAAACATCCCAGCAATAAAAGAAGGCAGAATACACACTATATTCATTGTTCAATATCTCAGTTAAAGGTAAATATAAAAAAATAACTGAAAATAAAAAATTAGTTTATTGGCGACCTATTGATTCCTATTTCTCGGCGTCACGTAATCTTTATGCTGGGAATTTGACAGGTTTCATTTCTGCTGACCTATTGTCTTAATTAAAGACCAGGGATGAAGACCTAGACATGAATGAGAAAGTAGAAATCAGGTTGAATTGGAAGGGGTATACTACGGTTGACAAGCCGTTAGGCAGTATTCTGAGGAATTGAGTTACATGTATAAAGTATTGTCAATTTCTGAAAGAGGTGGAAATAGATATGTAGCATCCAATGGCATTTCCAGAACGCTGAGTGATGTTGTAATAGAAACATTTTTCATATTTTAGTATAATGAGATTGAAGCACACTAAGAATAACGGCAAATTGACTAATTAATTAATTAGTTGACCTTGAATACTTGCATTCTAACAGGAATAAAATAAGAAAGGGTTAAGTATTTTCAAAATTTTAAGCCTCACTTAGCATTAATTCCATTTTTCTTTGTTAATAAGGCGAGCACTGGATTTGAACCGTGAGCCTATTGGTCTGTAAGCGGGCTCCTAACCTATCAAGTTACCGCTTCAACTCAAAAAGACGACTAGTTGTTATAGTCAAGACTAGTTCTTAGTTTTCCTTTTCCGCGGACTATCAGATTTGAATTATATCAGGAACCTGAAATGATCATAATGATATCGATGGTTGGAAATTAGTATTTTCTTTAGAAATGGTATAAGAATAGTCGTGATTAAAGAAATAGAATACAATGTCATATGAGCCGGCGAATTCTCTAATAAAATCAAAAACTGTCTAATCTCTCAATAGTCTGGTAGAAATACAAAAGCCTTTTCGAGACAAGCGAAAAGATTTTGTGTGTCTAAAGAAATTCGATTTACCTATCGTTTGGAAGGTTTCGGATTACGATAACAGTGTAGCGTTAAGTGCTGAATTATCGAATGCTATTTCCCTAAAAGAAACTCATGCATTGAACGATCTTATCAATTAGGATTGCTGCGATAATGAGGCTGTAATTTTAGAAATTATGACGCACGTGTTTATTTATGTCAAAGGAAGATCGGGTTCTATAATTGCTTACATAAATTGTCATGCAACATTTGACCTAGAAACTCATCCTCTGCCCGTTCGAGTGGACTTATAAACTACATAATATTGAGTTGTTGCGCTACTTCTATTTCTGACCAAGAAAAAATATCAGAATAAAAATACATTATTTCGTAATACGAACATGTATGAAGTATGCAGAATCTCAATAGCCTACTGGTTAGAGTCGTAGGATAACGTCATGAATTTAGAACGACAGATCCTGAGGTGAATGGAACCCTCGTGGGTTCGATTCCCAGCCGCGCTGATCTGAGAGTAAAATCTCGGACATTCACCGGACTGGTTACACGGAAACTGGATTAAATTGCCTAACGGTTTAAAAATATGGTATTTAGAGTGATAGATATAAACTTAGTTGAACATTTTACTTTCACTATATTATCGCGTGTTAGTAGAAAGCTTAAAAGAGAACAACAGTATTTCGCTAGGTTCAATAGGTCATTTTTGTAAACATTAAATTATTAGCATTCTGAAAGAAGGTTAAATTGCAAAGGGTAAAATGTTAACAATTGAAACACAAAATTAACAAAAGGAAAAAGCTACACACTTACGGGACAATAGTGGGACAATGCCTCAGAATTTAAAAAAATGCCTCGGTATTGCAATTCCGAGTTACTAATTTATAGTTTGTCTACTTAAATTCCAATCGACTTGTGTTTTAAGACCTAGAAGTTTTTAATTTCCACTATGTTTACCGAAGTGAAAGCGAAAAAAGCGAGACTGGAAAATATACAGTCCCCATTCAGATAGGAATAGTCGCAAAAGACTAGATGCATTAAGAATTAAATGGTGCTATGCGTTCTTTACTCACCGATTTTATTCTATTGGAAGTGCTATTTAGAAGGGTATCTGCCATTGATCTCTGTATTTGTAGCGGATGTTAAATTCTATGTAATATTTTTTCTGTGGTATGTATCTGGACTGTTTCAATGTCTGAATTAAAATGATGAAATTAGCGCGTTTTTCTAGTTTTATGTCCGGGACACTGAAGAATAGACCACCGTTAATTACTCGTGTCCTAAGAGGCGACAAAGCAAAAATTGAGGAAAGCAGCAGGAAATCACCTCAGAATTAAGCCGTATTGTTTCCCATATTAAATGCTACAAAATGTAAGGATAAAGCCTAGTTTCCTGAGGGGATTAACTGGTTCATCTGTGGAGAGCTCTATTTGGATCGAAAAAGCAGCCTCTTAGTACGGATTATGTACCTTGGAGCAGCCACTTTTCAGAACATTATTGAGAGCTTTACCATGATAAACCAAAATTGCAACAAACACGTATTCAACTTTCTCTCTTTCTTTCTCTCTCTCTCTCTCGCTTAGTGCACTACCTACTGGCAGGTCCATAGCATATAACACCTCCATTCATCTCTATGTTTCGTTTTACTCTTAATGTCTACATATGAGTGGATTTTAAATAGTCTAACTTTCCTAATCTCGGTCTGCCTCAGGTTTTCTTTCGTTCCATTCTACCTTCCATGACCCCTATTAGTAAATTATCTCCCATTAGAGTGTGCTCTATCCAAATGTCCTTCCTATTTTGTTTCCTATTTCGTATAGCATTTTTCGACTGCCTATCTTTGGCCCTATACTCAATCTCTCAATATCTATTTTATTTTGCAAAGCCTGTGCTAGTAAATTATGATTAAGGTTCTCTATACAATCACTTAAAGTGTGCAATGCAGCGCATTGCGCACGTAATCAATTTTTTATTGTGTTTGGAATTGTAGGACAAGATTCTCTTTGATAAACTTTAAAATTTTATGGTTAACTACGCTATAAAATCTGTACCTGACGGGTTTCAATATCCTACGTTCTTTTTGCTCAACACGGTCTCTAATTTAAGCCCACACTGCTATAATAATTGCGTCCCAAAAACACAATGACAAATTATCGACATATTTTTTATCTAATTTTCGCTCAAGCGTAGTTTTGGCGCAAAATGTTTCGTCCAATAAAAATTTAAAATCATATTTCTTCTCTGGATTCTCCCAGAGTGTTCTAAATCACAGCCTGTGAACGATTGATTTGTCTCTCAGTTGATCGCTACGGAATTCAAGTCTTGCAGAAGATCTATATTACTCTTCCAGCTGTTTACATAAATTGATTTTAGACATGTCTTTTTAAAGGCTTCCAAAAATAAGGACTGTTTTTCTTCCCTTTTCTGTATAAGCCACTGCGCGTAGAGAAGTGTCTACAGCAAGCCGGCAAATCTGTCGATGCTGCTGTCAGTAGTAGTATAGTTACCACGACTACTGGGACAGCAGAAAGTGTGACGGCCCGAGGCGCTTCTTCTACCTGCAACTGAACGTGCCTAATCCGTCTTTTATCTGAAAATAGAACGATTACAAAAATGTTTCAAACCCGCAAAATTAATACCTAAAGAACTAAAACGTAAATAGAATTGGTCTGGATAGATTATCAGATAGAATAGATGAATATTCAACTTGCATTCGATTTTCATGAGGTTCGTTTGTTTGTGACAAACGATTTACATGTAGATTACAAATATATCAAAAGTGTGTGAATTCAGTGAACAACTAGCAATCTTATAATTTAATAAGAATTCAACAGCTAGCTGAAAAACCGTATGCTGCGAAAGCTGCAAGCGATCTTGGATCTTTCGTGGCAGTTATAAATGCTAGAATATTCCTTGGGGTTATCCCACAACTTTGCCGACCTTGGCTTCGTTACTGTGTATCTCGAGGCGTACCGGATCATGAGAGATTTGGCAACTTTAAGATTCACAGACTCAGTTATGCGATTTGATACTTTTTAAACAACAAGCGTAACTAACCTATACAATCTGGAACATATGGCATCCATTTTCCATGTCCATCGCACACGGATTCCACAAATATCGCAGTGGTTTTATGTTCAAACCTCTGTTCATCTGCACAGCTACAGTTAACGACCGTGCCAGTCTCTGTAGCTGTCGTGTTTACAATCTGAGTCAGTAACGGTGGGCATCTGGCGACTGTACGAATAGCAATTTTTACAATACTACCTGTATTTTGAACTTTTGCATTGTTTTTAATTATCTGGCACAAAATTTTGTTCTAAACTACCTGTTTAACGATCCCTACTAAAGATAAGGGACTAACCTCACTTTAAATCCACAAGTTAATTTTAGTATTGATACAACATAAATCAATCAAGCCAATCAATTAAGCCATGAAGGCATTTCTGTATAGTTCGTTTTTAAAAAACCTAATGTTAACGTCCGTTTCCTCACTCGAAAGCGATGTCAGTAGCGGGCTAGCCTGGGATTTGAACCCCGCACATATTGATCCACACTCTAATATCATACTGACATCGTCACTGGCTGGATTTATTGAGGGCCTGCAGTATAGTCTGCAATATGAACATCTTAACCACTAACTTTTACAGTCCTCAATTCGCTGTGGCATCCATCTGCCATCGGCCTGACACCTCAAGGTTTTCTTGAAAACCCCAGTTGAGAACTGATATCCAAGAGGACATATGAAAGTCACTTCAGTTCCGGCCACGGAATCCAGAGTCATGCCGTACTCTGCATTGCTACAAGGAACGTCCAAAAGACTGGTCACCTCGTTGCCGATTTTCCTCTCCAAGAGCCTTGCCAGTTTCAATTTACTCAACCCTTCTAGCGACCCACAAGTTACAGCTTCAAAAGTAGAAAAGATTTTATATTAAACTAAAGATAAATGCTTATATATATAACACCTGATTGCTTGAAAATATATTATTTATTTAAAAATACTTGGAAAAGAAATACATTTAGAAGTTCCTGGTTATAAAATAGGTTCTGACAATTTCTTAAATTAATTTGAATGTTAATTTCATAGACTAAATTGCACATCATTCAACATCGTTTCTTGTGGAACGATTTCAAGTCACAGTTTAACAAGATCAAAGAAACTCTTTAACAAGAAAAGAATGCAGCTTACCGTCGCAAGTTGCATTTGGTGCCCAATCTCCTCTCTCATTGCATCTTAGTTCTAGTGACTTAATGAGATGTTTCTCAACTCCCAAGCGAAGTTCCCGTCCATCAACACATGTGACGTTAACTGTAGAGTTGAATGTCGTGGAATAGTCTACATGCGTCGAGAGTAGTGGACGTGATATTTTCTGACAAAATACTTCTGCAAAAAGAAATGGAAAAAGATTTTAGAATTCGTTCAGTTATTAATTCGTAATCGAGTCCAAGGCCAGACAAAATTACAAAATGGAACTGGAAACAATTTTTAAATCCCAGCTGATTGCTGTCAAATCCCAAAATTTAAGTCAAAGTTCTAGGTCATCCTAATCCACACCACCCCATCCAGAGCCTCGGGCACACACCAACAGCCGGGACATATTTTATGGGTTTGAGTGAGGTAGAATTTGTTGAAATAGGACTTTTTCACGGGATTTGGTTTTATCGTCGTGGATTTCTAAATTTGCACAATATAATGCTAACTTATCTTATATCAGTAGTAAATACTAGTTTAGCATTGTAACATTACTAGTTAATAATATTAATAATATAACATTGATACTATTAACAGTATAACATTATTAGTTAATAAAATATTACGTCATTTGATTTTTACCAATATTTGCAAACTACTGTATAATGAATTATATTAACAGCAGTAGATAACGCACACTTTCTATTACGGAATAAATATCAAACCTTCGCAATCTGGCACAGCAGGCAACCACTCATGCCCATCACAGGTGGACACCATCCACCGATGATACTGATATCGGTGAGATTTGAACCAGTAGCCTGCATAACAAGTGTAATTAACCTGACTACCCTTGCTAGCCAACATCTTGTCCTGCATTCCATTGATCCCAGCTATTAGTTCTGCTTTAGCTCTCGGAATACTACGAGCAGGAGGGCATCTGTCGTCTTTAAAAATGAATATAAACACTAGTGCTAGTCGAATAAAATGAAATAGAACTGATAACAAAAACAACACTGTTTAAAGAATTACTATAACCCAACATTAGACTGTACATAACGCGAACGGCGACAAAAGCACAAAGATTAATATCATCGTCAGAAAGGCATTTTGTTTGTGAGCGCTTAGAAATAACTACAAAATTTGTCTAAAACCAATAGAAAGGTTTCCAAACTCACATAGAGGAATGGAGAAGGTTTATTCGTATATGAGCTTAGCTAAGCTGGAATTCAAAAAATGATGCTATGATGATTTTCTCTTCCTACTGCATTAAAGTGTTGTAGAATGTATGGCATGCAATTCGATTATCCGATCATTCAATCAACCAATCAGGCCAGGTTGCTGACGAATTTTGAAACCACCTGTTCTTTGTGCTTCAATTTTTGCAGACATGGTGACGAACTCGCTCCTTAACTAGTTTCTCCTGATTTATAGTAGCTTCTGATCATTGTAATTGACGATTATTAATTACTTTTTTCTTATAATTAGCGGCTTCTACTGTGGTAAGTCAATTACAAATAGTTAATTTTTTAATCAATAATCATTTTTTTAACTTGACAATTAATTGATTGCTTGATTAAACAATTGATTGATTGATTAAATGATTGACTGATAGATAGAGTGATTGCTCTATTTATTGATATGCCTCATTGATTGATTGTTGATACATACATTCACAGGTCATGCCTATATCAGACCAGAGATTCTCATCGATACATTTGATCAGTTTACTCTTCTGTCCATCATCAAATCTTCTCTCATCGAGACACGAGTAGACAAACAGCGCTCCCGCCGCGTACAGCGCCGCGCCGCTCGGCTCAGCGCGCGTCACGGGCTGGGACATCTCCAGAGCCCTTGAGTAGGCAATGGACCTAGGAGCGTGGCAGTAAAACTCTGCAGAAACAAAACTCATTTAGAATGCCTCAATAGCGTAGAGGTAACGATGAAGTTTTAAACGACAGACCCTGAGGTGAGTTGAACTTTCGCGGGTTCGAATCCCTGCCGCGTTTATCTGAGAATAAAATATCGGGCATTCACTGGAATGGTAAAACGGAAATTGGTCTAAATTGCCTAACAGTTTAAACATGTGCTATTAAACGTGATAGATATCAGCATAGTTGATCATTTCACTATAATGCATGTTTACTTCTTTTATTTACTTTTACTAATTTTCTATTTTTCATTACTTTCTAACTGCTCTTTATGAAAGGTGTCTATCACTGAAGAGATCTTGTGCGAGAAAATGGTGCATAGGTTTAAATTCATGGCAGTGAATCTACGCTAAAGGCAGTAATTGTTAATCATTATATTATCAAAGGTAATCGTTTAAAATTTACCTTCTATTCTACCACTAAATACCAGGTGTTTTTACCAATAGTTTTATCCTAAGTTTTACTAATAGTTTTGCTAGTAATTATGCCGTTGATATTTCTGGGCGTTAATTTAGTACGCCAAGATTTTCAATGGCCTTTTCAACGCCTAATCAGAGTCGATGGAAGCCTTGCACAATTAATTCAGCGTCTTTTCTCTAATAGAAATAAAGTGGATATAGCGTTTGCTGTACTCACAATTTTTACGATAGGATAAACTAACTTTTTGATAACAGTATAGATTAAGTGAGAATTCCTGACACCGTCATTCAACAAGGAAACGAAGTTTAAGATGTATTACAATTATTCTTGAAATATAGCCAAAGGTCTCCTTCAAATAAAAGAAATCTTTCCATAAAGAAACTGAGTACAATGAAAGGCCTGTGTCTGCTGAATCTCCAACTTACTTTAAACATATTTTAATGTTTTGGAAGTATAAAATTGGCCTCTGTGTTGTGAATAGCCTATTGATCCATTGAGTGCTTTTGATTCAGATTGAAGGCATACTTGGAGTACGAATATGTACCGTGAACAAGCCACTTGGCAGACGACTAGAGAGAGAGCGAGAGAGAGATAGAGTGAGAGTGAGAGAGAAAGAGACAAAGAAAGAAAGAGAGAGAGAAATGTAAAAAACAGACAAAGTTGATTGAAACTGTTCAGGTGTCCCACTCAGTGCCACTCACCCACGCACTCTGGTACGGATTGGTTCCATTGAAGAGTCACAGTGTCGTAACCAGCATCCAGACACCGAACTGACAGAGTCGACTTCGCCAGTGACGTCAGATTATTGTCTGCAAACCTGTATCCAGGGAGACATGTAACGTCAGCAATGGAGAGATATGACGTCATGTAGGAAGCAGCTGTGGAGTTTGCCGGAAGCTTTAGAGCCTCGCAGTAGATTTCTGCAGACAAATGTATAAAAGTAATTAAAATGAATTTTATTTATATTCGATGATCAAGTTAATAAAACAATCACCTCGCTAATTAATCTGAAATTCTAAAAAAAGGAACGCCGGTTAGTTTACTTAATATTGTGGTATAAAAGAATGGTTGTTTAAAGAAGAAATGGAGAATAAATGAATAAAGAATAATATTAGGAATACTATTAAAGGTTGGCGTAGTTGGTTTGGATTTGGCTTCGTTAGTCAGTGGTGTCGGTCAGCGGATCGGCACGCAAGGCATGGTTGTCAGTTCGACCACTGGTTGTGCTTCGTGTGTTGCTCCTTTGTAACTAAGATAGCACTTGAAAAAGGGAATAAAATAAAGAAATCTCTAAACACTATGTTTTTTTTAAATCTCTATAAATAGTGTCATAAACACTAAATAATGTCTTTAAACACACACACACAGTAAAATGTCAAAAAGGGAAAAATACGACAGTGATACTGGTTACCGTTACTTGATTCGGTTCTGTGCCTCTTCTTCTAGTACCGGAAAGATATGACTAAACTAAAGAAAAATGAACTAACTAACTAACTGGAATGACTAACTATTACTAGAATGAAATGAACGAATGACCTAAACTAAGTAATGAGATGAACAGAATGAACTACGAATGAAGAATCCCACCTAAGAAAAGACCCAATCAATATCCGCCCACTGTCTTATATAGTAGCTATCTAATTAGCAAAATTAGCCAGATTCAAATTTGAATCTGACCGAACCAAATTGAGAGAAGCCTCGCGGAAAGTTACAGAAAGGATTGACTTACAAATCAGAACTGCTTCAAACAGGCTTACGTGGTAAAGTTTACATTGTGTCAAATGGCATAGCCATTTATTACACAATATGCCCATTCATCCGTTTTGTCTTCTCCTTCGAAAGAAAACAAAAAAGATAAATGTCAATTAATTCGTATTACATTAACGTTTAGTTTATATTGCATTGATATTACCACTGATCTTCACTGATATCATTACTATATTACTTGTACTTGTAGAATTGATAGCAAAGGCCTAGATCTTTAATTGTTGACATACAAAACATTGATAGCTCGTCACCTGAGCAATGATTAATAAGCGTCCAGCTGTTATCCTGTAGACACGTGACCTCTAGAGATCGATGACCTCCAGGAAACCTGTGACCCTCGTCGCACACGAGTAAAACTGTGCGTCTGTCGGCGTCCATACGAGCAGTGGCGTTTAGCACCACAGGTGGAGGAGTGCAGTGACTATCTACATGTACATGAATTAGTATATAATGTCATATATCGTTGTAATCATGCTGTGTTTGTTGCTGCTATCGGTCTGGTTTACATTAACTTATACATAAATGCGAATATTTAATTAATCGCTTCATCTAGACTTCAATGAAACTGGTAAATATCTTCTTACATCATCTTCTTCTTGTCTGCCGGTAAGGGTATATAGATATCAAAAAGCCGCAAATATATCAACGGTTTGCACTAGGCCTACACCGCACATGTGCAATCGGGACGGCTGACTAACGGTAACCCTTTATAGTCAGCATGCCTATGTAATTATAATAAAGTAAATTAAATGAAGCTTATGTTTAACTTGTAGAATACTATTGAAATTGAAGGTTAATATATCAGAGCCTTTAACTTTCATGTCGTGTTCAACTTCTAGCAAAAGAAATGCGCACTTTTAGATTAGATAAGCAGTAGAAAAATCTACTGATCACAGTTAGGTTGGCAATAGAAATGCACACTGAATAGAACTACATATAGGTAGATTATATGTAAAATTGACCTGAACACACGGAAGGATTCACAGAAAATAAACCCCAATTCCTGATTGAGGTGCACTTAATTTCTTCTCTTCTCAGACCGTTGGTAAACAACGCATCCTTTGAAGCGTCATTACTGCATTGCCGCAATCTCTTCTCTGATTGGTTCATTCTCAACGAATAATTGCAATTTCCACCAATAAACTCCCTCGCATATTCGCAGGTAATTTCTGAAAGTTTCAGACATAATATAAATTTACAAATTTACTCTCAATAAGCTCTGGACTAATTTAATAGTTCATTGCAGATGTTAAGTTTGGGTAGGAAGCTTAATCTTAATACGGTTACATGAAATTATAATCAGAGGCCTGCCTGCGTCAAACATCAGTAAATGATGGACGGACTTCAATATATAAAGATAATATAAAGTAATAAATTGCTTCTAATTTAAATTATGTCGACTGTATCTAAAAGAAAAATCGAATATCATCATAAGTTGCTAATTACATAAATATTATTATTTGAATTGTGCTTAAAAACACAAAAGGAAGCAATCTACTGGACTTCCTTTATACCTTTTTAATAAAACATTTTCAATAGAGTTGAAAGAATTTTCGGATTAGCTCTAATATTTTTCTTTATTAAATAACATTGTATAAGTATAGAATATTTAATTTTTGCTATCTTTCCCCACATACTAAAGATTAAATATTGATCATTGTAATTAACAGGCAACAATTCATTTTAATACAATTTATAATTTTATGCGTAACCAATCCTTAGATTAATAATTACTCACGGATGCAGTCAGGCATTGAGAGAGACCAGTATCCATTGATGCAGACGATGGATCTGGAGGTGGAGTAGTTGAGTGGAAAGTGGAAGCCCTTCCAGCACGTGTATACAGCGATGGTGCCCAGACCATCTCGATAGATTCTATACGTGGAATACTTGGCGATATTTGGTTTATTGAAGCAGCTTCGGTTAGTAGATGTACCTATAAGTCAATTATATTGCACTTTATAATGAGATCTTTTTATTTAAATGCATCTGTGGCAGAATAGTGTCCGTTGGAATTGATCAGATGGATTGCCACTTAGACATTATACCCATCTATAATATTATTATACCTATTTATAATATTGGCCGATGGATTGACAGAATTACTAATTAAGTGATGAAATTGCATGTATTAATATAGTCAATTGCAACATTAGATTTGTAGGTTTATGTTTTAATTTACATTTTTATTAGTAATATTTAATTGCCACTTTTCGAGCTCACCTGGGAAATAATATTCGTCACCAATCAGCCTCCCGGACTCATTGCCGCTCTCATCCTCTGCTGGAAAAGTTTCAAGCATCAAATTGGTGACAACAGCATCACCTGCGTCCCGTGACTCCAGTCCTTCCAATTGGGATATCGAGACGTCATCTTTGAAAAAGTTTGTACTTGTTAGTGCCATGACGTCAGTTGTTAGTGCTGACATGTCTACACCGTTTAGACTATCAAACGATGTGGTTGCTTCAAACTCTCTACTGAAACTCTCACTCAAGATATGGTCATGCGACGATGTGTTAGACTTCCCTGAAGTTGTACTTTCCTCCAACGTTGAACTTCTCCAGGACGTTGAACTTCTCCAGGACGTTGAACTTCTCCAGGACGTTAATCTTCTCCATGACGTTGTACTTAAAAACGGCACTGAACTTTTGAGTGGAATAGTATTCTGGGAATCCACGACACTCCTATCTTCCTGGAGATAAGAAGTGGAAACGATTTTTTGATCAGTTGCCAGGTTCAGCATCTCAGTAGAAAGATTCGATGCATTCATGGAATCAAGAGGTTCCTCCAGACGTGCGGTAGGCACAAATGATGTTGATTCCACATTTGTTGGGTTGCCTGGCGTTGAGAGAGAAGATGATGTGCCAGAGTCCTGCGCTATATAAGAAATTAACTTATTCTGTCACAATCATTTAGACTACAGTTAGAATTTTAACACCTTGTTAATGGCAAATCTTTTATAATAAGTTTAATTAAATTGAAACGCTGCATAATACATGAAAATAACCACACTTGAGAATAGCTTCACGATGGTAGCTTCTTGTTAATAGCAACATGTGAATAACTACATGAGAATAACTAAGGAGAATAACTACATGAGAATAGATATACGAGAATGACTACATGATATTAGCTACGTTAGATTAACTACATGGAAATAACTTAGTGAAATGGGAATAAAAACATGAGAAAAACTACATGCGATTAACAACATGGACTAGCTACATGAGAATAGCTACATGAAAATAACAATATGAAGAAAACATGTAAGGATTATTATACAAAATATATTATTACTATATCAATTGTTATATTATTGTATCATTATTCTACCATTATATCAATGAACGCAGGGCTATATACTAAAGCAATTTTTATCATATAAGCTTTCAGATCATCCAGCCTCAAAAGCCTTGGAAGAAAGTTAGAGGAAGACCGAGACTAAGCATGCTGAATGATTTAATTACTGATACGTATGCTGATATGAAGAGAAAGTCAGAGGATAGAAATATGTGGATGAGTTAATACGCCACGGACCTGCCAATGGGCAGTGCAGTAATAGATCTCTCTCTTCTATTCAATTTCCAATCAAAAATTCTAAAGTTTAGAAGTTATTCTCACCATCTGATCGATATCTGCAGTCTATCTTCATAGCCACCCAGGAATAGACAGCTGCACTCACGTACAGGTATCTCAATTCATCAAGTGGCGTGAAGCCGGCTGAGCCATTGGGCTGATAGAATAAGTAGGTAGTCTTCCAATCTCCCAGATCCTCGTCCCTATCTAGCGGACCACCCTTGATGGTGTTGTTGCTCCAGGAGATCCAGAGATTAGTGTAGGTGACCGGAGACAGGACTGCGGACTCTACAGCAGAGCCGTACACTCGGGACCCTTGAGTCCTGCGTAAATCAATCAACAAATCAATCATTATTAATAATTATTTATTATTATTATTTATTAATTAATTAATGAATTAATAAATATAAATGAAAAATAAATAATAATTGAATAGTGAACAGTAATAATAATTAATTTGTATCGCGACCCTGTTTAAACGGGGATTCAAGGGAGGATGAAGATGACGAATATATAATAATTGAAATTAAAGATAATAAATAAATAATCTATAAAAATGAATAACTAATAATTAATGGTTAGTAAATAATTTTAGGAAAATAATAACTATATAATTAATAGTATTTAGTATTAAAAATTAAATACAGGTAAAAACGGATCATGAATAATAATTAAATAAGAATAATGAAATACGTGTAGATAATAAATTAATATTAATTTTAGTAAAATCTCAAAAATTAATTTTTAAGGTTTGGAAAGAGATAAAGAGATAAAGAGAGAGAGAGAGAGAGAGAGAGAGAGAGAAAGAGAGAGAGAGAGAGAGACGGAGAGAGTACCGATACAATCTTGTAAGCGTATTGGTACTTTCCTTGGGAAATTAAAAACCCATCTCTTTCCGCAATAGGTCTAATGTTGACCCGCATGCCTTGGATCTTGGACTTGCAAGGAACCGGACATTAAATTTTTATTGATTGATTGATTGATTGATTGAAAGAGAGAGAGAGAGAGCGTGGGAGACAGAGGGAGAGAGAGAGAGGCACACAATGATGAATGCATGCAAGGTCTGTATTAATTTTTATTTTTTTGAGTGTTTTACTCGACACTCACATAAGGAATAGATTATTAGAAGTGCCGGCAGGCTGACCAGTTGGCAGCACTAGTAGCTGTATCTCGTAGCCCGGGCACGCCCCGCTAGACAGGCCTAGGCGTGCACTGAGGCAGAGCCAGGCTGAGACATTGCCGGCCACGCTCACTACCAGGGAGTTCCACGTAGAGAGGTCCACGTCCAGGGCTTGGTAGCCGGGTGTCGACAGCGTTACCACTAGGGCTGTTATACAACAACGACAAATAGAATAATAATAATAATAATAATGCTAATAATAATAATATTAATAATAATAATAATAATATCGAACCACAGGTTCTTTACACCGGGGTAATAATAATAATAATAATAATAATGATAATAATAATAACAAAAATAATAATAATTACAAATTACAAAAGTAAAGTTCTCCTGTTCACTAATCGAGTTAACACTAATTTTCCAAACTTAAATTATTTTCAGGCCATTATGCATGTTACCCGATTCTGTAGGTAGAAATTTTGCGAATCCTCCTTTTATCTCAGTAGAGAGTAATTTAAGCGTATATCTAAGCAGACCCGGTATTCTTACCTTCTTTAAAGCACGTCCTATTGTCTAACGCGTTCAGTGTCGCATCTCCTGTGGAGCATTCAATCAATCATTCAATCAATTGATCAGGCAATTAATTTTTCTTCAGCAACAATACTATAAAAGTAACAACAACAACAGCAGAGACAACACGAAATCGGAAATCTATTCTAATCTAGTTTATCGGTTCTAATGATTTCACACATGACAACCGCACGTGTTTACAAAGGTTCATTAGTTAGTTTATCTTTATGACGTTACTATCTTCGTTCTCTCTATGGTCATTACTAATCCTTGTCTTTGAGGGCATCGGAGGAGATTTATGAATAACCTTCCAACCCGCAGTATGTTTTTCCATTCAATCAATCAATCAACCAATAAGAATTTAACGTCATTCAACCTTTGGCTGGGGCCAGTGGCGAAGTCGGTAAGATACTCGACCGCGGATCAGTTGATGCGGGTTCAAATCCTGGGCTCGCCCGTCACTGAAATCGCTTTCGAGTGAGAAAACTGACGTTAACCTTAGCTTTTAGCTTTATGAAAACTCGATCTCCCATGGTTATCGTCCATACAAGTATTAACCGGGTCCGAAGTTGTTGAACTCTCGTATGTTGACCGAGAACTCGTGACAGCGTTACCAATTCTTAGGTTTTTCTCTTCCAAAGAGCAAATTAAACCCATAGTCGTGTACATTTGGTGGTGTCAGGCCGATGAATAGCCGACCTTAGTGTTCCATTTCTTATCCAGTCCCCTTCGTGTCCACAGCATAGAACGGATATAACGGTACGTTCAAAGGAGTTATTTTATTAAAATTATTCATTGATATTATTACTATTATTATTATTATTATTATTATAATTACTACTATTATTATTTATTGACAATTATTTGCACAGAATATGCGGATTCCTATCCTTTATTGTAAATTATATGTACATAATATGCGGACAATTACTATTTCTTAAAACATATTTTCACAGAATATACGGATTATCATTATTTATTAAGAATTATTTGCACACACAGAATACGCGGAACATACTTTGATAGGTGTCGTTGTTGATGTAGAACTGCATGGCTGCAAAAGAACAGAATAATTAATCATCTATTAATATTTAAAGTACCAAAAGCAACAATTTCAACGAACCGCCTAATCAAAGTTAAGAAGTAAAAATAACAGATGAAATTGTTAATCCTGCGCAGCAAAATTATTATTAAATCGACCATTAGCAGCACAATAACAACAAAGTGTGGAACAAGTTTAGCCTGCTGCAGTCGGCCTCTGGTCATTCATGGAAATCTTCAAGAATTTAACTTTTCTTCTTCTCATTTCCGGATAATCACCCGAAAAAATTCTTGCATTTCTACTTATTAAAAAATTATTACTTTAATCGAGTCTTCAAAGATAACTTCATTAAAATAAACACCTAAAATCTGAATTGTCTAAAGCGATTAAATCTTTACAATTTTATTGGCTAAATCAAATAAGTCAAAAGACTTTGTCAAATTTCGTCAGAATACTGTCAAAAAATTGCTCGCTATTGTCATGGTCGACTGTAGCACCGCACTTAATCATTGCCATTTTGTTTACAAACCTAAGAAAATCAATAAAGAACTAATAAAAAATGTAGACTTACCCCAAGTCCAGTAAATCTTAGGAAAGATCCAGTAAGCCACGTTGTTCACGTACGACCCCACGTACAGTGTGTCCCCGGCTTTAGGCTGGTGCTGATAGTGGACTAGCCGTGTGTTCTGCCCGGGCACACTCCCTGCGCCGAACGAGAGGAAGCCCCTGAAGTAACTGAACCAGTACCACCGGTAAATGTTAGGGTCCAGGGTCTCCGAGACAGGCAGGCTGGCTAGGGCTACATACTGACCGCTTGATCTGAGAGCAAAACCAACAACAGGAAATGAGAGTCCACATCAATGAACAATTCTGTAATTTTTAAACCTAGGTCTTCCCATGTGGTAACCCATCCAGGCATTAACCGTGCTCAACGCATCTTAACTTAGTTCATTGAAGCGCAGCTCAACCAAATGCGCCATACCCGGCCCTATATCAATAATTACAATGCCTCACAATCAGATTTAACACTAGATTCCTCATCCTAACATCATGCCCAGTAAAAGCTGGTAAAGCCAAGGTTAACGTCAGTTTTCTCACTCGAAAGCGAAGTCAGTGACGGGCTAGCCCAGGATTTGAACCCCGCACATACTGATCCGCGGTCGAGTATCTTACCTGCCTCGCCACTGGCTCCAGTACTAAGTTTTCTTTATAAGACGAGCCACAGTTTAGCTCGCGATGCCGGCTCGATGTCTGGACTAACGATTTAAAAGTCTCGCGAGCCAGCATCGCGAGCCAGCATTGCGAGCCAGCATCGCGAGCCAGCATCGAGAGCCAGCATCGCGGGCAAAACCCTCAGGTTAGTTGCAACCTGCTCGGCCTGCTGTGGAAGTCAATTGTTATGTGCAAACACGGATTAAGAAACCTATAATTTAAAAAGTAAATAAGCATTATAGTGAAATGATCAACTATGTTGATACCTATAACTTAAAATACCACATGTTTATGTTTATTTATGTATTTATTTACATCACCAAAAAGGGTCATTCAACCCTGTACAGTTCACAAGCAATGCAAACAAACAAGTAAATGCAATAAGTGAACACAATTTAAATGTGAACCATGGTGAACTTAAAACGAAAATATAAAGTAGAAAACGTTTAAACCGTTGGGCAATTTAGTCCATTTTCCGTATAGCCAGTCCAGTGAATGTCCGAGATTTTACTCTCAGATCAGCGCGGCTGGGATTCGAACCCACTAGAGTTAAATTCGCAGCAGGAGGTGTCATTTAAAACTTCATGACATTTCCCCTAAGCTTTAAATAGACAATATAACTGTGACCTGATATAAGCCAGAGAATCGCCATTTCCACCAATCACAAGCTGGTAGCTGTGGTAGGGGTTGCTGCTGGGGCAGTATTGGGCGTTCAGATAGAGAATTGCGTTTTGATCGGTTTCAACTTGGAATGCAATCTCCGTAACTTGCGCAAAATTCAGACCGGCAATGGCAACGCAGTCATTGGGCTGAGTGGTTTCCACATAATCTGAAAAAATAGTCACAAGTAAAGCTTTATGATTTCGATACGTCTGTGTGTTATGAGTGGTCAATGTTTTTACAGGGTATATATATACATATATATATATATATATATATATATATATATATATATATATATATATATATATATATGAGAGAGAGAGAGAGAGAGAGATATATACATTATATATATACATATATATATATATATATATATATATATATATATATATAGGGTGTATATATATATATATATATATATATATATATATATATATATAGAGAGAGAGAGAGAGAGAGAGAGAGAGAGACAAGGAGAGAGGAAAAAGGATACATGATGCACTAAACTTTATCTATATGTAAACTAAATTTCTACCAATAAACAAAACAAAATTTATTTAAAATTAAAAATCTAATTAACTGACAAAATTGCGAAAGAATACATGTAAGTGCTAAATATGATTGGCATAATAGACAATTGATAAATAACATATGGAATAGAAAGACCTGCATGGTATAAGCCTACTGTGATTTAATAGTTTCTCAAATGGGTGATTGAAGGAAGAATGGAAGAAAAAAGGCTAAAGGAAGACCGAGACTTGGGATGCTAAATGATTTGATAACTAATCCATATAATATTAAGAGAGGGGCAGAGGATAGAAAAATGTGGAGGAGTTATATGCAGTGGACATACCAATAGGCAGCGCCCAAGATAGAGAAGAATAACATTTATTAATATAGAAATTAAAGTTTAGTGAGCATTATAAATCACATTATACCACCTTTAGTGCTAATTGCAATTTCTCAGTAGAAAGATACAGACAGACAGACAGAGAGAGAGAAGAGAGAGAGAGACAGACAGGCAGAGAGTGAGTGAAAGAAACATACAGAGAGTGAGAGAAAGAAAAGGAGATAGGAAGAAAGAAAGAAAGAAAGAATGTTACTATAGCTTAAGAAACACTACATTTACAACTTGTATGAAACAGCAGCACAGTATTTACCTGTTGCAGGGGGGGTTGCCTGAACGTACGTGTATTGAACTACAAAAGAAAACGTGCAAGAAATATGAATTCCTGTAATAACTTTTATTAGTCAGTCGATGTCGTTTGCATTAGCCTGAGACACAAATGAAAGAAAGCCAGCAGTTTCATATCACTGTTATTAAGAGTGGACGATGTCGGTATGATACACCGCGGATCAGTATGTGCGGGGTTCAATTCTGGGCTACCCCGTCGCTTATATCTCTTTCAAGAGTTCAATATTACGTTCATATTGACTCCAGAACTTGCCGCCTTTTTAACTTATTGTTGATTCATTATTATGAAATAAAGAACGCATTAGGTCTTCGTGGCCTATTTACAACTAAACTGAATTATTGGACAAAGCTCATTGACTAATAGTAATTAAATCATAATTTATATGATCAATGAATTTTGTTTGAACCAAGACAATTGATTCTATTGCGGATTAACAGTTAAAAATATCAATTACGAAAAGGTTTAAGATTCAACAAAAGGAGTACCCTACGATTTTAGCTTTTATTCCTAAATATGGGTATCGTAGTCTAAATAGAGAAGAGATCCTGGGTCTCTGAAAACTGTGTCTGATGTTAATATTGGATAGACTTTAATTATAAAACTGCCTCCTCTATAAAAGCATTTACATGTAAATAACTAAAGTTTTATTTACATACATGCATATCTTCATCTGTAGGCTATATATGTGTTGCGCTCGGGTACGGTTGGACAACTGCAGAATAGAGCAGCCGCAAACCTCTGCTGCGTGTACGTAATAGGCGACTAGGGCAGGAGCTTAGGATGGCAAGAGGGGACTCACCTCCTCATGAAATATTTTCCCCCAGGATAAAATTGTTATTAACCCATCTAATTGAGGAAGACAACGGTAAACCACCTCATACATATATTGCGTGTTTACTCAGAAGCCATAATTTTCCCAAGCTATAGGCTACATAAGATATGGAAAAGGCATAGACTTTGTGAAGGGATTAACTTGTTGATCTAAGGAGTGCTCTTACGGAGAGTGAAAGCAGACTTTGAGTATGAATATATACCTTGAACCTGCCACTTGGTAGTGTACTGAAGAGATAGGCTGTATATGTATATGCGGCATATAGGCACATACGGACACATTGTAATAAAAATTAATTAATATCAATGACATACCCAGTAACAGGTGCAACACAAAATGTAAGTAGTTTCGTAACTTCATGATGTCGATTGAGTAGGAGAGCTTTCAAAACATATGTTTATTATGTACACATGCTAATCAGATATCTTATAAACACATGTTTATCAGATATCTTATAAACACATGTTTATCAGATATCTTATAAACACATGTTTATCAGATATCTTATAAACACATGTTTATCAGTTACAAACACATGTTTATCAGATATCTTATAAACACATGTTTATCAGATATCTTATAAACACATGTTTATCAGTTATAAACACATGTTTATCAGATATCTTATAAACACATGTTTATCAAATATCTTATAAACACATGTTTATCAGTTATAAACACATGTTTATCAGTTATAAACACATGTTTATCAGATATCTTATAAACACATGTTTATCAGTTATATACACATGTTTATCAGATATCTTATATACACATATTTATCAGTTATATTAGCATGTTAATCACATATCATACAGGCCGAATATGTGTCCTCTTTAACAGGCCGATTTAAAGAATATAAGAAAGACTGATTTTTAAGGTTTAATTATATAAACTGAAGCAAAAGCTACTCCTTAATATAATCTTAAAGTATCCTTTAGCACTCGTGAAGTTACAATTCTCAAATAGTTTCCCCTTTCCGACATCTTCTACGTACCTGACATCCTTGGGTGAGGCAATGGACGTTAAATCTTTATAGTTATTATAAGTATTATTATCACTTTAAATATTATTACTATTATTATCAAATTATCGTTATCATTATTATTATCGTTATCGTTATCATTATTATTATCATTATCGTTATCATTATCGTTATCATTATCATTATCATTACTATTACTATTATTATTATTATTATTATTATTATTATTGTTATTATTATTACTATAATTTTCGTCAAGCGTAATCTTCATGTCATATTTCATGAAATTCTTCATATAGTTTTGAGTCCATTTCGTTATTATTATTCTTATCACTATTATTATCATCATCATCATCATCATCATCATCATCATCATAATCACCTTTACAATGTAGAATGTAAAGTAGAGTTCGTGTGTCTTTTTATATTTTGTAGGTGCATTTGTCAGTATTGTCGATTGTCTGCAGAGGAGCATTTAGTCATAGCCTGCAACAAGGCAGAACTATTTATTTCGCTCTAATACGAGCACACCTTTGATCAATAATTACGCTGATATAATAACAAAATGTCTACCATTTTAATACCTAAAGCCTTTGATTACGGCAATACTTTTGGCTAGAGTATTCTCCATATTCTCTAAAAAATAGCGTCTACAGTATGTTACAGTGTTGTTTCCCTATGCTATCCTTCACAGAAACATACGACTCATGTAGCCTAACTGTATACGAAGTAATTATGCGTAGAAAATTTTACTTCTTCAAGTATACACTGTATGTCGCGGGTTATAGAAACGGATGTCTATGACAACAGTAAAATAGAAATGATCTAGACGTCGTTGCTAATTCAAACAGTTAGGCTTAAACAAGCAGAATATACGTTCGGGTAATCTTCTACTGATATTGATTTAACAAAGACGAATCTAAATCGTCCAAATATTCTAAAGGAAAGTAGATATTTTATTTCCTTGTGTTCTATATCAATTATTTCACAGTAAAAAGAGATACTTCGAAATATTGTGAATAATTTACGGGCTGTCAATTCCCATCCACACTTGCGTGTATAGGCCTACATCGTTTAATTTCTTTCGAGGAATTTTCATTTTTGGTTTAGTATCACATCAACTAGTTAACTTCTGTCATTCAAAATATGCTCAATTATTGCACAGCTGTTATACTTATCATAATAAACTACCTATTTCACCGAAATTATACACTATAAACATGAGTTATATTCATTTGTCGCTATCGTAACTATAGATTATCTCAGTTCTCTGCTGTAGTAGACCTAAATTTAAATTATTTTCAATTTTTGCAACTAGAACTTTCAGTTATTTTCACTTCTTCGTACTCTAAATAAAAATTATTTTTAAGTTCTCTCTATTATAAGTTTAAGTTAGGCAACTTTCAGTTGATTTTAATGAAATAGTAATTTAAGTTCTTAAGCGCGAATTTCTGCGGCCTTTTGTTCTAGGCCGACGGAATCTAAGGCGCCGCCCTCTGGTGAATTGTAGAAAATAACTAGGCGCGTCTAACACCAGCATGCCCAGCAGGGGTATGATCAAGAAGAGTATGGGCACCAATGAGATGAGAGCCGCTCTATGTGCTTCCTGTATACTCAATTCCACAAACTTTATCTGCTTCTTAGCTGAAAGAGTTGGAAACATAGAAGCTGTTAATAAAATTTTATAATTAATTAAAGTAATAATAAATAAGATTTGTTTTTTTAATTTAAGGAGCGGCAGAAAGGAATTAAAAATGCGTGATGATGATTTATAGATGAATGTTGCAAAAATATACTAAAGCTTTGTTTAAATGTACAATTTTAAAGTAATATTTTATCATTTTAAAATGCAAATAAATTTAAGTACACAATAATTATAATTTTAAACGACATAATTTATTCCGTCTCGGAAAATTCTGAGTTCTAGCAAATGCGATCCGCATAGGTATATTTCGTCAAATATTTAAAATATACCTAGGCCATTGATAAGGTTTTCTAACGAGTTCATGCTATAATTCACAGCGTTTGCTTAATTTCTCTTTGCATTACATGTAGGGCACATATAGTTTGTTCGTACAGGTACTTTGATGTGGGATCCGCTTTGGAAAACAAAAATGCCTCAGGTAGCTCAATGAACTTATTGAATACCGATACTTATTGAATACTTTAAAAATATTTTCAATGGTTTTCTTTCTTCTTATTACCATATTTCGAACTTAATTCGTTTGGTTATTTGATTATAATCAGTTTGCTTATCTTCATTACATAATTAAAACAAGTGAATAAGTTTAGTTAATGGTTAACTCATTCAACCGGCCATTCCCCATAGCGGATGGTCTGATCATACTTTAGTCTTTTGCGCTGTTCAATAATTGAAATAAAGTGTATACCATACAAAGATGAATTAATTACCTAACTGACCTTTACAATCAGGTATAGATGGATGCCATCTCCCATACGGATCACATACTGCTTCTATGTACAATACACTTCCAGCAGCGGTCTGTTCAAAACTCTGCTCAGCTGCGCAACTGCAGTTAACAGCTGTACCTGCCTCTGTAGATGTCGTGTTAACAACTTGAGTCAGCAATGGTGGACATCTGGCGACTGATTGAATGTAATCAATTTCAAATTGGAAATCAAGGGTCAATTTCTTATTTTACAAGACAAACTGAATACAGTAAAGTAGATTGTTATCTAAACAGCTGCGAGATAAATCTCGATAATGAAGGCCATCAGAAACAGATAGCAAGACAAGATAGTATACGTGCATAGATAAAAAATGAGACAAACAAATGTAGGACGGTGAATTAGTGGCATAGCCAATTATTAATCACTGAGGCACTGAGGGAATTAGAATCATGAGAGGGAACTTTTGACGAGTCGCACACTTTAAACATTTTTTTAAACTACGTGTATATTTTAGGATTAATAGAAATTTTACTTTTCATCTTTGGTCGTGGGGAGAAATTTTACATGGTGTCTTCACCCTCTCTTTCTTATTTTGCCACTGCAGTAGTTGCAGCCCAAATATTAAAATTTTACCGATATTTCAAGAAGTTCATTAAGTAGACTAAAAAGTTGAAAGAATACAGAAGACTCGGATAACAAGGCTACAAATGAGTTAGAAGACAGGTATAAATAATATTCATTTAAAACTGTAATTTCCACATACTATGACAGTCCTCCATGAAATCTGGTGACCATTTCCCATTGACACCACACGTCACGGTTCTGGTGAAACACTCTGCGGAGAACTGATAACCCTGTGGACAGACGAAGGTCAGTTCTGTGCCCACCACCGATTCCGTCTCAGTGTCGCCGTCAACCATGCTGCTGTCAGTGAGAACCGGAATGTATCCTAAAGCTGTAGAGTCCAAGAGCTTCGCAATCTTCAAAAACTTCATTGCTTGGAATGACCCACACTTAATTGCTGGACAAATAAAATGCAAGCATATTAGCATCACCGTCAGCAGTTGATTGCCATCAGTGTCATCAGTTGAGTATCATCAGAGTCAGAAGTTGATTGTCATCTATGTCCGACGTTTAGTGTCATCCGTGTCAGCAGTTAAGTGCCATCAGTTTCATCGGTTCAGTGTAATAAGTGTCATCAGTTGAGTGTCATCAGTGGCGGCAATTGAATATCATTAGAAGGTACTTTAAGAAGCATAGACTGAAGAGAAAGCACAATAAGGAACAAGAAAGTCTCTAAGTATGTTGAAAATTTTTCAGCGTAAATTGCCTAAGAATATAAAAATGAATTTTAAATAGCAGCTAAATTCATTTTCAGAAGTGTCCGGGACACTGAAGAATAGACTAACCGCTAACTGTAAGGGTCGTACGATGCGCCAAAGCAAATAGTTAGGGAAGCATTGGAAAACCATCTCAGACGACTTGATTTCCCAAGCCATACTCTGCATTGGATATAAAAAAGCATAGCCTTCTGAGAAGAGAATAACTTGCTAATCTATGGTGTGATCTTAACGGAGAGTGAAAAGAGACTAAGTCTCATATACAGCTTCTCAGAGCACTAGCAATAGAATGAGTAACTAGGTTAGTCCTTAGTTTGAGCCAATGAGAATTTCAGCTTACGAGCACATGAGACATTTGGTGCCCAGACTCCCCGCTTATCACAGATAATATCTGCAAACTGGTTGCTAAGCTTGACAGCATTCAGGGTCAGCTCATAACCTGGGACACAGTAGGCGCTGGTCGAAGAGTTGCAGTGTGTAGTGGGCACATTATACAGATCCAACATTGGATGAGTTATCCTGGGACAGTAGACCACTGTAATGTAACATTACGATACACTGTGGGTCAATTTTGTTAAATAATCACTCAGTTTGCTCCATACTTTGGGAACCAAAACTTAAATATACAGCTAATACACATGTATATATATACGTATAAGCAAGCAATGTGATCAGAACTATAAACATAGCGGTAATATTTATCATGTAGTCCGAATTGATACGATAAATTGCATATGTTACAATGGCGTACTGCAGGCCGCACGGGCTACGTAGCGTTTCCTGCCTTAGATTTTGATTTTATAGTTTTCTCATTTTTTTCCATCACTCCATGGCTACTATAAAAAATCGTTATTCCTATTATTATTGAACACGAATTCAAACCTTCACAATCTGGCACAGGAGGCAACCACTCTCGCTCATGACAGGTTGTTATCATCCACAGATCATGTTGATTCTGTTGAGATTTGAACCAGTAGCCAGCGTCACAAGTGTAGTTGATTTGACTTCCGTTACATGCCATCAACTTATCTCCTGATCCAGTCATTTCCGATATCGAGCAAAATGGCATAGGAATAGGTGGTGGGCATCGATTATCTGTAATATTTATTATAAATAAGTAATAATTTTTTTATTAGTCTAAACAAAAATACTACTAATATAAAAATTAATTATTTAAGATACATTTACAATACTCATATCCTGAAGTAATGTATATCAATATTCAAAATGTTTTGCCATACTGACAAATAATGGCAATAAATTGCAGGAATGGAAACACATGCCTGCGTGGACGCATGCATGTTAATGTACAGTACATGCATTTAATTAAACAAGAAACGCATTTGTAGTATATAATGAATTGCAGGTTAGAAACAAGCTCGCAGCTTACTAGAGGAACAAATTGAATATATGGTCAGAAAGTTCACAGTTTAAGATTTGTTTGAATATACGTGTATTTTCTTGTCGGTCAAATACTAAGAGGTTAAGTAATGTACACAATGAAAGTCCCAAAAGAATTGATTGATGTTCTACTTAGATTTGTAGCTTGCTTGATTGATCATTAATTGGATTGATTGATTGACTCACTGATAGATAGACTTATTGGTGCATTTATTAACTGACTGTTTGATTGCTGATACGTACATTCACAGGTCATGCTTATATCAGACCAGAGATCCTCATCGATACATTTGATCAGTTTACTCTTCTGTCCATCATCAAATCTTCTCTCATCGAGACACGAGTAGACAAACAGCGATCCCGCCGCGTACAGCGCCGCGCCGCTCGGCTCTGCGCGTGTCACGGGCTGCGTCAGCGCCTTCAGGCTCGCCCAGGCGATAGCGACAGGCGGGCTGCAGTAAAACTCTGCAGTTGGAAACCAAATATTACCAAGACGCAGACGCAAAAGTATAAACACAAAGAAAGAAACACAAATAGAGAAACATAAACACGAACACAGAAAATAAGCGGAAAAATATAAACACACGCAAACGTAAACTCAAGCATATAGATATAAACAAAAACACGAAAATTAGACAACACAGAAAAGAATTAGTAATTAATGGTTGCGCCGTAACTTCTAATTTCGCATCTTTCTCTTTCTCTCTTTCTCTCTCCCTCTCTCTCAATAAAATCATAAGTCGCACCGGGTGTTATTTCAGGATGGGTCATACAAAAAATCGTCGAATCATCTCTATTTCAGGTTGACATCACATTTGAATTATTGGTTTGATGCCCTAGATTCCAATGACATAATTACATGTAACTGTAAACCTCTGGTTCATGTCCAAGATGAACAAGGTGCGTCTCTCAGAAATCCTTTTTGGTTTGAAGACGCTTAAGTTGTAGCCTGCCTAGATTTTTAAACTTAATTAGGTATCTATTTATTTGATTAATTATATGTGTACAATTATTTATATAATTTTTTTAGATATTCATCTATTAATTTGTTTGTTTCACAGTTTTATTCAATAATGTCACAATACCTACGCACTCTGGTACGGACTGATTCCAGTAGAGACTCGTACTGTTGTAAACAGTATCCAAACACTGTACGGCTAGTGATGACGTCAGCGATGACGTCATGCTACTGTTTACAAACTTGTATCCAGGGAGGCAGGTGACGTCAGCAATCGAGAGATATGACGTCATATATGAATCAGCCGTGGAGTTAGGCGGAAGGTCAAGCGCCTCGCAGTAAATTTCTGTTAATAAATGATCTTATATTTAAAAATTAATTTTTATTGTCTTTAAGTCAGTTAAATCTTTTCAACAATCTCCTCTTGTAGTACCATTGCAATACTGTGACGGGGTTTTATTAAAATCTGAATATGCCTTCTGAATGCAAGTTTTTCAGGCGTTTCCCGTGTTGCGTCAGAGGTACTAAAGCGTTGACCAACCACGAACTGAATGCGTCGTAAGATCCGATCAAGCAAGACCAGACGAAGGCAACGAAATTTCACCTCGGAAGCAATATTTTCTTAGCAATAGGATATTTGTATAAGGCATTGATAAGGCATAGTAAATAGTGAAGTGATAAATTTCTGGACATAAGCAGTGCTCTTTACACAAAGAAATTGAAGACAGCGTACGAATATGTACAGAATAATATCAGAATATCAACCTGAGCAATGGTTTACACGAGTCCAGCTGTTGTCCAGTAGACACGTGACCTCTAGAGATCGATGACCTCCAGGAAACCTGTGACCCTCGTCACACACGAGTAAAGCTGTGCGTCTGTCGGCGTCCATACAAGCAGTAGCGTTCAGCACCACAGGTGGAGGAGTGCAGTGACGATCTGAATAAGCGTATACAGTAGAAATCTAGACTAGACTAAACATCACAGATTTTGCCTATTTGTTGACCGAAATAAACACTAAGTTTCAGAAAAACCAAATAAGCAATATAATAAAACCATTGATGTCTCTATCAATTAAACATATAGAATATAAATTTATGTTCTTATTCTACCGCGGATTAGTATGTGCGGAGTTCAAATCTTTGGCTCGACTTTCATGACATCGCTTTAAAGAGAAAAACTGAGGTTAACAATAGCTTTGCGAGCTTTTTCGTACATTTGAGAGTGAAGTATTCCTTTTTCTGTTTTGTGGGTTATTGTATGGCCTATTTAAGACGTCCCTGACATCACCCTAGGGATAGTAACCCGACGACAAATCTTTATGGTGTTGTATTGAGCATATATTTGTTTCATTTACAAAATGTTGCCATACATTTCAGCGTAACGTCTATTTTTATGTATTGCATATTTAATGTACTCTCTGTACAAAAATCTACTGGAATGTCCACGTGTGCTAGAATGTACATGTCTGAGATAACTGGTAATTTT
Organism: Enchytraeus crypticus; assembly: GCA_905160935.1. Classification (NCBI taxonomy): domain Eukaryota; kingdom Metazoa; phylum Annelida; class Clitellata; order Enchytraeida; family Enchytraeidae; genus Enchytraeus; species Enchytraeus crypticus. The sequence goes on along the minus strand of CAJHZI010000202.1, from coordinate 115,660 downwards.
TAACTGAATCTAGATTTGTACTCTAACCTGTCAATCCTAAGGTGACGTACTACTACAGTAGTATACGACTCTCAATATATCAATATCTAAAATATTAAATAATATATATATTAAATTAAATTAAATATTCCTAATACGAATTTGGAATATTAAATATGACGTAACAACGCTCAGCGTTACTTCAGAAAGACAGATAGAACTGGCTCATTATATTATTAAATATTAGTATAAGTAGGGAGCCATACTTGTGCAACGTGACGGCTGAGTAGTAAGTAGACCGCGTCCTCTCACTGCAGTACATTTAATTGCAGCTGATCGTAGACCAATAGAAAGCAGCGATACACCCGATTAGCTATTTTCACACTGTTGAATCAGGGATTCTGATTGGCCCATTTGAATCGACTCGTTGTCTGTAGCTGCTGTAGACGTTATATTCGTAATACAAGTAACGGCTGAAATAAAAACGATAAATATAATATTACTTTCAGAATTTATATCAATGTCGCACAGTATATGCTGTATATATGCACGAAAAGGAAGCAGTGGCCGGCCGAGATTAGGTAAGTTAGACGATTTAAAAACCCATTCATTTGTGGAAATGAAAAGGAAGGCGGAAGACAGAGAAGAGTGGAGGCACTATATACCATGGATCTGCCAGTATGTAGTGCACCAAGATATATGTATATATATATATATATATATATATATATATATATATATATATATATATATATATATATATATATATATACATTATATATATATATATATACATTATATATACATGTATGTATATATATATACATAATATATATGTATATATATATATGTATATATATGTATATACATATATGGAAATATAAACACATGTATGCATTGGTGTAATAAAGTTGCTGCAGTAGATTAACTTAGTAAAAAGAACAACTCAATCAGGAGCAATTAAGTGTTTGATTCAAACCTTAATGAGAACTATCACGGCATGATAATCGCAATTTACTACAACTGAAGATCTAAATCTGAATGTAGAACTCACGTTTACAGTCAGTTATCGTGACGGGCCAGTGTCCCTCAATGCAGACGATCGTTCTTGAAGTGGAGTAGATGTCAGGAAAATGAAAACCTTGTTTACAGGTGTACACAGCTGCTGTGCCTAGGCTGTCCACGTAGAGATTAACGGTGGAAAATTTGACGAGAAGAGGCGCCACAACGCAGGTCATATTTGTCGATAATCCTGTGAAACGAAGACAAAATAAAAACCAAGACTTACATGATAACTCAATATCCTAAATGGCATCGAAAATGCAATTGAAGTAAAAAGACTATAGAGTTAAAGTTTATCTTTAGCTTAATGACGTTTCCCTATCTGGGGAACATTTCAGTGACGGTTCAAACACTGAATTTAAAACCAATAACTCAATCGCTGATGAACAACTAAACCTAATGCGACCACCTCAACAGTAAGAGGGTATGTCTCAAGATCTTATTCAGCTTGAGATAGCTAACTGGGTCTGTAACAAAGTAAACATTCTCTTAGATTGTCTTGCAAATATTTTTCATTAAGGTAGAATTAAATTGTTTCTTCGTCGTGACTATGTTTAGAGACTTAGACTGCGCGACCCGGAAATATAAATTATAATTGAATTAGAAAATTATGTGCGTTCTCTTTTTGTAATTATGCCTCTACCAAGATTTTTTTTATGTTCTTGGAACTTATTAATATTAGTGGCAATCTATCACCTTAACTGGTGATAGTTTGCAATGTGTAGAATTCAAACGACTAAGGAATACTATAGTAAAATGACCATCCATATATCCTAATTACTATCTCTCACTTTAATAGCGTAAAAATAGGGTTAAATCATGAAACCACCGATCAGATCGTGATCAATGCATGGTCATTCTATGGTGTGCGAGAAATCCTTCTCGAAATTCCCCATCCAGGGAATCAAATCAATGGAGTTAGTTGCAGCTCAGAATTGTCACTTAACCTAAACGATGAAACAGCGGAGGCCGAATGTTAATCAATCTAACTTTGAGAGTAAAGATCATTGAAAATAACCTGGATAGTACAATCCAACTCTATAGCGGTTCCCATAAGTAGTTCCCGAAGAGCTTCTGGACTCTACTGCCTCCGATGTGACACCATCTTCGTAGGTGATAATATTCTCAGATGTGACATTATTCCCAGAGGTAGCAGAATTGAAAGATAACATCGCTGTTTGACTGTTCCACGGATATGTACTTTCGTTGTGTTGATCTTTATATGACGTGTAAGAATTTGACTGATCAGTGGCACTGGTAGAGTTCTCCTCCATGCTCGTTGTGTTGTCCAATGGAGTAGCTGTACTTATCGATGACTCCACATTTGCTGTACTTTTGTAAGGTACGTCGTGTCTCGTTGTAATTGGAGAATTATCTGTTAGATATCCACTTGTCTGGGTAGCACTTAATTCATTTGACGTTTTATCTGCATTGGCGGATGAAACACTCTGATCGAAGGTGGTCTTTAGAGTTTCAGCTGTTGAAAACTGATCAATAGTTATTTTGTCCATTTCAGAGGTAGGACCTAGTGACGATGGAGTCGTTTCTGGCAGAGTACTCGATGTTGTAACGGTTCCTGTGATATATAGCGACACCTTTTCGATTGTTATAATTTACTGAAACCATATATTTTGTCAGTTCATTAGTTAAATTTAGTTATTGTAACCCCTCTGTCACAAATCCCCGTGTTGTGCTCGAGTGTGGTTAGACCACTCCAGAATAGGGCAACCGCAAACAATCGGCTGCGTGTACTTAAGAGGCGACTAAAGCATTAGCTGATGATGGCAAGAGGAGACCCACCTCACTAGGAAATATTTTCCCCCAGGATTAAATGGCAAGTAATCATCTAACTGAGGAAGGCAGCGAGAAACTACCTCAGAAACCATAATTTTCCCAAACTTTAGGCTACATAAGGTATGACTAAGGCATAGACTTTGTGAAGGAATTAACTTGTTGATCTAAGGAATGCTCTTATGGAGCGAGAAAGCAGACTTTGACTTTGAATATTCACCTTGAACCCTGCCATTTGGCAGTGCCCTGAAGAGAGAGATATCAGACGTACACGCATATTATAGAGAGTGCGACAGAAAAACATTTAATCTCTATCCACTCACCTCTGGGCCGATACCTGCAGTCAACCTCCCAGGCCGCCCAATTGTACGTATCACCAACACTCACAGCGACATATCTCATATCAGCCATGGACCTTGCAGTGTCTGATGCGTTGGGCCGGTAGAAGAGATAGGTAGAGGTCCAGTCACCCAGGTCCCCGCTAGTCCCCAGTGGTCCGCCCTTAAACGTCCCGTTGTTCCAGGATAGCCATAGTGTCGTGTACGAGTCCGGATCTAGGATTTGGGACTCAATTGCCGAATTGTAAACAATTGTGCCGTTTATCCTGTAAGGACATAATAGTAAATATACACTGTGTTTCATAATCGATACTGAATATTAATTTGTAAAATTAAATCGTATCGAGCTAAGCAATGTTACTACATTTATCGGATTTGACCACTATTACATTTGACCAAATGTACAAATAATATTCGTTTGAATATTTTAAATAAGAGGACAGTTCTAGATTTGCCAATAGGAGTGGAGTCAAATTTTTAAAAAATCAGTATACGGATATAGGCATGATATGCCATGTTCAAGCTGATTTATCCAGGTCTCATAGCATCTACAAAAATTCTACATGTAGTTATAACACGCCGCAGAAATCGCTCGACCTCTTCGTAGTACCGTTCGAAAAGATCTTGGCAGCGTCTGCTCTTCATTGTCACACGCGGCGGCTCACAACAACAATTAGAGGGTGCTTTAGTCATCCATGATAACTTCATCATCATTACTATCATAGCATACAGGCACAGCGAGCGAAGCGGTCTAACTAGCTACGTTACCGTTAACGTTATTTCTATTGATGACCCATGTTAATAGAAATATTACTGCTGCTTTTGAACGCATAATATTGCTAGAATATTCAAACAAAATTATAATTTTACTTATCTCTAGGGAATATTTTTACAAGGGAATCTTGTTTCTAGTGAAACTCCTCGCATATCATTATTTTTTCTTATTGTTTTTACCATTTCTACTATTGCTGTTATCATTCCCATTTTAAATTAATATTATCATTACTATAATAATAGTAATAATGATAATAATAATAATAATAATAGTAGTAATAATAATCATAACAATAATAGTAAATAATGGTAATAATAGTAATAGCGATATTATTATTATTATTTTTACCCCGGATGTAAAGAACCCGAGATTTAATAAAAACGATTCGAGCAATATGTGCTGAATCGCCGCCCGGCTACTCGAGCCCATCTAGCTGCTTGAAAGAGTTGCTGAAGCAGACTGCATTAAATATTTGCAAAAATATGGACTGCCTATGCCAATGAAAAGAGGTATTATTAGTATTATTATTATATTATTATTATTATTATTATTATCACTATTACTATTATTATTATATATTTTTTAAACTACCCCGGTGTAAAGAACCTGGGGTTTGATAAAAGCGGTTCAAGCAATATGTGCTGAATCGCCGCCCGGCTACTCGAGGTCATCAATCGGCTTAAAAGAATTGTTGAAGCACACTACATGAAATCTTTGCAAAGTCATGGAAAGCCTTTGCCAAAGAAAATATGTCTCTCGCATATCGCCGGTGTGCTCTGTAATAAGTCTGCCTATGCCATTAATAAAGTCAACTCCTTCGGGATTCATCTTGCCCATGGTTTCAATGGCCACCGGAACAACTTCATATCCTGAGGACAGATCACGGTATTTAATCAACTATTTATTATTATTATCATTATTATTATTATTATTATTATTATTATTATTATTATTATTTGTATTATCCTCACTTGAAGTGCATGTTTCTAGCTAGCCCTATGGCGTCTGTAGGAGAAACAATTGCGAATTGTATCTCATATCCCGGACACAACACGGTCCCTGTGAGGTTCATAACTGAGCTCAGACACATTGAAGTAGATTTGTTACCCGAGATCTTAAAGATCATCGAGTTCCACGCGGTCAGGTCCACGTCCAATGGATGATATTCTGTGCCTGAGATCGTCATGTTTATATCTGCTCAATATAACGTAGGCCTACACAGATTATATTTTATTTAACTAAAACGCTCGATATTTCCATAAGCCATTCCTTCAAAACAACGGTGATATCAGATTAAAAGCCTAATCTATATGAGATTTTGATCCATGATCCAAGGAAAGCTGGCCAGAATTTGGATCTATGGCGAAAAGCGATGGGTTTTTAGACTAGGCCGGATAAGGAAAGTACCAATACAATTACAAGATCGAAGGTCTTGTGGCAGAGAGTTCCATATTGTCGGAGCAGAAAACATGAAGTAGCGTCTGCCAACAATAGAAACAAAATACAAAAATTATAAGCATAAAATACTAATAAAATAGCCAAACCTGAAAACTGACTCATAGCTACTCCAAATGAAATCCTGGACTCGCTGGATCGACGCTGCTGTCATTCGAAAGATGCCACTGGAGTTTTTTAAACGTTATAGTCATTATAATTTTAAAAGCAATGGCCTAAAGATAACCGATTCACACAAAATGTTTAAAGCCTCAATGTCGAATATCATTACACAGTGAAATCATATTTCTTAGATTAAAGTAAAATCTAATCTATCGACAATATTTTCGAGTCAAAATGAAGATCCAAACGATTCCATTTTACGTTTTAAGAAAATTAATAACTGAGAGATGATAGATCGAACTATGTGGTGTTCAACGAATATTTAGCTAAACTTTGTTACGTTATAAGCATGATTGTTGATTACTTAACCTGGTAGGGTACATTGATATATGATATATGATATATATATATATATATATATATATATATATATATATATATATATATATATGGCCTCTGTATAAGCCTATCCCGTTTTAATATTCATTCATTTTTGATATTTTATCCATTAATGCCATATTTCCACATTCCAGTATCTTATTAATTGTCTTAAATTTGTCTAAAGTCGATCAGAAGAGTCAGAAAAGATTATAATAAATTACGAACAAAATGTAGAGAAAGAGTAAAATGCTCAAAAATGGTAGATTTACCTCCTATCTAAATCTGATGCACCTAAGATCTAGATTTTTGTCAAGCTATAAGAGCTACATGGATATGGCAAAGCCTACGAGGAATAGATTCAATTGGTGATCGGTAGAGTGCTCTTTATATAACACGAAAGAAGACTGTAAGTAGGAATTGGTATCATGAAGCTGCTACTTTGGCAAAGCTTTAAGAGAGAAAGAGAGAGAGAGAGAGAGAGAGAGAGAGAGAGAGAGAGAGAACATGACTATTGTTACTTTTGCACCAAGGTGATAATCTTAAAATCAAGATACTATTATCTATGACGTTTTTTTCTTGTCACCAGATGTGGTTATTGATGTTTCGGGACCCGCCTGAACTTTATGTCCAAGACATTGGAATTTTAAAACTAAAAGTAGAAAAGCTTTAAAATCAATGTCGTTTCTCTGTCGCAACGTCTACAGGGTACCTTGCTTATATTAATTTTAATTTTGGCTCTCCTATAGAGTAGTGTCTCAACTCTCTCTCTCTCTCTCTCTCTCTCTCTCTCTCTCTTAATCTCTATCTCTCTCTATCTTTCTCTCTAGTTCTTATTTTTATGTCAGTAATTTTCTGGCCAGTGGAAGATCGTTTTAAGTTTCTTTTTAGTCACACACAGCCTTTCTCCCGAAGTCCAGTATGAAAATCCCCCCCCCCCTCCTCAGTGTCTCCTCAGTGTATAAAGGTCTAGATATAAATTCAATCATTTATTTCATTCATCGACTAATGCGAAGGATACTGGAAGGAAAATCCACCACTGGAAGGAAAATCCACCAGAAGGAAAATCCGTCAGAAGGAAAATGCAGCGGTAGAATAATCCACCGTAAGGACAGTCCATCGTTAGGACAATTCATCGTAAGGACAATTCATCAATTACAGCTGGCGCGTATTTAAGAGTAACCTTCCAACAACCTAGCATTGTCGCAGTCAAAGCTGACAAAACCCGGTCCTCCAAGGTGGTCACCCAACTGTGTACTAACCGTAGGCTTATTGACGCCCAATAAAACCAATTTACTAAACCAATTGCCTACATCACACCGTTATAAACCCGCTCATATCATACTGAAATCAACAACTTGCTCAGTTAGGCGAGAAGCTGGGATTGATTCTGCAACAACTACAACAACAACAACAACAAGAGAACCATCAACAACATTGAATTGAGTGCTACTGCTGTCATGACAAAATCGAAACAACGATCACACGTAAACTCTTTAACTGCTACTTACTTAAGAAGTTTCTATCGCTGATGGTTTTCGGCGGACCTGCAATTACACGTACAGCTTACATGTAATTTTGAGAAATTAAAAGTGGTAAATTGCGTGTTATAAATCACGTGCAATAATTACATGTACAGTGTCACACGTTTCTTCAGACTACATTTGCAATTGAAAACAGTCTAATCAGATACAAGGATATTAATAATTGAGGAATGTATTTTAGAAATTAATTTACAATTACGAAAGAAATTATTCGTTTTCATATATCATTTAAATATCTTTTCGCAAATTTGTAATAAAATTGAAGATTGCCTTAATATATAACTCTTCCGCTCCGCAAGTGGCTTCAGCTAATTATCCTTATTAAATACCATTATTTAAATGAACTTAAATACTTTAATATCTATCTATTTAATACTATATCTATCTGTCTGTCTGTCTGCCGTCTGTCTGTCGATATGTCTGTCTGTCTATATATCTGTCTATATCTATGTTTATCTATCTATCTATCTATCTGTCTGTCTGTCTGTCTGTCTGTCTGTCTGTCTGTCTGTCTGTCTGTCCGTCCGTCCGTCCGTCCGTCTGTCTGTCTGATCTAATCTAATCCAATATAATCTAATTCAATCGAATCTAATCCAATCTAATCCAAGCTAATATCTCTCGCTAGTGGTGTACCTAGTGGCAGGGCCAGGCTACATATTCATACTTACAATCGCCTTCATAACCCATAAGGAGAATTCCGCCAAACAACAAGTTAATTCTTTAAAAAAACGTCAAAGACTTGAGCATAATAGAATTTAGACTTGATAAAATGATGGCTTATGGAATAGTTTTCCTTAATTTTCTGCTGCAGATAAAGCTTGATCTACTCTTTTGTGGCCAGGACACAATACGGTTAAATTGCCACATAGAAAAGAAAAAACGTCGAAAAACTTGCACTCACTTGCGCTCCAGTATAGCGCAGGTATGGACCAGTTGACTGCACTGACGGTGTATGACCCCAGATAGAGGCTCTGTACGGGTTTGGGGTTGTGTTGATAGTGGTTCCTGGTTCTGTCCAGGAATTTCTCCCAGTCCGAATGAAAGAAAGCCCTTGTAGTAACTGAACCAGAATGGCCGGTCCTCTCCTGAGTCCAAGATACCATAGAACGCGTTGTAATAGGCTATATTAATCCCATCAGCTCTACGATATAAATAGGTCAATGATATTCACAGGACCGGTAAATGGACAATTGGTAAGGGACTTGATAAACTACCTAACGGTTTAAATCAGTGCTGTTAAATATGATAGATATCATCGTAATGATGACTTCATCAGAATGTGAGCAGAGAGGTAAAATGGCTTAAGCACAGTTTAATGCCTTTTTTGTGGCATGCAACCCCCGAAGTAACACGACTGTCGAACAAAGAATTTGAATCCCGCTCTATCAGTACTTCATGAGAACACTTAACAGATCTGTCTATTTCTTCATACCTTTAGTAACAAATCATTTATCTTTTGACTGGTTTTCAGGATTTCAGGATTTGCACCGTTTGGGGCCATCAAAAGCTGGATTTTTTGCAATAGTGCTCGAGGTTGTCCTGGACGACAGTCGTACTCTAATTATTATTTTTATTAATTGTTGCTATCAAAACAACCAAACGTCCGGTAAAGTTGCCGAGGAAATCGGTTGAGATAGGATGAGCTGGTTTTTGTTGACAAGCTATTCGACAGCGGAGCAGTAGGTGTTGAATTCAAATTCGGTGCCTTCATGTTATTGACATGCTCTCGAACAGTAAATGTGGCTTTTTGGCTTTGGATTTAGCAACCTCTGAATGAGATTTTAGTTTATTCTGACTTCTATTACTAAAAACTACAAAACCTGAATACACCCTTCCTTCTGCTAGCTCAAACGCTCGCATAAACTTTAGAGCAACTCCTGGATTCTCGAATGAATAATAATTTGTTCTTATGATTAGTACTAAACGTTTCATTACCTCAGAGTAATCGCTATATTCCCTGATGTGCCTATCACAAGGGCGTAGCTGCTGGCGGCGTTGGGTGATGGACAAGTAGTGGCGTCCAGATAGAGGATTGCGTCTTCGCTGGATCTCGCTCTAAACACCAACTCCGTCGTGATCGTCATGTTGAGTCCGGGCACCAATTGACAGAACGACGTGGGCGTGAACGCCGTGTAATCTGACAGCAAGCGATGAAATCGATCTGTATATTGTGTAATCGATCTACTAACTGTGGACTGAAGCTCTACAGTTTATAAGACATCCTGATAAACCTGATAGCTTTAAAAAGAGTCTCAAGACACATCTTTTTGCAAGATCTTTCCATGCAAACTCTGCTCACTGATAACTATAAACCCTCTCAGATTTTCATATTTAAGCTGTTACATATGACAGTTAATTGATGTTGTAGTGCTTTTTATTATGTGCATTTTGTTGTATATTCTTATTTTACGGTAACTGCACAAAAGTACAGAGATGCCTTAGCATGATATACTTCATTAAACATTAAATTAAATATTTATCTAATGCAAAATTTAAACCGACAGAAACATTACGATAACGTTAAAATTCAAAATTATTGTGAGTTTAACGTTAGGGTCAGAAGCTTCATGGGCTCGTCACCAAGACAGGAATTTGAATAATACTCAGATCTAAATAAATTATAAATCAATCAATCAAATACAAATGATTAAACAAATTTAGGTTAGAATTACATAAATAAGCATCATAATCTTCATCATTTAAATCTAAGTTTACTAGGGTCGGGATCGTCTAAAATTTGTAGCAGCTTCTGGAGGCCAGGCGCTCATCAACCGATTGCCCTTTCTGACGTTGGTTTGGACCTTAGTTCTCCTTCTACGAGAAGTGCATATTTACACGGCTGGTCTGCTTTTCAAGCAACCAGAACACAACACGTGGAAGAATTGCATAAATTATAATTATAATTAATTACCTTCTGTCCCTAGACTTGAGAATGCATTAAGGGCTGCATATAAACAAACATAAAAAATTCACTTTAAAGAGCTGAAAAAAATAAACACTCTTTGTAGTGAAATGATCAACTATGTTAATATCTATCACTTTCAGTACTTTATGTTTAATCCATTACGCAATTTAGACCGTTTTACGTATAAGCAGTCCTGTGAATGTCTGAGATTTTACTTTCAGATCAGCGCGATATATGAGGAGTTGTGTAACACGAACCTGTTTCTTAATTGCTCTCTCATGCAATCAAGAAACTTTTAATCAATTAAACTATATGAATTTATTGGCCTGTAAAATAAATACTGTGTGACTTCTAAAATATCAATTTCACCAATTTACTTTAGCAGTGCTTAATAAATTATCTACATCTATTATAACGCTTCCGAAATTAGTAGACAAATACAAAATTAATTAAATAATTAGCTAATTAATTAATCATCTCCCTGACTCACCTGGGTATAGACATAGAAGGAGGTGGAAAAGCTTCCATTTCTCTTCGCTGATCGTCATAGTAAACAGTCTAATTGGTGGGAAAAAATCTAATAGATACGAATCTTGTTTTACCTTGAATGCCTAAACGCTGAGTTAAACTTGACGTCGTATAAACGCTAATAAACTTAGTTAAAACTATTAATTATCGTTTGTAAATATGATCCAGCTACAAGTAGTATATGAATTAATCCAGCCATCAAAGCCCTTTTAGCCCGGTAGGTAACCCTATAAATTAGTTTAGTAAGTTTAAATTTACGATTAACATAAATTTCTTCTATGATCAATACTCTATCTACATCGTAGATCCTCGCTGATCAGAGATTGATATCTCGGACATTCACTGGACCGGTTATACAGAAAACAGAATAAATTACCTAACGATTTAAACATGTAGTATTAATAATGATAGCTATCAACATAGTTGATCATTTCATTATAATGCGTGTTTACTTTTTGCAATTTAAAAAAATCAGACTTTTACTGGACTGGTTATCAATATTAAATAAGAAAATTAATGAAAATGAATATTAAGTAAAAATATTAATGAATATTAAATAAGAGCTCAGAGTGGTCCAACTCTGTAAGATTTGCTGGGGTAGACGGGGATTCAACCACATTTTGATTTAATGTGACTCCCCTGACTAAGGTTTTAACCACCACCCCCAGATTTTAACTCTCCCTTGTGATAATTAAGGCCTTGATGACCCACTGGCAAGCCTTCCTCTCCCACAATGACTTCCTCCCCCTAAACAATTTAACAAATTCAAACGTAAGAGAACCTAAATATGCAGACTGAGGCCAATCACGTAAAACTGGCCTATATGTTAGATGTATACACCTGTTGTTATTGTTTTTGCTTTTGTTGTTGTTGCTGTTTTTGATAGTGTGTTTAACTCATTTCCGCTCAATGGCTGGAGCCATTGGCGAAGTCGGTAAGATACTCGACCGCGGATCAGTAGGTGTGGGGTTCAAATCCTGGGCTAGCCCGTCACGTACATTGCTTTGGAGTGAGGAAACTGACGTTAACCTTAGCTTTTTAGCTTTTAACGTCACTTGTAGAAACATTTCAATTTGTTTGCGATACGAGAATCAAATGAACGCAAAATGTTTCACTCTAAATTAACGGACAGTATTACGTCAATTAGATGATTAGATTTTTACAATTGTGATTATGTCAGACGAACGAAGCTAAGTCTCAACGCTTTCAGTGATGGGAACTCAATCGAGTTATATCTACTCAAAGGAAATGAGTTTAACTCAAATCATCATCATCATCATCATCATCGTCCCTTGAATCCCAGTTTAACCAGGGTCGGGATAAAAATAGACTGTCTCAAATCCTCTCTGTCCTACACCACATTTCTGGAGCCGAGGCGCTCACCAACCGAATGCCTTTCATATGAGTTTAACTCAAATGAGTTGACAATTTTAAGTATATGTTAACCCCAAAATTAAATATACTGAATTAACGTTTCCTAACTCATTTATAACTCCAAACGCTTCAATTTATATCAGACGCAGAAATATAATTCATTGAAATATTACTCATAGAAAAAGAAGTCAGTGACGGGAGAGCTCAGGATTTGAGCCCCGCATATACTGATCCGCGGTAGAATATCTAACCGACATCGCCACTGACTCCAGCCAGTAGATGTACACCATCCTAAGTAATTACTAATTAACAAAATAATGCTCATTTTTGATTACTCAAAATCGAGTTTTACACAAAAAATTTCAATTGAATAACTTTTTTGCGGTGACTAGCCCATCACTGCACGTCCATTGCTTATTATAGATGTATATTGACGGCGTCAAATGTCTGCGCAGATAAAAGCACCGTTCTTCTTGCGACAAAAAATACGTAGTGTTTCTTTTTGAAAAGCTCAAATAAAAACTCATTTAAGAAATCACAAATTTATTGCCTCCTCAATTATTCTCCTGCAGCTCTCTTTAATATTCTCTTAGTGCAAACGTCAGTCTCTCGTCCATTGAACACATTGTAAGACAGAATTTAGCGTCTGCAATACTCACAAAGGCAAAGTTTGAGGTAAAAGTCCCTCTCCCTTTAATTTTAATTTTTAAATTCAGAGGTTCAGTTGCCTGCTACAGACAATCCGGAATAAAAGTTATAGTTCGGAAAATTGTGCAGGCGCAGTTCTGTGGTAGACTGAAGTATGTTAGTACGTATTATGTTGTAAATATGTGTTATGTTATGTTATCTTAGTTGTGTAGGTAAGTTTTTATAATACTTTTATTTTGCGTGGGTTTCTAACAATTAATTGTGCTTTTTGACTGAATATTTGTTATGTTAGAGGAATTTTATAATAAAACAAACACTGGGTCAAGAAGCTGATTTTGTATCTTTCGTTATTCCCTGCTTCAATCTACAGCTATTCGTAATTGCTGCCTTGGATATCGCACTAATCGAACAGAGCGTGGCTTGAAGAAGAACACTAGAACACCAAAGCGATTTTGTTTAAATGATGTAATCAACACTCGGTCTTCAAAGATGATCACCGATCTAAATATTGACGGAGCCCGACGTACCTTAGCTTTGTCTATTGAGTACTTAGGAAGACAATGAGAACCCACGTCAGAAGTAGAATTGTACATATATACTGCATATATATATATATATATATATATATATATATATATATATATATATCGACATTTTTTACTACCATTTAGCTTACTGTTTTAATTGAACTCTTTCTGCAAAGTATTCTCGAAGACCGAGTTCGAACATGACACTGCTATATAAGTTTTCGTTATTAATATATATATATATATATATATATATATATATATATATATATACAAATGCAGTTGTATATAGACCTATATACATGTATATATATATATATATATATATATATATATATATATATATATATATATATACAAATGCAGTTGTATATAGACCTATACACATGTATATATATATATATATATATATATATATATATATATATAATATTATATATATATACAACTGCATTTGTCAAATTTGTCTATTGTCAGGCAGATGAGTTGGAGGACTTAATCACAGAGCATGCAAGAAAGAAAAACTCTCTATTTTGCTCTAATAGTAGCATACCCTCCATCAGTAACAATGGCCATATCATAGCAAAAGCATTATCGTTCGAGTACCTACGGTGCGGCTTCATCCCTAATCAAAATAAGGTCTAATGGTCTATGAAATAATTTGGCTTTGCTATCTTTCACAGAAATATTTGACTGACTTATGTGAATTATCTAACTTGGTGTAGAATAATCTCAGTTTTTCAAGTATATATCTCGGGTTATAGCAACGGTTGTCCATGACAATAAGTAAAAGTGGAGCATACTAGATGTGGTTGATAATTCAAATAATTGGGCTTAAACAAGCAGAATAGGCGTTCTGGTGAAGCTCCTATTTATATTAATTCAGCAACAAAGCATCTAAATCGTAAAAATTTCTAATAGATGTAATTATTCTATTTCCTTGTGTTCCAGATATCAATTATTTCACAGCTTATAGAACTATTTCACAATCTCAGAAATTAATTTTTACCTGCAGTCAATTTTCATCATCACTTATATAAATCATAGAATTACTTTTCGAGGAATTTTCATTTCTCTCAGTATCGCACAAATTCTGTCACTCAAAAAAATTATAGAATAATTCAAACTCTTCGTAATAAAATAGTTATTTTACCACAATTTTACTTCCAAGTTACTAGAAATTTAAGTTATTTTCTTAATACTCTAAATTTAAGTTATTTTCAGTCCTTGCTACTGCAAATGTAAGTTATTTTCCGTTTTATCCATAAGAAATGTAAATTATGGAAATATTTTACCCTTGTCATGTCCGGGTTGCTGAAGAATCGATCAGCCGTCGATGGCTCTTGTCGCAAAAGGCGACAAAGCACTAGGTCCAAAGCAAGTTCAGAAAGAGCATTCGGTTGGTGAGTGCCTAGGCTCCAGAAATTGCTATAAAAGTTTCTAAAATGAATGAAAAAGTTCCCCATTCCTCAGAGAGGAGTGGCAAAGTTGTACTCGTATCCGGACCCGAACTAGCTGGGATGCAAGTGTAGATGATTATGTTGATGATGATGACAACGACGACGACGACGATAATGATGATGATGATGATGATGATAATGATTATGATTATGATGATGATGATGATGACGACGATGATGATGTTAGAATAAATCTAAGTCATTTTCAGTTCTTTTACTGAAATTTCAGTTGCTTTCAGTTCTAGCTGCTCCAAAATAAGTTCCTTCTTCTGCAAATTTAAGTTAGGCTACACTTCATTTTATGATTGTTAAAAATCAATCGTTAAATTTATGTCGGCAATCTTGAGGTTCTTCGGCGTTTTGGTTTTGATTCACGGAATGTAGAGCGCCGCCCTCTGGTGAACTGTAGGAAATAACTGGGCGTGTCTAACACCAGCATGCCCAGCATGGGTATGATCAGGAAGAGTATGGGCACCATTGTGATGAGGTCCGCTCTATGCGCTTCCTGTTTACTAAATTCTACAAACTTCAACTGCTTCTTATCTGGAATAATAGGAAACATAGAAGCCTTCAATAATCTTATTTAATTACCTCAAGCAATAAGGTAAATAGATGTGTGTTTCTGTAACTTGACGAGGTACCGCAGGAAATGCCGAATGCAAAATACGAGAATAAATATGTTTAGATGAAAGTTTCGAAAATGTGCCAAAGGTCTATTTATATCTTCACAATTTTAAAGTAATATTGTATCTTTATAAAATGTATATAAATTTAATTGCATAAAAATTATAATTTTAAGTGAGAAAAATATATTCCATACGCCTTGATATAATCTGAGTTCTAGCTCTTAAGATATGCATGACTGTATTTCTGCAAAATATTTACCTATACCTCGAATATTGGTAAAGTCATTTAATGAGCTCACGGAGAGTTCTTGGCGAGTGCTATAATTCTCTTTAACTTGGGTTATACTTAGCTTATTTGAACAGTTTATTTTTGTGTGGGTGCAGATGTGAGAAACGAAAATGCCGAATTTAGTGCAAAGCACTGATTAAAATACTGACGCTAAAAATACTTTTCCTGATTTTCTATTTAGTTACGTTAGTTGATATACTAACGTAATAATCAATATTTTAATATTAATACAATATTTAAACTCGTAATTAAAGTACTGATACTTTAATCCATCAAATCGGATCGTCCAACCGAACTTTAGTCCATTGTGCTGTTCAATGATTTAAGAAAGTAAATACCAGGCTTATCTAGACTAATATACCAGACTGACCTGTGCAATCAGGTATTGCTGGACTCCATCTCCCATACGGATCACACACTGCTTCTATGTACATAGCATTGCCAGCAGCTGCGTGTTCAAACCTTTGCTTAGCTGAGCAGCTGCAGTTAACAGCTGTACCTGTATCTGTAGCTGTCGTGTTAACAACCTGAGTCAGCAATGGCGGACATCTGGCGACTGCGTGAATAGTAAATATTTGAAATTAGAAGCTAAGGGTCAGCTTGCTATGCCACATGATGATACTATAAACTGCCTACAATAAAGTAGCATCAGCATCTAAAGAGCTTCCAGTAATAGCCATGTTTATGGAATATGGATATGGAAGGCTAGCAGAAATTACTACGTAAGACAAGCAAGCATCAGTACATGCATAACATTAATATGCAGACAGTCAAAATTTTAATTTTGCGCGCAGCCAAAATAGGAACATGAAAGCTGGTTGAGACATAGCAGGAAGAAAATAACTGATAAAATGGAAGGATATCAGATGACGATAAGAACAATAGCAATGGTATAGATGGCTAGTGTACAAGTAATTAAGATAAATTGATTAACAGTAATTTCCACATACCCTGACAGTCCTCCAGGAAATCTGGGGCCCATTTGCCATTGACGTCACACTTGACAGTTCTGGTAAAGCACTCTACGGAGAACTGATAACCATGTGGACAGACGAAGGTCAGTTCTGTGCCCACATCTGATTCCGTCTCAGTGTCGACGTCAACCATGCTGCTGTCAATTGGATATGGAGTATCTCCTGAAGCTTTGGAGTCCAATAATTTTTCAATCCTCAAATACTTCGTTGCTTGGAATGATCCACACTTAATAGCTGCACAAATGAAATGCATACTACACTAAGCTGGGCTGAGCCTTTAGCTTTTCGGCAAGTTGTCCAATAGCGATCAATTTTTACTGGATTCAAGTAACTCGCCGTCAATATCATGCTTAATGACATGAAACTGACGTTAAACTTGAATATAATAATTTTACCGGTTTTAAGCTCCTACTGATGATCTAGTTAGCAGCATGCATGAATGGTAAGAAGAGATACGGAAAGCTAAACTAGTGTTCCAACCTCGACGGTTACGATACATTAAATTCTAAATGTAGCGTCCAGTTTCTCGACCGAATGCGTCGTCAAGGACACATCAAGCGGAATATGTAACCCAAAGCAGTAGATTGTCAATGTACAATCTACTAATAGTGTACAACGCCTAGTAGAGAACATAAAAAGCGAAATGCGGAACAATACAGTCCGCCAGTTAGTGCAAAGGATTGTGCAAATTAGGTAAGGATAAAATAAGTAAAATTAGAGCTTAAATGAACGGTATACTCCGACTAACCTGCGCAGGAGACATTTGGTGCCCAGTTTCCCCGCTCGTCACAGACAATATCTGCAGACTGGTTGATAAGCTTGACAGCATTCAGGGTCAGCTCATAACCTGGGGCACAGTAGATGCTGGTCGAAGAGTTGTATTGTGTAGAGTGCTCATCATACAGGTCCAACATTGGATAGGTTATTCTGGGGCAATTGACCACTACAACGTAAAATAATTTTTGATTTGTATAGTTATGACTTAGCAGAGTTACGATTTTGTAGTTTTCTTTATCACCTCCTTCATTCCATGATTATTAATAATCCTTGCCTTTTGATTTAGAAAGGCTGCTTTATTCTTAATGTTGATTAAATAATAAAATTCAAACCTTCGCAATCTGGAACACCAGGCAACCACTCCCTCCCATCACAGGTTGTTATCATCCACAGATCATGTTGACTCTGTTGAGATTTGAACCAGTAGCCGGTGTCACACGTGTAGTTGACTTGACTTCCGTTATATGCCAACAACACATCCCCTGATCCAGTCACCGATGATCCAGTGGCTCGAGAGAACTGCCTCGCAGGGGAACATCGACCATCTTGTGTGGTATAATAAAAACTTAAATTGTAAAGACATTAATCTCAATGTCGCTACTATTAACTACGATTTGAACTTGAAAAATTCAATAAATATGTAAGTTTACTGACTATTTGCTAGATTTACAGATGTGCAGAGGCACTGATTAATTGACTGGTGATTGACTGATTCATCGATGATTCATGATTAATTTTGATTGATGGATTGATAGATGATTGATTTTGATTGATTGTTTCTTTGTTTGATTGATAGATTGATGAACGATTTATTTATATATTTATTGAGTGATTGTTTGCTTGACTGATTGATCGATTCATGATACATACATTCACAGGTCATGCTTATATCAGACCAGAGATCCTCATCGATACATTTGATCAGTTTACTCTTCTGTCCATCATCAAATCCTCTCTCATCGAGACACGAGTAGACAAACAGCGCTCCCGCCGCGTACAGCACCGCGCCGCTCGGCTCTGCGCGCGTCATGGGCTGCGTCAGCGCCTTGAGGCTCGCCCAAGCGGTAGCTACAGGCGGGCTGCAGTAAAACTCTGCAATTAGCAGTAAAACATTACCAAAACACAGACCTAGAGACATAAACACAAACACAGAGAAGCACAAACACGAACAATGAAACACAAACACATAATCATAAACACCAGCACGGAATTCAGAAAACACATTAATGAAGCAATCAATAATTTTTACTCCCTGACGTCGAATATCGCACGTCTCTCTCTCTCTCTCTTTCTCTCTCTCTCTGACTCTCCCTCTCTCTCTCTCACACACACACACACGCACTCTCTCTCTCTCTCTCTTTCTATCACTGAATCACTCACTCACTTACTCACGCTCAATTACTTTCACTCTCTTCCTCCCTGTGTTAAAGTTGTAAGTCACACATCAGGCCAGGTCATACTACTAATCGATTCGTTATCCTTATTTCAGGATCATATCAAAGTTGAAGTATGGGTTGGATACGTGAGGGTACAATCACTTTCCAATTTATATAAAATCGGCACCTCTGAAAAATCCTTTGTTATAGAGTAGCAAAATGTTTTACTTGGACTTATTTATTCACTTAGATATTTATTTACTAATCGATTTAAATATTTCCTTATATATTTATTTATTTTTTTGTTTCACGAATTTACTAATTGATTTCATCATACCTACGCACTCTGGTACGGATTGATTCCAGTAGAGACTCGTACTGTTGTAAACAGTGTCCACGCACTGTACGGCTAGTGATGACGTCAGCGATGAGGTCACGCTACTGTTTACAAACTTGTATCCTGTGTAACATGTGACGTCAGCAATAGAGAGATATGACGTCATATATGAATCAGATGTGGAGTTAGGCGGAAGATCCAGTGCCTCGCAGTAGATTTCTGTTAATAAATGAATTAACATTGATAAAATAAATTTGCTGTCATTAGGAAAGTTAGAACCTTTTCAACCTTTTCTTCTAAATACACCTTTAGGATACCGTGAAAGATTTCATTAAATGCTGACACGGTTTTCGGGTGGGTTTTCGAGTGAACAGTTTTTTCGTGTATTTTTCGTGTTTATCCGAGATACTGAAGAATTGATCAACTATAAACTGCACTTTACTTGAATGACGACTTAGCAACAAAGAATGCAGGCGACTGAAAACCACCTCGGAAAAGATATTTTAGAAAGTTATAGGCTATACAAGGATGGATTATGCATAGCCTTTTGTGAAGGGGAATATTTACTTGAACTATTATACTAATAGTACTATAGTAATATACTAATAGTAGAACGAAATATACTATTTTGTATTGATCTATAGATACTGATCTATACTTTTACAGAACTTGAAAGGAAACTTAGCAGGAATAAATATATCGGACCTTGAACTAGCAGAACACTAGAGAGAATATCTTAAGGGGTCTTCTAGCAATCTTATACGGATAACTTTTGAAGCTTAGAGAGCGCTCGAGTTCGATTTCTCTGCTGATCAGAGAGTAAATCAATTCCGTGCACAGGTCCGCAATATACTGAGAAATTACCCAGCGATAAACAACTAAGTGAAAAAGCAGATAAATATAATAAACTTGATAATAAGACTATTTCTCTAAATGGCGTTTTCACTTAATACGGTTTTAAAATTATTAACTCTGTTAGTTTCATTTCCAGCAATTGTTTTCAACAGGATTCATTTGATACTTTGCTTTTCGAAATTGACTTCTACATGTACTTGTATTGCAATTTCATAATATCATAAATATGATGATCACTAAGATTAAAACATCTAACACAGGTACAATACCTGAGCAATGGTTTATACGTGTCCAGCTGTTGTCCGGTAGACACGTGACCTCTAGAGATCGATGACCTCCAGGAAACCTGTGACCCTCGTCGCACACGAGTAAAACTGTGCGTCTGTCAGCGTCCATGCGAGCAGTGGCGTTCAGCACCACAGGCGGAGGAGTGCAGTGACGATCTAAATAAGTGTGTTCAGTACAAATCTAGACTAGTCAAATATCATATACTTAGCCAATTTATTGACAGAAATAAACACAAAGTTGAGAAAAGAAGTAAATAAACTATATACTAAATCCATTGGTATCCCTAATTATTAAACACCAATAAAAGGAAAAAATATATACCCGTATGTTCGCACATATTAACATGTAAGTTTTCCTTCATTCATTTGAGGATACTGCTTGCTTTTTCGTATGAATTTTGTTTAGTTTTATATGCCCGGTTTAAGACGTCTCTGACATCGCACAGGGGCTTAGAGTCCCGACACCAAGTCTTCGTTGTACTGTATATTTAATACGTTTATTTCATTTACAAACTGTTGTAATACATTTGAATGCAATGCCTTTTTCAATTATTGCATATTGCATGCTCCGTATAAATCTATCAGTATTAATAATGGGCTGGAACCAGTGGCGAAGTCGGTAAGACACTCGAGCGCGGATCAGTATGTGCGGTGTTCAAATCCCGGGCTCGCCCGTCACTGACATCGCTGTCGAATGAGGAAACTGACGTTAGCCTTAGCTTTTAAAAATAACGCATGCAAATACATGTAAGTTATGAATATTAGTTAAAATAACTTGTGCAAAGGGACGGCTCAGTAGTTAGTAGACCGCATCCTCTAACTGCAGTACATTTAATTGCAGCTGCCCGCAGACCAATAGCAAGCAGCGATACGGCTGACGAGCTATTAGCACAGTGTTGTATCTGAGATTCTGATTGGCTCATTTGAATCGACTCCTTGTCTGCAGCTGTTTTAGGCGTTATGCTCGTAACACAAATAATGGCTGAAATCAAACGGTAAAACAATACCTATTTTACACATGTAATTATACACACAAACTAAGAAATAACTTTAGAATGAATATTCTTATCCTTCAGTATATATATATATATATATATATATATATATATATATATCTTCTTCTTCAGTGCACTGCCAAGTTGCAGGTTCAAGGTACATATTCATACCCAAAGTCTGTTTTCTCGCTCCATAAGAGCACTCCTTAGATCAACAAGTTAATCCCTTCACAAAAGTCTATACCTTACCCATACCTTATGTAGCCTATAGCTTGGGAAAAATATGGCTTCTGAGGTGGTTTCCCGTTGACTTCCTCAGTTAGATGGATTAATTACCATTTAATCCTGGGGGAAAATATTTCATGGTGAGGTGGGTCCCCTCTTGCCATCCTCAGCTCCTGCCTTTAGTCGCCTCTTACGTACACGCGGCAGATTGTTTTCGGTTGCCCAATTCTGCAGTGGTCCAACCACACCCAAATTATATATATATATATATATATATATATAATTATACATAGTTGAGCACAGTATATACAATATTATAGATATAAGCTAAATTTAGGCTATATATATATATATACATATATATATATAATAAGAGTATAATATATATATATATATATATATAAAGATATTATTATGTATATAATAAGAGTATAAGACGTGAGTATCTTAGATCACATTCAAGTTTTCAATCACAAACTCTATTCAGTATATACATACAGTATACATGCATATATATATATGCAAATGTATATATATATATATATATATACATATATATATATATATATATATATATATATATGCATATACATGTATACTGTATGTATATACTAAATAGAGTTTGTGATTCAAAACTTGAATGTGATCTAAGATACTCACGTCTTATACTCCATTCACTCTACTCGAAGATCTAAATCTGAGTGTAGAACTCACGTTTGCAATCAGGTATCGTGACGGGCCAGTGTCCCTCAATACAGGCAATCGTTCTTGAAGTGGAATAGATGTCAGGAAAATGAAAGCCTTGCTTACAGGTGTACACAGCTGCTGTGCCTAGACTGTCCACGTAGAGATCAACGGTGGAAAATTTGACGAGAAGAGGCGCCACAACGCAGGTCATATTTGTCGATATTCCTGCGAAATGCAGACAAAGCAGCAACCAAGACTACTGTGATAACACAATATTCGAGGTGGTACCAAAATTATGATTGAAGTAAACAATACTACAGATGAAATCTAAAGCCTAAATTAGCAACAGTTCCTGTCTCAAGAACTTGCCCCTTGGTGGGGGTGAAATCTGAATTTGGAATCAACAACTAATCGCTAACGGCTGTCTATCCGGAATGCGGCCTTCTTGAACAGTAAGTAATCAATCCCCTTGAAGACTTAGAAATATTTGCATGGAATCTAATTGTTGACCGTAGTGGCGATATTTATTAACGTAGAAAACACAACTCGGAGTCGCAAATCTTCCTTGAATTAGAAAGTCACTTGCGTTCTCTCTTTTACATTATCCTCTACCAATGTTTTGCTCATGCAATTTAATTATGGACCTTATTCACTTACAAGTGACAATCTATCACTCTATCTGGTGTAGTTCCTATATTGTGTTGACTGTAAAAATTAAACAAACATAATTGCGAAACGTTCATCCATGATTATATCTATTTCTATCAATCACCTAGATTACATAATATTACGTTAAATCATTAAACTGTCTACTTCATTAGAAATGTTTCTAGTATTCTAATATCGGAAACTTTTCTCTGGAAATCCCTAACTGTGATTCCAGCCGAAATAGTTTCTTTGCGGCTCAAAATTTTCACTTAATCTAAAAGATGAATCGATGATACAACCAAGATAAAATAGTAATCATTTCAATATTGAGAGTAACATTGAAAGTAACCTGGATAATAATATCCAAATCCATGTTGGTTCCAATATGTAGTTTTAGTGGAGCTTCTGGAAATTGCTGCTTCAGAGAGCTCGGATGTGGAACTGTACTTAGCTGTGACAATATCTTGAGAGGTAACACTGTCTTCATATGTCCTAAAATGCTCAGACGTGACAATATCCTTATTTGTGACACCGCCTTCATACGTGATAACATTTTCAGCAGTGACAATACCCTTAGTTGTGACACCGTCTTCATACGTGATATCATTTTCAGATGTGACAGTATGCGCATATGTGACAGATTTGTAAGATATTGTCGCTGTTTGACTGCTAGTAATCCACGCCTCCGTACTTTCAATGTTTAGATCATGATATGACGTGTATGAACTAGACAGATGAGTGACAATGGTAGAGTTCTCTTCCATGCTCGTTGTGTTATCCACTGGAGCTGCAGCACTCATCGATGACTCCACACTGGCTGTACTGCTGAAAGGTACGTCGTGTGTCGATGTCAATTGAGAATTATCTGTTAGATATTCACTTGTCTGAGTAACACTTAGTTCATTTGACGTTTTGTCTGTATTAGCGGATGAAACACTTTCATCGTAGGTGGTCCTTTGAGTTTCAACTGTTGAAAACTGATCCATAGTTGTTGTGACCATTTCAGAGGTAGGACCTAGTGACGTTGGAGTCGTTTCTGGCAGAGTGCTCGATGTTGTGATGGTTTCTGTTTGTAAATAGCGACAGCTGTTAGGCTATTATAAAACTGTCACTACTCTATAAAAGACTGTCACTAGATTTACAATCAAATATCAAAGACAGCTAATACTTTTAGTCTACATAAGAGGTGCGACTAAGTAAACAACAGCAATAGCAAGGAAACTCTGCTACTGCAGAGGTATATCAGGTTTAGAACACCCGTTTGACGTGAAATAAATAGGTAGCAAAGTTGGGCTCAGTTAGAACGTGTATGGGCGACCACTTTTGAAGACCAAATGATGACGGCCTAAGGTCGCGTTGGTTATAATCGATGTACTGTCATAATGTTATGCTTACTTACAGTCATTACCTGCAGCAATAATTTTATTGCTAACATTTCAACATATAACACTGCTAATAGGTTGAAACAGCTTACTGCTAACCTTTCTCAGTATGCCTATGTTCATATTGAATTCTAATCTCTATCACTCACCGCTGGGCCGATACCTGCAGTCAACCTCCCAGGTCGCCCAATTGTACGTATCACCAACACTCACAGCGACATATCTCATATCAGCCATGGACCTTGCAGTGTCTGATGCGTTGGGCCGGTAGAAGAGATAGGTGGAGGTCCAGTCACCCAGGTCCCCGCTAGTCCCCAGTGGTCCGCCCTTAAACGTCCCGTTGTTCCAGGATAGCCATAGTGTTGTGTACGAGTCCGGATCTAGGATTTGGGACTCAATAGCTGTGTGGTATGCGGCTTTTCCGTTTATCCTGTATGTGCCGCAATTATATAAGTATAATTTATCATTATCCACTATGCTTTTGAGAACTGATATTTCATATTATAAACGGTGTCGCATATTATTTTTACAATAAAGAAGTAATGAGCTGACCGATATTCTTTAATTTTACAAGACTTGACCAGCATCCAATTCTGCCAATTACACATAAATTTCGTTTGAAGATCTTTAGTAACAGGAAAGTTCTAGATTTTCGAATATGAATGGGGTCGAATAAACACTTTTCAGTATACTAATTAATCATAATCATCACCATCAATTTATTCCTAGTTTAACTAGGGTCGGAATACTAATAGACCGTCTCCAAACCTCTCTGTCTCATCCCATATCAACCATCAATCCCATATAATATCTTCTCTTCGTTTTGGAAACGTTAGCAGTATACTAACCAAAGCATGTTATATTGTGTTCAAACTGTTTAAATGATTGATGCGATTTACATGTATGTGTCAGATGCATCTATTTTCGCTGATATTATATTAGCATGATGTGTCCTTATGAAGTGATTTCTCTTTTTTACTTTAGCTCTAATAGACTGATTGGTCTGGTTGTTGGCATATATCCAGGCCTCTCGGCTACCAGTTATAAAGCGCTGGAGAAATTTATCAATCTCCTACACATGTACGTGTCTTTGAAAAGATCAGATCTTGCACTTCTTATCAACACACAATGACCACACAGACAATGATGT
Organism: Enchytraeus crypticus; assembly: GCA_905160935.1. Classification (NCBI taxonomy): domain Eukaryota; kingdom Metazoa; phylum Annelida; class Clitellata; order Enchytraeida; family Enchytraeidae; genus Enchytraeus; species Enchytraeus crypticus. The sequence continues at coordinate 90,186 of CAJHZI010000202.1, read as the reverse complement.
AATGCAAGCTAAAGGAGCGAAGCGATCTAGCCAGCCAAGTTATCGACTTTGTCTCAATAGTGCTCGATGTTGTCATTAACAACAGTAATACTCTAATTGTTTTTGATCTTAATACTTTTTATTATTAATTATTAATATTACTATTATCGTTATTATTATTGTTATTATTATTGTTAGTGTTATTATTATTATTATTATTATTATTATTTATATTATTATTATTGTTGTTATTATTATTATTATTATCCTCACTTTAGGATCATGTTTAACGTCAGCCCTACGATGCCTGGAGGAGAAACTGTTGCGAATTGTATCTCGTAGCCCGGGCACAACACGGTCCCCGTGAGGTTCATAACTGAGCTCAGACACATGGTAGTAGACTTGTTACCCGAGATCTTAAAGATCATCGAGTTCCACCCGGTCAAGTCCACGTCCAATGAATGATATTCTGTTCCTGAGAACGTCATGTTTATATCTGCTCAATAAAACTTACATAGATTAGATTTTTATTTAACTAAAACTCTCGATATTTTCACAAGCCGTTCCTTCAACACAACTGTGATATCAAATTTAAAACACAGTCTACATGAGATTTTGTGATATTGCATTAAGGTCGTCGTTCAATAGAAAAAGTTTGCGTTCAATGAAAGGGCTATATCCTCCGGCATGGTTACATTTATTATAGTTACAGAATATTCAGTAGTCTAATATCGTCCCAAATAGAAACTAGTCCATCAAACTTTAGTAATCATCTTTTTTTTTTTTTTTTTTCTGAAGATTTTATTGAAAATTTTCTAACGTTTGTAGTGATATACATGTAGATACTGCTATCTTCTATTATAACTTTTAATGCAATGATGCATATAGGCCTATAGAATATAAATAAAGAGATGTAAATTGTATAAAGAAAATAATAACTAAATATACTAAAAAGAAAAAGATTTTGAAACATCATTTTAGAATAGAATCAGTAATAATAATAATAATAATAATAATAATAATAATAAAGGTTTAACGTCCGTTTCCTCAGCCAGGTATGATGTAAGGGACGTCAACTAAACGATGTTCATATCCCGGGTTTACCCGTCACGGATATCCTTTCGTGATGCGTAAATGACGTTAATTTTGACTTTATATTTCAATTCTATCAGCGACATATTGGAAAATTCCTCTCTTCAAAATAGTTACTGAGCTAATATCGTTTAAAAGAAATGAACTAATTAACATCATATAGTATATGTTTCAAAATGTATTTATATTATATAAACCAAACAAACAATTTTACTAAGTATTATTTAATTTTTATATTCATGGATAATTCTTATTTGTATTTAATATCTATTATCAGGTAGATAAATCGCTTTTCTTACATTCAAGTGATATATAATTTTTTAAACAGAATTTCTAATAGAACAGCATGAAAACCCGAACGGACACATTTTCCATGGTTACGAAAATTAATAACATAGAGATGAAATGTGGATTAATTTATTGTTCAAGTAAATTTTTCTCCAAAGCTTTTACGATATAAGCATGACTGTAGATTACTAAACCTGGTAGGGTACATTGAACCTCTGTCAGAGCGTTCAGGGTTAAATCTTCTGCGTAATAACAATCCGACACAGAATATATATATATATATATATATATATGTGTGTGTGTGTGTGTGTGTGTGTGTGTGTATGTATGTGTATATATATATATATATATATATATATATATATATATATACATATACATATATATATATATATATATATATATATATACATGTACATAAAATTGGAGCAAATAAAAGCATAGCAAAATGATTTCTTCGTTTTTTCGGTTGTTTTCAAATTAAATAATGACCATTCATTGTTCCATGTAACCCATGATTTGTCCGTTACAGTCAAGAAGAGACCAACCGTTAATTACACCTGTCGTAAGAGGCGACAAAGCAGGAACTGAGGAAGGCAGTTTGAAATATTTTTCTCCTGATTCAGGCTAGAGTATAGGCTGTGATTAAATAGAAAGAAAAACTGTGTAGTACATATATTATAAGGGGATGTTTTGTAAATTAAATGATGCAATAGCAGGAAGAATACAAGGGAAAAGAGTAATATGAAGACCAAGACATGGGATGTTGGATGATCTGATAACAAATTCACATAGTGAGATGAAAATGAAGACTGAATATAGAATTGGTTTGAAGATCTCTACGCCATGGACCAGTGCACTAGAAGATAGACTGTGGATAAGGCATAGCATGCGGAGAAAGGGTTAACACTTTGATTTTATGGAGTGCTCCTAATAGAGCATGAATATTGTTTGTACTTTTGGCGAAGTGACACTTAGCAGAGCATTAGAGTGAGATAAATCATGACTATTGATAATTTTTGCAAAAGTGTGGTAATTTTGAAGTCAAGATTCGGTTATCTAGAGCGATTTGCATTGTCGTCAGACGTTGCTATTCATGTTTTGAGACCTGCTTTAAACTCTCTGTCCAAGACGTTCGAGTCGTAATGACAGACGGGCTTTAAAATCAATGTCGTCTCAATTTCGCTGAGTCCACAAGCAATCAGACAAAACAAGAGAAGAAATTGTTAAAGAGATCATGTAGATCTCTTTAAAAATTTATTTTAAAGGAAATTGAAAAGAGAGAGTTGAAACTAATCCACAATCGCAATTCAACAAATGGTTCAGCATGACAAGTTGATGATTCCACTGCACAACAACAACAGCAACAACAACAATAGCAACAACAACAACGACGAGCGTAACAATAACAGTAACGACAACAACAACAAAACAAACAACAAAAACAACAAGAATTACTGCCCTTCTTTTATGGGCAGTAATTAATGTGTACGATTGCCATAGGTTCTACAGTTTTCTGTTGTATAGAAGACAATTAGTAAACCTATTTGTTATTCTTAGTAATTTCTACTGACAGTATCACCTCACACAGCTTAGGCTCTCTTGTGGTAACCCTCTTCCTGATTATTTGTTTAGTGTCTAGTTAAGTATGTTGTGTTTGTTGTTTATTATGATACGGAAAACAAATAAAAGGTTTGAATGAAAAAAAAACATTAAATTCAAGTGCTATTGCTGTCCATGACAATATCGAAACACTGACCGCACGTCAACTTATAGAAGTAACTACTTACTTAAATAGTAGTCATCGTTGATGGTCTGTGGCGGATCTGCAATTAATTATACGTGCAACTTACTATACAGCACATAATTCTACTAAGTTACACGAGGAAACTGACGTAAACCTTAGCTTTTAGCTTTTTTAACTTTTAAAGCAAGTTAATCCATTCAAAAAGTCAATATCGCAGCCATAATTAAATGTCGACTTTAGCAATTGTAGATTTTAGAAATTCTGATTTCTCTGGTGATTACTTTGAGATTTACTATGTTTAATGGAAGTCTCCATAGCGCAGTGGTTAGATATGTACATGTAGATAACGTCATGACGTTTTAAATGACAGATCCTGAGGTGAATTGAACACTCGTGGGTTCGAATCCCGACCGCGATGATTCGCGGTGAGTAAAATCTCGGACATTCACTGGACTGGTGATACGGAAAATGGTCTAAATAACCTAACGGTTTAAACATGTGGTGTTAAAAGTTATAGATATCAACGTAGTTGATCGTTTCATTATAATGCGAGTTATTATTCTTATTTTTTAAATTGTTTATTTATTATTATTTTATTTTTATTATTATTTTAATATTTTTATTTTTATTTTTTTGTTTTAGCCACCGCTTATGGCTCCTGCAATTTACGATTGATGAACTTTTAATTAATCTATTATCTATTCTATTGTGGCCGGGACACAGCTCGGTGATGTGTCCACATAGAGAAGATAAAACATAGCCTATAATTAAGCCATTCACTCACTAGGGCTCCAGTATAGCGCAGGTATGGACCAGTAATTAAGCCATTCACTTACTTGGGCTCCGGTACAGCGCAGGTATGGACCAGTAATTAAGCCATTCACTTACTAGGGCTCCAGTATAGCGCAGGTATGGACCAGTTGACTGCACTGATGGTGTATGACCCCAGATAGAGGCTCTGTACGGGTTTGGGGTTGTATTGATAGTGCACTACCAGCAGGTTCTGTCCAGGAATTTCTCCCAGTCCGAATGAAAGAAAGCCCTTGTAGTAACTGAGCCAGAATGACAAGTCCTCACCGGGGTCCAAGATACCATAGAGGGAGCTGTAGACGGCTATTTCAGTTCCGAAAGATCTAAAGTGAAAAAACAGCTCAGTGATATTCATAGGACCGAAAAATAGATAAATAGCTATAAAGTGTCTAACGGTTTAAATTCAAGCTTTATTAGAAGTGGCAGATATCATTATTTATATATATATATATATATATATATATATATATATATTTATATATATATATATATATATAATATATATATATATTATATAATATATATACATAATATATATATATATATATATATATATATATATATATAAATCCTGGGCTCGCCCGTCACTGACATCGCTTTCGAGTGAGGAAACTGACGTTAACCTTAGCTTTACCATCTTTATATATATAATAATTATATATATATGACTATTTCATACATATTGAGTTTCTGGAGTGGTAAATGGAAAGGCTTGCTTTCAATTTAACGTCTGTTTCATCTCATCAGTGACCAGAGAACACTGGACTATGAGTGACCAAGGGAACACTGGACTATCAGTGACCAAGGGAACACTGGACTATCAGTGACCAAAGGAGCACTGGACTTCCAGTGGCCCAGGGAAAATTTGAATTTGAATCCAAGAATCCAGGTCTAACACACTCGCAGTAGATCACCTAACCGAACACTCCACTAGCTCAAACTTTCAATTATACCTCAGCACTGCAACTGAACTGCTAAATATGATTACGAATTACTCTGATTGAACTGCTAAATATGATTACGAATTACTCTGATTGCTAGTATTCAGTGTTTCAATACCTCAAGAAAATCCTTATATTCCCTGATGCGCCTATCACAAAGGAGTAGCTGCTGATGGAATTGGCTGAGGGACAGGAAGTGGCGTCCAGATAGAGGACTGCGTTGTTGCTCGCCCTCGCTCTAAACACCAACTCCGTCGTGATCGTCATATTCAGTCCAGGCACCAATTGACAGTACGACGTGGGCGTGAACGCCGTGTAATCTGACAACAAGCGACGCATAGAACGCCTTAGAGAGATTGTATGTTCAAGATTTGATTTAAGATAAACTTTAATTTACGCATAGGCCTAAATCTAATGCAAAGATGTCGGCGAGTGTAACAGTATGAAGATATATTAATTAAAATGATGTGGGTTTAACATGGGTTTTATGTGGGTTTAATGTGGATTTTATGTGAATTTAACATGGGTTAGATGGGTGTGTAGCATGGTTTGATGTGGGTTTAACGTGAATTTGATGTGTGTTTGAGTGAGTTTAAAGTGGATTTGATGAGGATTTGGTTTTGGGTTGGATCTGGTGTAACGTTAGGGTCAGATGCCCGACGCGCTTGTCTTCAAAACAAAAGATAAATTAATTCACAGGAAATGTTGAATAACTCAATCAAATGAATTTGATTAAATGATATCCATTTTAACCTATAATTAACAATTAATTACCTGATGGCTGCAGGCTTGAGAATACACGGGAGGCTGCGTGTAAACATCACAAAGAAGAGAAAATTACATTTTTAAAGATAATCACAATGTAAATGTACGATATTGATGAATGCATATGCTATCACTGAGATTCGAGGAAGGATAGAGAGAGAGAGATATATATATATATATATAGAGAGAGAGAGGAGGGGAAGAGAGATTGAGATGAACTTACTACAAATCTTCGGTGTAAATCTATTCGATTAAATTTTTTAGCAATCGCGAAGGAATAAATTGCGAAAAATATAAAAGAGAAACTAAACTAAAAACATCCGTAACACCTACGATATCTTCCAATAATAAAATATATAAAATTTAATAAATAAATTAAATAAAAGGCGACTATTGTTAATAGCCATTAACTATGAAGCGAAGGATTAAATAGCGAAAACTGTCAAACAGATACTAAACTAAAAACATCTGCAACACCTACGGTATGTAACGTGTTAAAACAATTCTAATTAGTTAATTGATTAATTAATCAGCTATAAATAGCTCACCTAGATGCATGCAAAGGAAAATGTGTAAAAGCTTCCATTTCTCCGCACCGGTTGACATTGTGAATAATCCGCTTGATGGAAATGTATGTGAATATTCCAATAGTTTTCCTTTGCCTTGAAGGCTGAAACACTTACTTGAGTAGCCAAGTGTAGGCCCTATACACTAATAACCTAGCCTAATCTAATGCCTTTTTCCAACACACACTATCTACATGCAGGGCTAATACAGAACCTATATCAGTGATCAGAGCTATATTAGGCAGGCCTATAGGTGTTCTGTTAGTTTTGGATTTACAAAATACTGCATTTAGACTATTTCGGTGCTATACCTTCCTTTCAGCCACTTATCCATGTACATATACTCCTAGAGAGCTAGGACCGAGCGCCTAAATATCCCCAATTTCATGACCCTAGTCTAGGTCCTGTATACCTGTAAACCCTAATTGCTTCATGCCAAATTAACTCATGGCCATATAATGATTACTATTAGACGATTCGTCCTTTTCAAATGGAGACTGTGTCCAAAAAAGAATTCTAGCTATACCACTGCCAGCAATGGGCACTATAACTCAATACTCTAAACGTTTTTGAGTAGTTAAGTCAATGAAGTGAGCTAATCCTTTAGGTACGCTCGTTGTACTGAAATTAATTAATGGCTCTCCAGAACTTTCTCATTTGCAACCTAGATCTATATCTAACTAAAAGATAGAGATGAGTTTAGGCGTTATATACCGTGGACCTTCCAGTGGGCAGAGCACTGAGAGAGAAAGAGAGAGAGAGAGAGATTTAAAGACGACGCCTGTTAGAAATATAGCCGTTCTTCGTTCAATGCTAAATTACAGTGTGTCATTTTAAAAAGTCAGACGATATAATGGGTCACTTAGCGAAATCTCTTATGATAGACACTTCTACTATATCTCCACTTCTCTCTCTCTCTCTCTTTCTATTTCTTTCTCTCTTTTTTCTTTCTCTCTCTCTCTCTCTGTTTCTTTCTCTCTCTCTCTCTCTCTTTCTCTTATTCTCTATTTCTTTCTCTTTTTCACTATTTCTCTCTCTCTCTCTCTCTATTTCTTTGTTTTTCTCGATTTCTTTCTCTCTCAATCTCTCTATTTTTATATCTCTCTTATTCCTTTTTCTCTCTTTCTCTATTTCTCTCTCTGTCTCTCTCTCTCTCTCTCTCTCTCTCTCTCTCTCTCTCTCTCTCTTTCTCTCTCTACTTCTTTCATTTTCTATTTATCATTCAGAAGTCGTGTAGTAAACATTTATCTATCTAGCTCTCTTTTTCCCTGTTTCTCCCTCTCTCCCCTCTCTCTCTCTCTCTCTATCTCTCTCTCTCTCACATATTATTGTAATGAAAGCATTTTTTTCTTCCAGTGAACTCAAGTAAAAGACAGTCTTCTGTTCCTTATTTTATTTGATATTATGATATAAATTAATAATGATATTTGGCTGTTTTCCGCTAATGACCCATTTCCACCGATATGGAAAAGCAGAGGTCAATGATGTCATGAATCAAGCTTAAATTGTCTATAGGTGAATAACGATAAAGGACCCCTGCTCAATTCTATTCTCTCTCTCTCTTTCTCTCTCTCTCTCTCTCTCTCTCTCTTAGTGCACTGCCCATTGGCAGGTCCATGGTATATAATGCCTCCACTCTTTTCTGTCTTCCTATTTCAATCCTATTAGCGGCATTGAAATATTTAATTTGTAAATATATCTACACCATCAAAAGCACTCTAACCCTAATCAAATTTCTCATCGTAATTATCATCTTCCATTAAATCCCAGTTTAACCAGGTTCGCGATACAATTAGACCTCATCTACTCCATTCATTTCTGAAATTTTGTAGCAATTTCTACAGCCCAGGCGCTCACCAATCGAATGCCCCTTTCTGATGTTAGTATCAACACCCTTCTAAATTCCTAAATACAAGAAAAATTGTCGATATTAGCAGCTAGTGGCAATAAATTAGTTACAGACCTATTGTCTTCACCCTATTACTGCTGGATATTAGGCCAATTGTTCTCTCTGTATATATGAATTGACACTCCAAACCGAGAATTTCACTCGATTTCATGGTAAGCAATAGAGCTCCAGCCGTGAGCGTTTCATTACATTCCATCGAAAAATCGTTCTGTAACTTTTAGTTCTGCGCGAACAAAGAGCTGATTTTAAAATCTCTTGAGATATTTGATTTTATTCGCTATAATTATGACTGCTTGAATTCTGAAAGGCCCTGGAGACCTATTCGTTCTATTTATTTATATAGGTTAATGCTCTCTCTCTCTCCCTCTCTCCCTCTCTCTCTCTCTCTCTATATATATATATACACACATATATATATATATACTCATATATATATATATACAATGTATATATATATACATATATATATATATATATATAGATACAATGTGTATATATATATATATATATATATTCATATATGTGTGTGTGGGTGTGTGTGTGTGTATAGTCGCACACACCTAAAAGTGAAATTATCAATTACGTCAAATTAGGTCTAGTTTAAATTATCTGTCAATTATCACGTATATTGCCATATGTATAAAATGTTACGCAATTTAGTCCATTATCCACGTAACTAGTCTGGCAATCGAACCCACGGGAGTTCAATTCATCACAGGATCTTTCGCTTAAAATATCATGAAGTTATCTGACACCTCTAACCACTGCGCTATTGAGACATTCAGGTGTGGTGTCTTCTTAATTCCTGCTTCGTCGCTTCTTGCGGCACTTGAAGTCGATGACATTGCTTCGAGGTCTATAATTATTCTGCAGTGCCGATAACATAACATAACATAACGTCACACTGGGTTCAGGAAGCACAGATGCTTGTTTAAGACCCATTTCCTCCTTCCTCTCCATGGTTATTAGTAATCGTTGCCTTTTGATGGCGCATCAATAGCAGCCGGCGCGGATTTAAGAATAACCTTCCATCACCCTGGGATTTTTCTTTCAAAGCTGTCAACACTCGATCTACCAAAGTGGTCGCCCACAAAGTACTAACAGAGGCCGATGCAGCTTAACTTCGATTACTGACGCGCAACTAAACCAAGTGCGCTAATCCCGCCGTCAAATAATGCCCAATACATGAATTAATTCTGCGCATACAACTAATTAATTTGAAATTTATACGTACCCATACGTTATACGTGCTCATTAAAATTTTCGCAAATTTTAATCCCGTGCCTATTGTTCCGCAGACGAACAACTTACCAGTTGAGATGAGAACTAATAACTTTATCGTCATCATCATCATCTTCCCTTACATCCCAGTTTGACCAGGTTCGGGATACGAATAGACTGTCTCAAATCCTCTCTGTCCTACATCATATTAACAGCCAATCCCCTATTTGAGACTTTTCCATTCGTTTAAATTTTTGTAGCAATTTCTGGAACTTAGATGCTCACCAACCGAATGCCCTTTCTGACTTTGGTTTTGGATCTTGTTGCTTTAGTTGCCTTCTACGACATGTGCAGTCACCGGGTGGTCAATTCTTCAAACAACCCGAGCACATCACGGGAGACTTGTAACTTTAGAAAAATATTTGAACTTTCTGCCTGTAAATTTCAGTTTTATATTTCAGTTTTAAGTTATTCACCTCTAAAGCATGCTAGCGGCCTTTCTTAAGTTCTGAATGGGGTAATATATGTAGCCTTACAATATACCTGTATGTACATAGGACCTATACTAGTATACCTATACGATGGATAAATTGGGAATGGGAACTAGGGTAACGGTAAGAATTTTTCGGGTCCCCATGCAATATCTTTACAGACCTCCTAGTGTCTAATACTTGACCCTCGCGGGGGAACGCACCTAAGCAAAAATGAGAGCTTGACGACATAGTTCTCCTGCGTCCCCCTCCCCCATTTTAACCATTAGACCTATGCCTATAAAGTAATGTAAAATAAAATATAAAATATGAACTATTAAATAATAACTATATAAAATAATGTGTATATGTATGCCAATAAAATAATCACCTCTACTTCAGCGCAATCAGAGCTACAAGTATCTAGCCTACTATGCACATGATTGCACAAACGGTACCACGAATTCGCTACAGTGGCACCAAAAATTCGCCGCTCCCATCACAATGGCACCCTGTCTGGCACCATTCACTTGATGCCCAACGGAATCAATGCACTCCTTGCCCGAGGTCATCACGATCGTCGGGTAGAATTCTTTTTCTCACTGGTCGAACGGGTCCTTTGTTACTTCTTCCATTCGACTGTCTCTTCTCGTTCCACCCCCTCCCGTTCCTCTTGGACCAGATCCTCCCGTAGTGGCGAGGGGCTCTCAGAGTAAGGACATCGAAAATGACGAAGAGCAGCAGGACCAGGGCACAGAGAGCGAGAGGTAGGGCTATAGACCACACGGGAGCATGGACTGTGTCAGGTGTATAGGGGGAGGCTGGTGCTGCTTCCATATCTGTTCGCAACAACAACAGCAACAATTAGACAACAACAACAGAGTAAGAGTGCTACTGTCGTCCATGAGAACATTGAACACTGTGGTACCAAATCCAATCCGATGAGCAGAGTGTGGGGTCCAAACCGGTGCTAAAATTCTAAGATCTAGAAAACAGTCCAAGGCTAAAGGGAATTGAATAAAATGACGTTTACGTGCTTTTGTGTTGTGTTCACAACAACAACCACTACAACAACGAAAATTAGAGTGCTAGGGTCGTCAGTGACATGAAATCAAAATCTAGGCAACGATCATAAAGGTCCGATAAATGACGCTAACTTAGAAAAATCACTTCTAGGAACGCAAAGTTTTACATCGATGTGTGGAACAATTTTCATTTAGTTATTTGTATTAAAATATTTACTGCACAAATGCAGTATATTTGTCTATTCAATGAATAACTTCATAGTTACGTACACTTAATAAAATCGATGTTTTACAGCTAATACCCATTGGCTGGAACCAGTGGCGATGTCGGTATGATATTCGACCGTGGATCAGTATGTGCGGAATTCAAATCATGAGCTCGCCCGTCGCTGGCATCACTTTCGAGTGAGGAAACTGACGTTAATATTAGCTTTTACAAAGACATGTAATTACGCTTAAATAAAATGACAATATAAAAATCTATCAAATAAAATCAAATATAAAAAAGATGCAGATATTAAATAAAAACTAAAATAAATAAATAAATGACTAAAATAAATGAAATAAAGTTTAGATTAGATTAGCGTATCACAGAGGATGTTTTCAGAGACGACCTGGCTAGCCCGAGATTTGAACCGATGCCTCCGGCGTCTCATGCAAGCGTGCTATTTCTACCGAGCTAGTACAGGCTGTCTCACGGACTGAAGATATTGGCAAAGTCGGTAAGATACTCGAACGCGAATCAGTAGATGCCGGGTTCAAATCCTGGGCTAGCCCGTCACGGACATCTCTTTCGAGTGACGAAACTGACGTTAACATTAGCTATATCTATCACATCAGATGTTGTGTGAACTATTCCTGAGTGACAGCTCCGCTGCCGTTTAAAATGATATTTATTCTTATGAATACATGGTGCAGGTAGGCCTACATTTCATCGAAAAAGATGCTATGTTTTCAAGACTACAGAGTGGTTAATTATGGCAAATGCAATTTTTCTACTTAGGATTTTACGACTACAGGGTGCTACAAAATAATTGGTTCTACTTACGCTATAGGGTGACACAAAATTGGTTCTACTGACAACTACAGTGTGGAAAAAATAATAGGTATAACTTCGGACTATAAGATATTACAACTAAATGGTTCTACTTACGACTACAGGGTGGAACAAATATAATTGATTTTACTTCTAACTAAAATATATTACAAATAAATGGTTCTACTTATGACTATAGGGTGGCACAAAAATAATTAGCTCTACTGACAACTGCAGGGTAGAACAAATAAAAGGTTTTACTTACGACTACAGGGTGGCACAGGTGGGGACCATCTTCCATACTGATTGCAGGTTGACACCACGTAGCCTGCCTTCAGCCGGTCATCCGTTAACTTTTGACCCTCAGAACAGGTTGCGTTGACAACAGTTCCCATGGCAACCTCGCTGGTGTTTACTTGTTGGGTTAGCAAAAGAGGACATTTCACTTCTGTAAAAGATAAAATAATAATAAAAAGTTGAAAAACTAATAATAATAACAAATATAGTATTAACAATACGTATGATTACTATTATTATTTATTACTGCTATTAAGTCAACCACTAGTAGTAGTGGTGGTAATATCGTTAAATTCGTCACGACCTTAAATTTGGCACTTTGACCTCCTTCCTGAGTACAAGTTAAGTCACTGAGGAGAGAGCTGCTGAACTTGCCGCCTCTAAGAAAATGGTTATATCCCGTGATCTGTCCTTAGAGTGTGAAGTTGTTTCGAATGCAATTGAAATCAAGGGCCCATGAATTCCGATGGAGTTGACTTCATTAATGGCTTAGACAGACTTATTTAAGAGTAAACCGGCAATTTATAGGACAAATGTAAGATAGCGCAATTTTATAGAGAATTTGGTTTTCGGTCATTAATAAGATATCATCTACAGAAAAATCATCTTAAAAAGTTAAGAATTGACCGCTTAGTGAAATTTATGGAAGACTTTAAGCAGTTAAAAGCTAGTTTCGAATTCAAACTGATAGCCGAGATAACAGCTTGTTTACCTGACAAGCAGTGGTGCGTCGGTTTGAATTCTTATCTAAATGTCTCAGTGACGCAGTGGTTAAAGGCGTCATGTTACGTCATGAAGTTTTAAATGATAGATCCTGAGGTAAATTGAATCCTCGTCGGTTCGAATCCCAGCCGCGCTGGTGTGAGACTAAAATCTCGGATATTCACTGGACTGGTTATACTGAAAATGATCTAAAATGCCTAGCGGTTTAAACACGTGGCATTAAAAATGATAGATATCAACATAGTTGATCACTGTAATGCAATGATCACTTGTAAACTGTAATGCAAACTTTAAAGCAAACTGTAATTCAAACTGTAAACTGCAATGCTTTAAAGTGTAGTGCTGTAAAACTGTAATGCAAAATGTAAACTGCAATGCTTTAAAACCGTCATGCAAACTGTAAACTGTATTTCAAACTGTAATGCAGTTGATCACTGTAATGCAGTAATTCACTGTAGTGCAGGTTATGTTATTAAAGATCTCCACGTCATTCAAAAGAGTTAACGTTTGTTTCCACTACCTGCACAATCCAGGAAGATGGAAGGATTCCAGGTTCCGGACTCACCACACCGGATGTCCCGACTAAACGCTTCCCGGCTGAACGAGTATCCCAATGGACACACGAGCGTTAGGGAATTCCCAAATGTGGTATTTCCTGTCCAATGGATGATAGTAGTCAGAGTCCAGTTGGGAAAACCCCCGCAGTCCAAGGCTGGTAGGAATGATAGCAATTAAAATAAAAGATTTTAAAATGTCTTAATTAAAATCTCTGTTACTGCTTTAATCCGTGTTTTACTCTGTTAAAAGAAATCAATAAAATTTAATATTAAATTATCTCTCTTTTAGTGCACTGCCCACTGGCAGGTCCATGTTATACAACGCCTCCACTCTTCTCAGTCTTTTTTTTCTAATGTTCCTCTTCTTTCTCCCTGTTTTCCTCTTCATGTCCACATAAAAGAATTATGAGTGGATTTTTAAATCATCATGGAGTGGATGACATCAAATGCAATTATTCTTGGAGGATTCTGCTTTTGACAGATTACACTAAGAGACACAAATTTGGAAATAAAGAGGCACATAAAATATAGGAAACAAGAATGACTTCATGCAATTATCACATGCATGACGTCATACTGACGTATACTTACGCTCACATATGACATCATTAGACCACACCCCCTCATCTAGACACGTGACATTAGCACTCGTCGCTGATTGGCTGAATCTGAAGCCCGGCTCACAAGTCACGCCCACACTGCTACCTCTCGGCCAACCAGACGTCACGTTCTCTACCACATGACTTGTTACTAGGTCAGGACATGTGACTACTGTAATAGCAATTAACAAATCAAATGCTTAATTTCTTACCAAAAATACGCCGTAATTAATAGTGGTGTTTATCTTTCTTGTAGTTATAGCTTATAGTTATACATAACTGCAATGAATTGGAAGCCAAGTCAATGAACAAGGAAAATAAGAAGACCCAGAAGTGCTTGTTTCAACACGATCAGCAACAATTTGAAAACTTTTAACATTTCATGGGAAGATGCTCTGAGGGTTGCTAAAGACAGAAAATAATGGGGGAATGTTAACGCCCTATGTTCCCTTCAGAGCGCAAGGCGCTGATGATGATGACAGTTATAACTAGATATATTTAAATCGTGCGCTACTCTCAATGTAAAAGTAATTTTTCAGCCTATGACTTACTGGTGCAATCTGGCACAGCAGGCAACCACTCCCTCCCATTACAGTTTGTTATCATCCACAGATCATGTTGACTCTGATGAGATTTGAACCAGTAGCCCGAGTCACACGTGTAGTTGATCTGACTTCCTAATTCAGCCAGCAGAACTCCACCCACTGTCGTTGTGCCGTTTATAACCGGTGAGGCAGTCGCTAGAGCTACGATTGGCGCTGGTGGACACCTGTCATCTAGTGAATGGTACATTAAAACGTCATATTGTGATAATGATAGATTAAGTTATCCTGTCATCTGGTGAATAAAATAAACTGACGTAGTAATTTCATTAGTGGTTAAACAATATGGTGCCGAGACCATTGCTCAGAAGTTAGACAAGAATTTCCTTTGTTAGGCAAGGCCGACAAAGAAGAACCAGATAGTCTGAGACAATGTATATACAAATAAGCTTAGAAACTGCAGTTGACTCGAGCGAAAGCAAAATAAACTTTACAAATAATAGCCTCAGCTATGGAATCATAGTAAATCTTGACAGAAAGTTAATAAACACGAAAATTGATTATTTGTTCTTCCCTATCAGTGATTCGTTAATGGTTACTACCCTGGCTGGTCCAACATCCAACATCGGAAAGTATTTAGTTTTTTGTTTGATATATGTCAGAATTCTTCGAAAGTGACATAATAAGGGGTTGAAAAAACCGTTAAACCTGTTTAACTTGGTTATATAGCACTTAATCTAGAAGTTTTAATTGTGGCCAGATAAACTGAACAATTTGTCGCTCAAATAGCCACACTATCACCACCCCAAATTCTAATATTAGGTATTGAGTAATGGTCAAAAGCTCAGCTACTTGAGTCATTTTCATTTGATTTACGGAAGAAATAACGTCAGACGCTCTCTTTAGTGTTCTGTCAAGATGTAGATTCAAGATACATGTTCATAATCACAGTCTGTTTTTCCTCTCAATAGCTCAACAAGTTTATTATAAAACTACCAATTTAATTGATTGACTGATCACTACTTACATCCACACTCCAGATCTTCCTCAGACCAATCCTGGAAGCCTCCTACACATTCCACCTCCTTCTGTTCTTCGCCGTCCAGAAATCTTTGTCCTTGGTCGCAGGTGTATCGTAGTCTAGACCCGTACAGGTAGTACTCACCCGTGGGGTCCTGTCTGACCTCAAGCGGCTCAACTCTGGCACTACCAGGGTTAGGGGGAGCTCCGCAAGCCACATCTACGATTAAACGAGATATACAAATAGATATAATTTATACGAACAGTTAACATAATATTACTGAGTGAGGAAGCAATTACATGCTTGTTTAAGAAGAAATATTATTAAAGATTTTGTATAGCGTATTCGTCGTAAAGTCATAAAAGGAAGTAATGAAATGGTAATTAAATGGTAATTAACCCATCTAACTGAGGAAGGCAACGGGAAACCACCTCAGAAGCCATACTTTTCCCAAGCTATAGGCTACATTAGGTATTGATATGGTATAGACTTTGTGAATGGATTAACTTATTGATCTAAGGAGTGCTCTAATGGAGCGAGAAAACAGACTTTGATTATTAATATGTACCTTGAACCTGCCACTTGGCAGTGCCCTGAAGAGAGAAGAGAGATATAAATTAAAATTCCACATAACTTTTGCAAATCTTTATCGACTCGATGAGAAACAGCCGAACCTTGGCAGTAAGGACTCAGTGCCTCAAGACCGCTCCAGTACGGCAATCCCACTCCGTCAGTGTCGGACTCTCGACACTGCAGGACGACCCTCTTGAGACCCTCAGGGAATACATAGCCGGGCAGGCAAGCCACCTCTACAGCCGTGCCGTAGCTCGTCGAGGTCGTGTTGAGCCAGGCGTGATCAGGGACGACGAAAGCGCTGCAGTCTTGAGCTGCGAGGAGAACGTGTTAGTAATATACTTGAGGTTCCGTAGGTTCGATTCTCAGCGGTGGTTAAAGTAGAAATTGAAAACTAGAATAGTTTTAAAGTGAAAATAAAACTATAACCAGTGCATACATAGTATTACTATAATGAAATGAAAGTGATGTCACCTGTAGGTAGATAAAACTGACGTTTAAATCACAATACCAATTATAATCATAATCATAACGTCCCTGACATCATCCCTAGATAAGGAAACGGACGTTAAACCTTTATTATTATTATTATTATAGCAATAATAATAATAATAACAATAGTAATAAAAAGAAGTTTAACGTCCGCTATCTCATGCAAGGACGATTTCAGCGACGTCATAAGATGCGATAAGCTATCAGAATTTTATCAATTGATTAATGATATAGAAATGGTATTACGCTGGCATTGAACCACTGGCCCCCAGGGTTCCAGGTCACCCGCTCTACAGGTCATCTTTAGAGTCCTCATATCTCCCGGGAATCTGTATCCAGGCAGACAACGCAGTCTCACCTCACCGGATGTTATGTTCATACTCCATATGACCGCATTACGAACTAGCGGCGGAGGAATACACGTGTCAGCTGAAAATAAATAATGATATCACTGATATTAGATAATTTATAATAAGTATGAAAAGAGTACAAAAAGCTAATGTTAACGTCAGTTTCTTCACTCGAAAGCGATGTCAGTGACGGGAGAGCCCAGTATTTGAATCACCCACATACTGATCCGCTGTCGAATATCTTACCAACATCGCCGCTGGCGCCAGCCAGCCAGTTAACACTTTGATATTACATGTAGGCCTATAATTATTTAAGAAACCAAATCTCAGTTTCACTTTCTTAACTAGATTAGAGATTTCGACAGTTTTCTTATTTCACTGTCTTTATTCAATTTTGTTAATTTCTTGTCAATTTTTGTCAAATTGACGGAAAGTGGTATTCAAAAACTAAAGTTATACCCACTACACCGATTGTGGCTTTATACCACTAGACTACTGACATTCACTTATCATTCAGCGCTAATATGGCATTTAGCATAGAACGGCGCTTTACAAATATACTAATAATATTATTTTTATTTTAAAAAAACGAATGATACATATCTAACCGGAGCAGCCCTCCTGCGGTAGATGAAACTGACTCTCAACTCCACCTACGCTCACGCACTTCCTCAATCCATATCTTCTTCCATCAGAGAGTCTTCCACTCGAACTGCATGACGTCATTACTTGACCTCCAAACTCCACTGACCTTGACCCAGTTGAATTATTGACCCCAGCTGACACAGATACTAAATCTGACCTTGAATCAGATTCGAAGTCAACACAGCGAAGTGCTGCGGGTAGAAATTAAAGTTATTATGATGAGTAGTTTAGTTTTTAATAATTTGTTAAGAATTTTAGATAAGGAATAGATAGCTTTAATTTTAGTTCTGAATTTTACTTAACTGCATTAGTTTTTAATTATAGTTAATAATAGCCAGCATGTTAGCTGAATTAAGACCCACTCATGTGTGGACATGAAGAGGAAAGCGGAAGACATAGAAGACTGGAGACGTTTTATACCATGGACCTGCCAATAGGCAGTGAATTAAGAGAGAGTATAGCCAGCGTCATTTAGCCAAACCCCAAATATACATAAATATAACTCAAATACCGAAATTGGATATCTATGCAGAAAGGCCATAGCACAGATTTCACAGGGAATGATCGTACATATACCTTTGGAGACTGGAAGCAGTGGCGACGTCGGTAAAAAGCTGGTAAAGCTAAGGTTAACGTCAGTTTCCTGGCTCGAAAGCGATGTCAGTGACGGGCGAGCCCAGGATACTCGATCGCGGATCAGTATGTGCGGGGTTCAAATCCTGGGCTTGTTCGTCACTGACATCGCTTTTGAGTGAGGAAACTGACGTTAGCATTAGCTTTTAGCTTTAACTTTACCTATGCACTTCGGTTGAGACGCAAGCCACACCCCCTCCGTGCAGTAGATCGCCCTGACCCCGCCCCCAGGCTGGGCGAGAATCTGATCCAGCTGTTCCTGTTCATACTCCGCCAGGTTCTCCTGGTTCAACAGGAGTTCCTTCTCAAAGACGTACTGCTCCAGGACCTGTCCCACCGGACACCCGAACACGGCCACGGCCCCACCGTAGGGTCCCAGGTCAGTGTAGGACAACAGGGTGGACCTGCTGGGGTCGTGCGGGGGTGCGGGGCAGGGCGGAGGAGGTGGCAACGTAGTGGGTATTTGTGTTGTTATAGTGGCAACTCTGGACGTGTCGTGCGAAGTCGATGGAGCTTGTGATAAAGAAATATCTGAAATAATTTCAAAAGAAAATTATTTTTTTATGTTAAGATATAAAAAAGTAAACACTCATTGTAGCGAAGTGATTAACAATGTTGACATCTATCACTTTTCATATCACATGTTTAAATCGTTAGGCAGTTTAGATCATTTTCCGTATACCCAGTCCAGTGAATGTCCGAGATTTTACTCCCGATCAGCGCAGCTGGGATTCTAATCCACGAGGGTTCAATTCACCTCAGTCTGTCACTCAAAGCTTCATGACGTTACTCCTACTCTATTGAGACATTCAGACTAGTAAGGACTAAGTATCGTGTTTATTCCTTCAATAATTTTAATACAAATGCCATGGGACAAATGAATATTTTCGTAAAATGAAAATCCTCAATAAGATAAACTCTATCAGATATAAAGCTGGTAAAGTTGATTTTAACGTCAGTTTCCTCACTCGAAAGCGATGTCAGTGACGGGCGAGCCCAGGATTAGAACCCACACCTACTGATCCGCGGTCGAGTACCTTGCCGACTTCGCCACTGGCTCTAGCCAGTACTAATATACCCTATCAGATATACCCAATAAGATATACCAGTCTGTACCCTGTCAGATATACCCTATCAGGTATACCCTAACAGGTAATCCTTCAGATATACCCTGTAATATGTACCTTATCAGATAACCCTATCAGATATACCCTATCAGATATATCTTATTAGACATACCCTATCAGATATTCCAATTCCAAGATATATCAGTTAAAATCTGCCTCGAATCTCGATTAATTAACGCCGTTTTAAAATTTTCTACTAAGTTATTTATTCAGAGAGTAGTCAACTTTTATTATAATCACAAGTTTGCTAGATGTCTTTATATTTTAAACAGTGTTCTGTTTGCAGCAAAGCTATAAACCACCAACAACTCAAGTATTCCTAATCATCAACGTTCAGAAATGTAATTCTAAATAATAAATAAATAAATAAAGGTTTAACGTCCGTTTCCTCATCTTTTGCAAATAAAATCTATATAAGTAGACAAGATAGTTTAAAGCTTGCCAATTTAGAAAAAAACCTGATTAATTCGTTTTCGTTTTGTTTTGCTGTCGATATATAGACTTTGCTTTGCACATTTTGCTATCACCAACAGTGGATATGTACAATTTACTATTTAGTGCACACTTGTTGTTTAGGATTAATGAAATGACTGTTTCTACGTACCCAAAGTCTGGCAAGAGGTAAATCTCTCCAGAACATAGAGTTCAATTCCCGCTCTAGAAACCATGGAGACGTTAAAATCATTCGACATTTTGGAAAACATCAAACAAAATGGCCGCTCGTTTTCCATACTGGATTCCACTGCGTAGCAAGTAAGATCTGAGATACAATGTCGCAGACAATCTTCAATCGTCGAGCTGTTAATTTGTTTCACTGACACGTCATTGTAAATCACATCCGCCATACTGGGCTCAGTGATATTGATACCTACGTCACTACACGCGGGATCGACACTATCGAATGGACCAGTAGAATCACCATAATTAATCATTGAGGTGTTAATATGAGTAGCCGTCGTAAAGTCCAACGCATTCTGTGAGACAGTGTTAATGTTGCTACTGCCGCTAGAAGCAGATTCGTTTCTGATAACTGTACTTATGTAAAAACTTTCAACAGTCGTTATAGCGTTTGTAAGGTCCGTACTGTTGTCAATGTTAGAACTGCTGTCATCTGGTGAGTTATGAACAGTACTCGTGGTATTTATTTCGACTTCTATAGAGTCACTTATTAGATCCGAGAAACGGACTATTGCGCTGGACACAGTGACACTAGTAGGATTAGCAACAATATCAGTATTTTGATTATCAGTTACATTTAGTGAAATTGTAGCAACGTTATTACCACTACTGGAGTCACCGGTATTCCGATCTTTATAGTTTAGGGTTATAGAATAACCACTTACTGTGCTGTTACTATCAGTATCAGTTGTGAACTGTGCACTATCGCTTGAGATCCATGCTTGTTTACTACTGGAACATGGACTTCCGGAGCTTCTGCTGCTACTATCATTGTTAACGTTGCCATTTGCGACGCTATTATTGTTTCTGTAAACAATCCATGTGATATTGTTCCAGCATAGTGTCGTGTGCGATTCTGTAGGGTAACCTGCTGATGTAATATCCGATTCCTTGTCAGTAGTTGCGATTGGTTCATCGGTTTTGTAGTCCATGGATGTGGTGATACCAACCGTTGACGCAATATCAGACGTAACGTCAACCGTTGACGCAATATCAGACGTGATGTCAACCGATGACGCAATATCAGAAGTGACGGCAATCGTTGAAGTAATATCAGATGTGACGTCAACCGTTGACGTAATATCTGATAAACTCTCTGATGCTGACGAAGTAGCCGACGCACCATCAGTTGCTGAAATTATTTCAGATGTGGCATATCTCGATGATGGAACATGCGATTTTGAGTCAAGTGTTGACATAACGTTGGTTGGCGAACCAATCGATGACGTCAGTTCTGTAAAATTGTCAATTGTTAACCCTATATCAGTGAGGATATCAACTGTTGACATTGAATCGGTTTCATGCTTTCTTGATGTTTCAATTTCAGAAGTAATTTCTGTTGTTGAATAATTCATAGATGTAACATCTTTTGAAAACGACGATTCAACTGCTAACGCATCTGTATTGGCAGTTACCAACATGACTTCAGACGTTTCCAATTTCACATCAATTAACGGCGTAACTCCTTTTGTTGTGGTATCTTGAAGTGTCGTTAACGGAAAGGATGACTTAGAATATTGATTGACGCTATCGAATGCACTGGTAGAGTCAGCATTTGATTTCGACCCCGAAACAGAAGTATCAGTTTTGTGATAGCTGCTAAAGTTATAGAAATCAGTGCCATTGTAGCTGGTCGTAACAGGTTGTAACTGATCTAATACTGAAATATTTCTGAATTCGAATACTTCTGTTGATACTGTTGTACCAGTAGATGTCACTGTCACCGGGGCTAGTGCAGATGTCGTAAGTGCAGCAACGGAGTTGACATATACAAGTATGCCTGCGTGGTGGCAAACATTCAGCGAAGAATTAGTAAACGTTAGAAATATTGTTAGTATTCTGTAGCTTATTTAGACGTTAAGAGACCTGAAAACTAAACAAATTATACGTTTAAGATGAGTTCATAGTTGAATATAAATTAAAGTCAATCAAGAAGAAGCAGCTCTTTAAAGTCAGGCTATTTTATCACTATCATATGGATTCATTTCTCGAAAGGACACCAGTGCGCGACGAGCCTTGAATTCAAATTTCAAACCAAATTTATTTCGAGTGTTAATCAGCATTGTCAAATACCCATTATATGCCTACCGCTGATAAGAATTATTCTACACTCTGCTTAGCAAGTAAGGTTAGTCTAGTAAATTAGCTAGTTAGAACTAGTTTAGACAAGCAAGTTATCCTACCAGGATACCTAACTCCCTAGTCATACCAAAATTAAGCAATAACTTTTTGGTTTTGTTAGTAGTAGCTAGCTGGTTATCTAGCTGAGTAATTTTATAGATAGGCCTAGTAATAGCTAATGCATCATCATCATCAGTAGCAGCAACATCATCTTCGTCATCATCATCTTCCCTTGAACCCCAATTAACTAGGGTCGGGATACCTCTAGACCTTCTGCAATCCTCTCTGTCCCACATCATATCATTAGTCAATCCCCCTATTAATTTCCATTCGTTTAAAATTATGTAGCAATTTATTGGTGAGACTAGGCGATCACTAACCTAATGCCCTTTCTGACGTTTATGTGGATCTTAGTGCTTTAGTCGCTTTCTACGACACCTGTAGTCACCGGTTGTTCTATTCTTCAAACAACCCGTACTCGACAAGGGCAATAAGCATACTAGTAACAGCCACCACGAGTCTATTAAATGAAATACGTACTGTACTTACCAAGGTGGCAGAGCAATGTTATAAGTTTCTGATGTCCAACCGCTGTGAGCATTGTTACATTTTGCTGTGAAACTCAGAAATTCCTTCGTTGTTCATGCAGATTAAGTGCTAGGCAACTGACAATAAATACTGAGATGCTGCATAATTATAGCATTATATCGAAAGGGAAAGTACTTTATAATAATATCCTGCTTGATTCCATCGTGTAGTTCATGTTTATCTGCTTAAAGAACATTTTAAAAGCTTCGTTTATTTAGAGAATATCCATCGACGATGATCTAAGAATAAGCTATTGAAAATCATTCTTTGAACTCTCTGTATTTGCGTGTAAAAGATTTGAAATTATTTTGTGACACCATAAAAAATGAGCAAAATATTTTAAAAGGGTTTCAAGACATTAATAGATTCTTGGCAACTGTCTAAATATTCGAACCCTATCAAATTCTCAGCGCTCAGTTTGCAATGTGAACTTCGCAGATAATCGGTCTAACACGGAATTGGTTTTCCTCGTCTTTTCGTGAACTATCTTGTCGCGATTGGCCTCCGTCATATCGAACAGACTGAGATTCTAAAACAATGTCGAAGATTTACTAGAATGTCTTCTCCTTTATCCTGGAATGCTACCAATCCTATGAGGGTCGATTTGGATGTAAAAATTGGGGGTAGAGGGGAAAATCTTAACAGGATTTTGGATGGGTTTTAGATTTTAGGATATGCTGTGGAGTAATTTTTATTGCAGTTTAGATTTTTGCAAAAATATTAGTTATAAGAAGGGCCGGGGGGGAAGATCGAAACTTTATCTCGCTCACATATGGTGCACACATAATGCATTCAAATTCTTTTATCAAACCGAGACAGGGTGGCTTACCAGAACACCCCCTTCTCTTCACATACACATGCGCATTGCCTCTTTAATATTACTTACTGGTGTGGGGGAGAGAGTTGGAAGTCTTAAGGTTGGGGGGAAATATGCAGTCATTTTAGGGGATAGAGAAATTCTGTAGGAGTATATTTTTTATTTTGTTTTTTTGATATTTTCACGATCTTCACTCAATTTCTTCTTACCTTTCGCTATATCCCCTTAAATGTTTCCCTTCCTTTTCAATTTTCCCTATATTTTAGCTTCGGGTGCTATTTGATGTGTTTTGCTTTGCATCTGGGTCAATCACCTGGGGATAAGTCGAGTTTAATGGGTGGTGGGCAAGTCCATCGACTTATGGGGGCAATTGCCACCAGTTAACATGATTTTTCACACACCAGGCGACCAAGTAGACTGTCTGAGCGACTTGATAGAAATCTTTAGTATTTTTTTTATTTCACGAAAAGAAATCCACACTTACCTTTTGTTCTCTTCTAAACAATTTTTATTTCTTTCCTACTTTCTTTATATCTTTCCTTCATTCTTAAATTCTCTCCCCCATCCTCCCTCTCCACCCTCCGTCTTCCCCTATCTCTCTAACTCTAGTCCTCTCTCTCTCTCTCTCTCTCTCTCTCTCTCTCTATCCCCCTCATTCTCTCTCTCTCACTATCGATCTCTCTTACTCTCTCTCTCTCCCCCCTCTCTCTCCTCTCTCTCTCTCTCTTTCTCTCTCTCATACTATCTCTCTCTCATACTATCTCTCTCTCTCTCATACTCTCTCTCTCATACTCTCTCTCTCTCTTTCTTTCTCTCATACTCTCTCTCTCTCTCTCTCTCTCTCTCATACTCTATTACTCTCTATACCTCCATCAACATAACAACCATATTCTTGACTTCACCCACATACAATGTACAGTAACCTCATTCTTGTATATGTCGCTTTCAGTTCAAAATTATCAGCATCATTTCCTGTTGAATAAATTGAGACATTTTATTCGAATGTCTGTCATTCATTCTGCCATACAAATTCGTTTCTCTTTCTTTTGTTATTTCTAACTTTGAATGCATGTTCCCAGTGAAAGCTCGTATTTCTATATCACGTAACGGCGCATAATAGACTTTGGTTTCATTTACATCTCAACGGTTGTGGTAAAAAATAATATAATCCATTCGCTACTAAATCTATACGACTATATGTAGATGTCATATCCTAGAAGTCGAAAACAAAACACAGAATAACATTGAATCTTTGATTTGAAAGAATTCAAATCTGCTGGCACACGCATGTCACAGAAACGTCACACACAAAGATCACTGAGAACAAGAAAGGTTAAGACACGACTTCTAATTCTTCTCTAATTAACAGAAATGAATTAGATGCCGCTAGAAGATTTGAGAAAACTTCTTTGAAATTCTGTGCTCCCTATACAATTCTAAATATATACCTACCAGCCATACTTTTCGCAGTCTATAGGCTACATAAGGTATGGATAAGGCATAGACTTTGTGAAGGGATTAACTTGTTGATCTAAGGAGTGCTCTTATGTAGTTATAAAACAGACTTTGCGTATGAATATGTACCTTAAACCTGCCACTTGACACTGAAGAAGAAGATATACCTACCACAATTTTCCCCTTCCACAGTTTCTGATAACCCACAGTAGAGACAACCTCCCCCCCTCCGCCTCAGTAAAAATTTATTAAAAGAATCTGTGAGATTAACGACACGTTATACATTGCTGCAGACATATAGTCCATCATAGGATTATAAATCCACTGGTAAAGCATCGTCTGAATGGATATCGATCTCTCGTGGAGAAATTATCGATCCGTAAAACTTCAATGCAAATCGGAATCCACGGCGAGCGTAAATGTTAAATAGTTTATTTGTATGGTATCGATAGGCTACAGAACAAGGGCAAGTGAAAAACTATTCTACATTTCTCTACAATCTCTCGACCACTAGCATACAGTTATGCGCGCTAAAGCGATTGCGCCATCTTGTAAAAGATCGCATGATGTTAAAACGATGATAGGTTGCTCAGAAATAATATGCTCTAGCTGAAAACTTTTATAATACTTTCAAATTATAAACCCTTCAAAATGGCACATGCTAATAGAAGGTGGAAGGGACGGAAAGAGAAGAAGAGGCAGACCGAGATTATGAATTTTAGATGATTTAAAGATCCATTCATATGTAAACATGAAGAGGAAAGCGGAAGACAGAGAAGAGTAAAGCGGAAGACAGAGAAGAGTGGAGGCGTTATATGCCATGGACCTGCCAGTAGGCAGTGCACTAAAAGAGAGAGAGAGATGCAAATAGAAAATGAATTGCAATATTTTTAAAATCATATCATTTTGAAATGATTTCCTATCACATATAGAACATCGTACACTATCTAACAAGTCGTGCATTACGCTGAAGGTTGTCCGTGAAGTTAAATAAAGAAAGAGAGAGAGAGAGAGAGAGAGAGAGAGAGAGAGAGAGAGAGAGAGAGAGAGATAGATAGATAGATAGAGATAGAGATAGAGATAGAGATAGAGATAGAGATAGAGATAGAGATAGAGATAGGGGAGAGAGAAGCATTTAAAGCCAGACAAGCCTATATCGTCTCTATCTTTCGACAGATGTCAGCAGATGTCATATCAGTCTACAACTTATTTTTACTCGATCAATCACCAGAGGGCGAGCTGGGAGAGGAAAGTTCGCTTTTTTAACAGGCCTACATGTATGCAGCAGTTTCCAAACACTTCTCTTTCGAGTGAGGAAACTGACGTTAACATTAGCTCTAGCACTTTTTGCAGTATAATTTTAAGCATAGCAATAGTTTGTAGATGTAGTTTATTATAATGTATAAGATGTTTAATACTGATAATACTGCACATTGACTGATAAGTGCCTGGTTCTGAGTGCAGGTCTCGGCCGGTGGCTTGTGGTAAATTGTTCCACAGCGGATCAGTAGGTGCATAGTTCAAATCCAGGGCTCTTCCCGTCACTGATATGCCATAAAGCACGAAACTGACGCTAAAGTTGGCTTTGGCTTTAATAAATAAAATAGAAATGAGCTGAGTTACAGTCAGTTATCTAAATTAAAAAGTACACTGTGACTGAGCGTTGTGCCGAAATTGTGCCAAATTTGTATGTGGCACTTAAGTCTAGTGCCGTGTGATGTGTGGGAAATCTGCTACATCATTGGATGGCACATATCTCTGGTGCTACATCAGTAGATGGCACTGAACTATGGTGCTATATCTGTAGATAGCACTTATCACTGGTGCTATATCTGTAGATGGCACTTATCTCTGGTGCTATATCTGTAGATGGCACTTAACTATGGTGCTATATCTGTAGATGGCACTTATCTCTGGTGCTATATCTGTAGATGGCACTTATCTCTGGTGCTACATCTGTAGATGGCACCTAACTCTGGTGCTATATCTGTATATGGCACTTAACTGCGGTGCTATATATCTAGATGGCACTTAACTGCGGTGCTATATATCTAGATGGCACTTAACTCTATTGCTGATAGCCTGTGGTGACTTGTAACGATTCAAACGTAAACATAATCAGCAGTCGTCATCTGTAAACTGTTTTATAGACCACCACCCTGTCGCCCCTCCCATCTTACCACCCTACCATTCTGTCACCCCTCCCATCTTACCACCCTCAGCCCCTCCCCTAGCCCCCTTACACCCCTTCCCTCCAACTATTGTTAAAACCCCCACCCTTTTAAGCACATAAATGAAAATTTTAAGAACATAAATTCATAGGTTCCCGTGTGATATTAAATTTCATTTAACCAATTACTTTCAGAGAGTATTTTCTGTGTTATTTAGAATTCTGGTACTGTGTATGAGCCACTGAAGAATGGATAACCCGTAGTCTGCACGTGTCGTAAGAGGCGACTTAGCAAGGACTGAAGAAGAGGGAAACTATCGATTCATTAGTACAGAATTTTAATTAAATAAGGTTTATGCAAATTGCTTTAGAGTTCTTTTAACTAAATTATGTAGTCATTAATTTAATTACTACAGTTAGAATGTCTCAATAGCGTAGGTGTAACGTCATGAAATTTTTAGATGACAGATCCTGAGGTGAATTGAACTCTCGTGCGTTCGAATCCCACCCGCTCTAATCTGAGAGTAAAATCTCGGACATTCACTGGACTGGTTATACGGAAAATTGACAGAATTGGCTAACGGTTTAAACATGTGGTATTAAAAGTGAGAGGTTTCAAAATATATAGTTGATCGTTTCACCATAATGCCTGTTTATTGGGTAAATGAATTTTACATCTATGCTTTTTGTATATAAATTAATAGAAAATTAAATAAATCTATACACGATTAGTCATAGCCCGATTATATCAATAAATGATCCTTAAACTAATGAATTTTACTTCATTTCGCGCCGGCTGGAATTGATGCGCTAAAAAGACAACGATACTAATAACCATGGAGAGGAAGGAGGAAATGGGTCTTAAACAAGCATATGTGCTTCCTGATCCAGTGTGCCGTTATGTTAATTGGTTGCAAACCAATTCACAACCTTTTAAATCAAATCATCAAAATCTGCCGATAGAATTTCCAATTTATCCATACTCTACAAATCAAATAAGACAAATTTCGTGCACCCCCCCCCCCCCCTCCCAGTCTTTCTCCGTCTTTCCAAATACTTTGCCAAAAGTCAATATGTCAGTGCGACAAGCCGACAACTTATATGAGATAATGAATCATCATCGGCAAACAAAACGGACGACTTATCCAGTAGACAGCCCAAGCCTAGCGCAATAAACTTAAATAGTAGAGTCAATGTTAAAGAACTCAACAAACTCAACAGTAAATGCTGTTTCTGTAGAATACAAATTTTATATTTCATTCGTTAAGGATTTCAGATTTTGCTGAAGTTAAATTTCAATTAAGAATTTAATGCTCATCATTTCGATTATTTCACGACAGTATCAATCCTCTAAAACTAAGATGGTGTGGAATAATAAGCTCGTTAAAATTAGATTTATAATTCCTTGCCATTGGAGAGAAGGACATAGAGAGAGAATGAATGAGAGAGAAAGAAGGGGGGATACAGAGAGAGGGAGGAGATAGAGGAAGAGAGAGAGAAGGGGGAGATAGAGAGAGAAAGAGAGAGAGAGAGGGAGGGAGGGAGAGAGATAGAGAGATAGTGAGACAGAGATAGAGAGAGAGAGAGAGAGAGAGAAGGGGGAGATAAAGAGAGAAAGAGAGAGAGAGGGAGGGAGGGAGGGAGGGAGGGAGAGAGATAGAGAGATAGTGAGACAGAGATAGAGAGAGAAAGAGAGAGAGAGAGAGAGAGAGAGAGAAAGAGAGAGAGAGATAGAGGGAGGGAGGGAGAGAGATAGAGAAAGAGAGGAGAGAGATAGACAGAGAGAGACGGAGTGAGATAGAGAGAGAAAGAAAGACCCAGAAAGCAGAGATGCAAGATTATTAGAAGTATTAGTAATCATTTAAATCAGCTTCTATTGACAGAACTTAAATCATAGATTAAAGCAGGATTCAGCCAGACTTGAAGCCAGAGTCACACGATTGAGTGGCATGTTTGTTGTCCACTTTACCATTCCTTAGACCAAGAAGTGAAGCCGTAAACGTCGTTGACAGACCGCAATTAACTGCGTCGTTAAATAGACCGGAAAAGTTTCAACAGTAGACCACAGCTGAGATCTTCCGATTCATCACACTGTTTTCATTCCATGAATGTTCTACGGATATATATATATATATATATATATATATATATATATATATATATATATATATATATATATATATATATATAAACCTGCTAAAGCTAAGGTTAACTAAAGTTATCAAAACTGATCTTGATAATGAACGCAGAGGACAGCTTTAAAAATAATGGCTCATAGGTTAAATAAATCCGCCGTTTAAAAAATTGATGTTAATTGGAAATATTTATTAATGAAATCCAGTATGTGGAACATAACAACAGACTCTAATTGCGAATATTAATAATAATAGTACTAATTACATAGTAGTTGATAGTAATAATTCCAATAATAATAATAATAATAATAATAATAATAATAATAATAATAACATATTGACGGCGGGATGATAATAATAATACCAATAAAAATATATAATAATAATAATAACAAAGGTTGTACGTCCGTTTGCTCATACAAGGATGATATCAGGGACGTCCCCCCATCACATGTCACCACAAATCTATTAACCCCAAACGATCTGAAAAACATTGTATATATGTACATAGTACCTGCCAAATGACAGAGGGAGAGAGAATGAGAAAGATTTAAATAAATAATGATTTTTGTTACAATTATCATTATGATCAGGAACAGAAATTAGAACTCAGTTTAATGTTGATTGTAGCGGTTTTCAATGAGTTTTAGATAAGCAATGGACATCTTCAAAGAATCTTTGTCAACTGTTTCTCTGTCCTATCGGCTCGCTATCGGCCCCCAATCGGCTCGATAATCTCTAATATAAACAATGTCTCAACGGAGAAGCTGCTACGTTAACTGGAGAGAGAGAGAAAGAGAGAGAGAGAGAGAGAGAGAGAGAGAGAGAACGGAGGAAGAGAGGATAGATAGAGGAGAGGAGATAAAGAGAAGAAAGTATGGAGATGGATGGAGATTGTGAGGAAATTAAAAGTAAAGAGATTGAAGAGAGTGAAATTGAAAGTAAAGAGAAGGAGAGAAGAAAGAGGTAGAATGAGAGACAGAGGAGCTATTATAGGAGATAGAGCGACAGGAATCAGAGAGTTGAATAAAGAGAGAGAGGAAAAATAAAGTGTGTGAGAGAGAGAGGAGATAATGAAGAGAGACAGAAGATAGTGAGGAGAGAGAGAGAAGATAGTGAGTAGAGAGAGAGAGAGAAGATAGTGAGGAGAGAGAGAGAGAAGATAGTGATGAGAGAGAGATTAGATAGATCATATAGATAGAGGAGATTCATGAGATGAGATAGTGATGAGAGAGGAGATAGATGGTAGCGTAGAAGGCAATTAGACTTTTATGCAATGTCTGAATTTTTATAGTGGGCTTAATAAATAAAAATTTCATTTCATCTTAGAAGGGGCACATGCCCTCCCCCATTCTGCCCCTTCTCATTTCGCCACTGCTACCCCATTCCAATAACAAGCCACTGGTGAAAGAGACCGAACAGTAAGTTTTGAATTGAGGCATCGTTATTTCAATTTAGAGCTAACAGCTAGAGCTAATGTTAACGTCAATTTCCTCACTCAAAAGCGATGTCAGTGACGGGCGAGCCCAGGATTTGAACCCCGCATATACTGATCCGCGGTCGAGTACCTTACCGACATCGCCACTGGCTAAATCGCCAGCGGCGATTTAGCCAAGATAATTTCGTGTAATTTTGGAAGAGTAGCAATAATTAATTTTCTGTTGCTAGGAGTAACATCGTATAACTGTTGTACAGGTTATTACGGGTAACTTGAGATAACTTGTAGAGGTAACGCGGCGTAACTTTGGTGGGGGTGACGCTTGAAGCAACTGCACAGTGACGAAGTTGACAGTTCAACTGATCTCATCTCCTTATATTTTCTCTCGATCTACAACACAATAATCATCATCATCATCATCGAATTCATCGTCATCATCTTCGTCTCTATCAACATTATCACCATTATCTTCATTATCATCACCATCACATCATCTTCATCAACATCATCATCGTCAGCATCATCTGTCTTCTATCAACATCATCAAATGGTTTATCTATGGAGTGCTCTTTATGGAACTTGACAGCTGACTCTGAATGTATGTACCTCAGATTTGTCACATGGCATTACTTTAGACAGACAGAGAGAGAGAGAGAGAGAGAGAGAGAGAGAGAGAGAGAGAGAGAGAGAGAGAGCGATCATAACAATTTCATAAACTTTTCTTCAATATTCTTTCATTTAATAAACTTTTCTTTAATATTCTGTCTCACTGTCCCCAGTTTAGGCCTGAAACAAAAATCCTACAGTTACTGCTAGACGATAAATTTCAGAGGTGGGGGTGAGGGCAGAATACCCCTCCCCCCGCAACCCTACACAAGAAACCCTCCACCCCCCCCCCCCTAACACTGACGGTTCCTTTAACTTAGTAGATTTATTGCTACGATTCTGTTTAACAGTTTCACGGTGGACTTTGACTCCCATGCTTTACAGTTATCATCTTCACTATAACGACAGCCGACGCTTTAATATTCCTGGTAGCCTATTAGCTCAATTCGTAGAGTAAAGACATAGCTAAACCAGTCCTACAGTAGTGACTGAATGTTACAAAAAGTTTAAAAGTTAAGTTTACTCACTGGTTAAACTGAGAATTGAGATCCAAAGCTGATAAAGCTAATGTTAACGTCAGTTTCCTTACTCGAAAGCGATGTCAGTGACGGGAGAGCCCAGATTTGAACTCCGCACATACTGATCGCAGTCGAATAACTTACCAACATCGCAACTGGTTCCAGCCAGTGAAACTGGTTTGAAGTGAAACTGCCTGAATTTTTCGGCCCCACCTATCTCTTTACATGGAGTATAGCATCTTAATACGGACCCTGTAGCGGGAGAATTTGCCTCAAAAGAAATGAAAGACGTTTCGCTACTTTAATCCCAAAGTTTGCCGTCTGTTTCCGAACACAAATGAGGCCGGATTTCGAACAGAAAATCCGGCTAGAATTTGAACCAGTGATATTTGGCATACAAGGCAAGCACACTAGCAATTTAGTCACCAGTGTAAACCTGTAGTATAACCTATGCCTTGAAGTAACTAGACCTTGCAGTATCTAGGCCTTTCAGTACCTAGGCCTCGCAGTACCTAGGCCTTGCAGTACCTATACCTCGCAGTACCTAGGCCTCGCAGTACCTAGGCCTCGCAGTAACTAGGCCTCGCAGTACCTAGGACTTGCAGTACCTAGGCCTTGCAGTACCTACTGTAGGCCTCGCAGTACGGACATCGCTTTCGAGTGAGAAAACTGACGTTAACCTTATCTTTACCAGCTTTTTTAACCAAAATTATTATCATACTAAGCTTCAATCCCTGTCAACACGTGTCTTGCCTCAGCCTCGAACCAGACACCAACAAACTCTGATGCAAGCATCCTAATCGTTAGTCTATGCTAATCGTTAGTAATGAAGCAGGGAGATAAACTCAGCGAAACACTTAGCGATACAAACAGACGCACGTTTAGGGCTACACGAGAAGTTACAATGTATTATGCTAAACTGCGACACTGGCCTGACTGAAGCTAGTGTAGAACTCTCAGCTAGGGCTTCCGTTAATGAAATCACTGCAATAAATCCAACGACAAAATTTCACCAACTTTAATTTTTTTAAAAGCTAATAAAGTATGTTAACGTCGGTTTCCTAATTTTCCTTACCCGAAAGTGATGTTAGTGACGGGCGAGCCCAGGATTTGACACCCGCACATACTGATCTAGGTAAAAAAAACTTACCGACATCGCCACTTGCTCCAGCCTTACTCCCTTTCAGCTTGACTCCCCTACAACTTTCTTCATATGCTTGGCCGCTCCTTTTAAATGAGCGTAGTTAGCGCTAATTTACTCCTAA
This sequence comes from Enchytraeus crypticus, assembly GCA_905160935.1. Lineage (NCBI taxonomy): Eukaryota > Metazoa > Annelida > Clitellata > Enchytraeida > Enchytraeidae > Enchytraeus > Enchytraeus crypticus. Next base: position 56,987 of record CAJHZI010000202.1, on the reverse strand, counting down.
GTTTCTTAAATGGTAGAAATATTTCGACAGTTTTAGAGTTTTTGATCTCGTTTCTCTCGGAGGAAGCCTGTATCGACGCCGGTTGTTTATATATAAATCCCGTACTACAGTGATGGCATCCCGTCCAGTGCAGAGCTCAACGCTTGACAGAAGCCCTGCGCATCTCGTTATCTTCATCGCTGGATGCTGATTTAGAATCAAATGTGATTGTAAAATAACGGTGTTGAGTAAATCCTCGTTCTCTTAGCCATTCAATCACTGCTAGTTTATTAAATAAATGCTAGTTATTCGATAAATTCTAGTTATTCGATAAATTCTAGGTTTTTGTATGAACAGTACTGAACAGCTGATATGAACGTTAAAGATTAGATAATCTATCTACTCTAATTAATAAGCAATTATCTGGATAATTGCTTAGAAAGATCTGTGGCAGATAATCGGTCGAAATTCAGAACGATTTGAGGACTAGGTTAAAAGAGAGATAAGTTTATAAAGCGCTTCTGAGACGTTGTTAAGCGTGCGAGTAATAGATTCGGTATTGATTTATTGATTGATTGATTAATTGACTGAGATGAGTTCAGAATACGTACAGAGGTCCTGGTATATGAACAATGGAAGCAGCAGTGGAAGCAGCAATGGAATCACTATTCCAGGTAAGAGGATACTAATCCATTAATCAATCAATTATTTAGTGCGTAGATAAATTAATTTAACCATATATCAGTTTATTCTTGGATAATTTAATCAGCTAATCAATGACAATGAAATTATAACTTAAGTAATTGAGAAACGTACATATGTACAAAATGAAATCAGTTTTACTCTTAAATAATGCTGAAATATTTATCGCCTATCAACATCGGGCGACATTAAGATTTGAACCTTATGCCTATTTAATCAATCAATTAACGTACCAGCCGACTAAGCCAAATGTATGCTGCTAAATCACAAAATTAATTATTCAATCTGTCTTTCTCTCTCTCTCTGTCTCTCTCTCTCTCTCTCTTTCTCTCATGTTCTGCCAATTAACTGGCAGGTCCAAGGTTCGCATTCGTTCTCAGTGTCTGCTTCATGCTCTATAAGGAGCACTTCATAGATCAGCAAATACAACCTTTCATAGTAAATTATGCAGTATCCACACCTTATTAATCTATACCATGTCCAAGCAAGTACTGTTATACGGCATCTTTCAAGTGGGTTTTTTGCTTTCCTTAGTTCATTCCATCCATCTCTCAAAAAATTCAATATTATACTTTCAATATAATAATAGTAGTATTAGCTATAGCAATAACAAATTACATTCAGCTCAACTTTCCAATATGTTTAACATGTCGGGACAGTAAGAAAGGTGTTTTTATTCTCAATAGGATAAATTATTTATATATTATTATGTATTATGTATTATTAGTTATATAATGTATTATTAATTATATAAGTAAAGTAGAATACAATTATACAAGTTAATTCATTCGAATTTTACTCGTGTAATTTATTCCAATTTGTCTTAATTTCATTTATTGTAATTTTAAAATCTTAATTTAGTTTACTTGTCAATTATTGTTTAATTATGATAAATTAGCATTAGTAATGATTTGCAATATGCTTTACTTATTCATATAACGGTAGCTAAACTTATAATTTTATTACTCAAATATTATTTATAATGTTTTAATAAATGTTAGTAATTTAATTTGAATGAATATATTAAATAAATTATAATTTTGTATTCTCAACCTTAATTAATTAATTAATTAATTAATTCCCAATCATATTAAATGCTATTATGAGTGTTCTCTCTCTCTCCTTCTATCTCTCTCTCCCTCGCTCTCTCTCTCTCTTTCTTTCTCTCTCTCTCTCTCTCTCTTTCTCTCTCTCTTTCTCTCACTCTTTCTCTCTCTCTCTCTCTCTCTTTCTATCTCTCTCTTTCTCTCTCCCTCTCTCTTTCTATCTCTCTCTCTCTCTCTCTCTCTCACTCTCTATCTCTCTCTCTCTTTCTCTCTCTCTCTCTCTCTTTCTCTCTCTCTTTCTCTCTCTCTCTCTCTCTCTCTTTCTCTCTGTCTTTCTTTCTCTCTCTCTCTTTCTTTCTCTCTATCTCCCTCTCTCTCAATGTTCTACTATATATCTCTTTAATATTCTGGCCAATGGCAGGTCCATAGTACTGCTATTTATACTACGGTCACACTAGAGCTCAGCACCTAACCGATAATACCAGGCTAGTGGCTCGGCCGTTTTACGAAAAAAATCTAGCTTAAATTTGTTATCCATTTTATCCGGTGCGCATTAAATAAGATAAATTAATTTATTGATTTAATCTCTCGATCGATTGAGCGTTCTGTAATAAAGCAGTAGATTAGTCAATGTATTACTGTAGGATTAGTTATCAAACTACAATGGTAATCCACAATAAGCCTTTCTTTACAAATATTTAATCCCGCTAGCATATCCTTATATTGCGTAATAATTGATTCTTATTAACGAATACTTATGCAAGACCTATATAGGCCCTATACATACAGATTTCGCATCCAGATCTGCGCTAATTTGCAGCTTCCTTATTAACTTATTTAACTAATCAAGTGTCTTTCAGAATGAAAGGTACATTTAAATATTAACCGAAAGAAGGCAAATCATGCACCTACTTTTTAGCAAAGTAAAGCGTATTTGTACATCCGTCTCTCTACTGTTAAGATAAAATCAGGGGCGTTTTTGTCGAGATCTGAATCTTCGGCCTCCTGGTTAATTTGCAGGAAAATATTCTACCAATTCAACCATTCTTCCATTGTAATATTTACTACCGTATCACTAGGCTTAGTATCTGTAGATTGACCTACATCTTTTCACATTTAAACTCTATAAGTAGCCTTGCGCACAGCTGATCGGTATGGTGCAATCTTAGATCCTATACTATGCGCTAAATCTCTCGTAGTATCAATCAATCAATTAACTGTAATCAATACTAGAAACTACTCCTGCTGTTTATTCAATCTAACCTACATATCTAACTCTTCATAGCGTCTCACTCACTCAAAGTTCTGTGTATTTATAACGCTCAAATGTTTCAAGACTCTTTCACTTCATTTCCATATTATCCTTTGACCGGCGTCGACCACGATCAATGTGCAAAGGCCCGGCCGGGCTTCGTACCTGCGCCCAGGAGGACCTATGCCCCCTGGTCTAACCACGGGCCCATCGGCATAGGCATCGAGACTGCCTAATCTATTTCATTCTGCCTTAGATTGGAACTCTGCCCCTGGGTCCATCGTATCGAAAGTATTGCTGGTGACTTTATTGTTTGAGCTAATATTATATATATATATATATATATATATATATATATATGTATATATATATATATATATATATATATATATATATAAAATGCTGACGACTTGAATTTATATGTTTTGAAGGCTGAACGTTTATATGTTACGTATTGCGTGGTTTGACCCAAGTGGACTCAATTGCTTGACGCTACACTTATTTATCAATATACTTAGCCTTAGGCCGTAAATGCATGTATGTGTATATATATGTATATATAAATATATAATTATATATATATATATATATATATATATATATATATATATATATATAGTATGCATATATATATATAGTATGCATATATATATATATATATATATATATATATATATATATATATATATATATATATATATATATATATATATAGGCCTAAGCTTGCTCGCTGTCTTCTGTTGTTTTGTTTACTCTTTTGTTGTTTGTTTGCTCTTTCTGTTGTTTTGTTTACTATTCTTAACTGCTTTGTTTACTCTATTTAATTGTTTTGTTTACTCATACTGTTGTTTTGTTTACTCTATTTAATTGTTTTGTTTACTCTATTTAATTGTTTTGTTTACTCTATTTAATTGTTTTGTTTACTCTATTTAATTGTTTTGTTTACTCATACTGTTGTTTTGTTTACTCTATTTAATTGTTTTGTTTACTCATACTGTTGTTTTTTTTACCCTTTTTAATTTATAAGTTTATTCTCTTCTAATGTATTATTCGCTCTTTTCTGTTGTTTTTCGCTTTTTCTAGTGTTTTGTTCGCTGTTTTCTAATGCATATTATGCATTCGCTTGTTCCTCTTAGACGAGTTACCAAAATTTAATAACAAAAATGAACTAAACGTTAACTGAAATAGTAGCCAAAGTACAAGTAAAATCTAGCAAATAAATAACGAAATATATCTCTAAGAAATACTACTGCAAAACTAAACAATGCAATCTGCGATAGAGCTGTTATAAGACAATGGAAAAATGCAAAGAATGTATAAAAATATAAAAAATGCAAAGATGAACGAGGGATGGTTTACCCTTGAGTTACTTTTTACTTTTAATTTACTTCTGATTGACTTTTTACATTTATTTTTATTTTACTTAAATTAAATTTAAATTTAATTCCATTAATTTAATTTAATTTAATTTGTAATTTCAATTTAATTGAAATTATTTAAATTGTCAGATAATTTCAATGGTAATTTAATTTAATTAATTAGTAAAATTGGTATTTACTTTGGTTAACTGTATCTAAGGAAAGCAATGGGAAACCACCTCAGAAGTCAAACTTTTCCCAAGTTATAAGCATACATAAGGTATGGATAAGACATAGATTTTGTGAAAGGGCTAATTTGTTGATCTATGGAGTGCTCTTATGAAGCGAAAAAGCAGACTTTAAGTTTGAATATGTACCCTGAACCTGCCACTGCAGGTTCAAGGTACATATTCAACCTGCAGGTTCAAGGTACGTATTTAACCTGCCACTGCAGGTTCTTCTTCACTGCACTGCCATTGGCAGTGCAGTGAAGAAGAAGAATAACTGTATCATAAGGTAAAGCTGGTAAAGCTAAGGTTAACGTCAGTTTTCTCATTAGAAGGCGATGTCAGTGACGGGCGAGTCCAGGATTTGAACCCCGCACATACTGATCCGCGGTCGAGTGTCTTACCGACTTGAACCAAGGTACGAAGTGGAGAAGAGAAGAGAGGGAAGCAGATGAGGGGGTGGGGGATGATATTTGATTATTTTGTTCGACAGATAGGTGAGCTCTCAGAGATCTGAATGAATGTAACCCAATCAGCCGGGCAGAGGAATAATTAGCAGTAGACCGCGGCGAGATAGACACGTACTTAGAGTGACAAAAGCAAATCTAGAGGTACTTTAGAGAGCTGTGATAAAATAGGCGGGCAGGGGGTATGATCAGATTTAATCTTGTGAGGGTAGGGGGAGGGAAGTGCACTCTGGGAGGAAAAAGAATTAGGGGCACGAAAGTTTTGTAGCTTCATAGCTTGGTATTTGGAGTTTCATAGCTTGGGTAAACAGGATTGTTTTCTCAGGGAATAACGCCCCTGCCCAGTAAATATTAATCGAAGCTGAGGAAGGCACAGTGGGCCCTCCTCATCATAAGCAGAATCCCCCCAAGAATAATGGTAAATCAAAAGGAATGTTATAGATGACTTAAAGATCTGCTCGTATGTGGACATGAAGAGGCGTTGTATACCATGGACCTGACAATAGGCAGCGCACTAAGAGAGAGAGAGAGAGAGAGAGAGAGAGAGAGAGAGAGAGAAAGAGAAAGAGAGCTTCGTATTAGAAATCGTTGACATAAACAATGAATTTACCGATAATTATTTAGGAATTCAATAATATGATAAAATTGTGGTAAATGCCAATAGAACTTTAGTCTTACTAGTAAAGCATCTTATCTCTGTTGTTATAAGTTTCGTGGTCAATTTTGAAACTATAACTTGCTCGTACGTTGAGACAAAGCAACAATGCATTCCTGCAAAATTAATTAATCTTGATTCCTTTTTTGACTACATTGAATAACTAAAAGGTTTATTTTTTGCGGCTAAGATAACGGAAACGGAGCACGTTATGCCCTTGATACCTTTTGCCTTGACTAATTATTACCTTGACCCCTTAATTATTACCTTTACATCATATTACAATAACACCTTATTCAACTCTTTCAACTCGATCAACCCCTTCCGATAACCGTATTGTACCTTATCTTAACAAGAGCAAAATTATTCGCATAAAAATAGTACAAAATAAGATCATTTATTCTAAGCTTATTACTGCCAAAATGGTGCAGATAAAAATGCCTGCAAGCAATAAAAGCATGAAGGTATTTTTGAGGCATAAGAGAGAGGATGGGTAGACAGGATTGTTTTCTCGGGGAATGATGCCCCTGCGATTTAAAGATCCACTCGTATGTGGACCTGAAGAGAAATACGGAAGACTGAGAAGAGTAGAGGAGTTATGTACCATGGACCGGTCAGTAGGCAGCGCACTAAGAGAGAGAGAGAGAGAGAGAGAAAAAAAGAGGGGAATCCCCTAAATTGAAGGTGGCAGCAGCCCCACGTACCCCCCTCTGTTTGTCCCCCACTGGACAGATAGGAAGCTACATGTACGGGGTTGTAGCGTAGCGAAGGGGAATGCTAATGTGGCCATGTGAAACAGGTGTCCGCTGTAACATTAGCTGCTATGACTTTCTGCTACGACATGTTATTAAAATACTGTGCTATTCAATGGAACTTATGTTTAGATCTAATTAAGCCACGAGCGTATTGTTTTAACGACCGTTTCAGGTTCCAATTCTGTGTTTTGAATAATTGTTATTCTGTTTTCCACTGGCTTTACAGTGCTTTGTTTTATAGTGCTCGATGGTGTAGTGGTCGACAGTGGCAATCTAGGCATTTTGTTGTTGTTGTTGTATATTCGTTGTTGATGTGGCTGAATCTCTCTCCCTCTCTCTCTGTTAGTGCACTGCCTACTGGCAGGTCCATAGTATATAACACCTCCACTCATCTCTACCTTCCGTTTTCTTCCTCATGTCCACATACGGGTGGATCTTCAAATCATCTATAACATCCCTTATGCTATATCATCATTGTTGTTGAATAGTGGAGAATAATAGGTTTATCTAATCAAGATGTCGCCTTCAGGCTGGTGTGGATCTTAGTGCTTTGTTGCCTTCTACGACATTTTTTATTCAAGTAGTTTAAACCACTTGATTAAAAAATGTCATTTAGTTAATGATTTATTTCAATAATAATTTTAGTTTAATTTAAGTTTAATTTAGTTTAGTTAAAATCTTCCGTACCCTTCATGGGATACTGAGAGTTTGGCTGGATGGGATTCGAATTGATAGTCTCTTGCTCAGAAGTCAGGTTATCTTGCCACTCGGCTGTCTCTCTAATAAGCGGTACCGTCCCTGAAATCATCCTTGTATGAGGAAACGGACGTTAAACCTTTATTATTATTATTATTACTACTATTAATATTATTATTACTATTATGATTATTATTATTATTTTTTAATTATTATTGTTGTTGTTGTTGTTAAAACTTGGTATTATTTTTATTCGCCTATTATTATTATTATTATTGTTATTATTTTTTTTTTATTGCCCTGGGCTGTATAAGGCCCTGGGCTAAAATATAAGATAAAAAAAGACTTAATTTAATTAAAAGAAAGATGAAAAAATATTTAAAATAGTTCCTCTACGCTCTGGGAGGCCGCATGCGCCAATGTGCCACGAATGCATACAGCATTATTATTATTGTTATTATTATTATTATTATTATTATTATTATTATTATTACTATTATTATTATTATGATTATTATGATTATTATGATTATTATGATTATTATGATTATGATTATTATTATTGTTATTATTATTATTATTATTATTACTATTATTATTATTGCTATTATTATTATTGTTGTTATTATTATTACTATTATTACTATTAGTATTAGCATTAGTATTATGGTGATTATTATTACTACTATTATTATTATGATTATTATGATTATTATGATTATTATGATTATTATGATTATGATTATTATTATTGTTATTATTATTATTATTACTATTATTATTATTGCTATTATTATTATTGTTGTTATTATTATTACTATTATTATTATTAGTATTAGCATTAGTATTATGGTGATTATTATTACTATTATTATTATTATTTATTATTATTATTATTATTATTGTTATATTATTGTTATTATTATTATTATTACTCTTATTATTATTACTATTATTATTATTATTATTAGTAGTAGTAGTATTAGTATTATGGTGATTATTATTATTATTATTATTATTATTATTATTATTACTCTTATTATTTATTAATATTATTATTATATTTTTATTATATATTTCTTAATATTAATATTAATATTATTATTATTATTATTATTATTATTATTATTATTATTATTATTATTATTATTATTACCCATACCGTTGGTGTAAAAGCCTTGACATGAATTTACAACGAAGCGGTTCAGTGGAGAGAGATCGTGTAATTTGTGATATAAATGAATTTGCGTTGAGTTTTGAGAGACGAGAGGTAATGCGAGATTAGAGGTTGAATTAATTCCATCTCAGATCTGGGTCATTGACACACACACACACATACGTATACACACATACATATACACGCACACATACATGCACACATACGCATGAACACACACATATACGGACACATACAAGCACACATAGGCATGAACACGCATACACGCACACACACACATACATACACAATGCTTTATCCGATCTGCGTAGTTAGAATAGAGTAGGATAAAAAAGCTAATGTTAACGTCAGTTTCCTCACTCGAAATGTCAGTGACGGGAGAGCCCAGGATTTGAACCCCGCACTTACTGATCCGCAGTCGAGAATCTTACCGACATCGCCACTGGCTACAGCCAGTGTGTGTGTACAGATACTTGTGTACGTTCATGTGTGCATAACTTTATCACACCAGTGCGTACGACAGTTCAGTGCTTAGAATAAAATGTGCACGCGAGTGTGCATAGGTTTTGCTCATTGTACAAATCATTGCGTAAACTGAACGGTAGATTTATGTGTGTGTTTTATGTGTTATAAGGCTAAGGCCAAGTATAATAACGTCAGTTTCCTGCTCGATAGCATGTCAGTGACTGAGAGATCATCGGATTTGAACCTTGCACTTACAGATCCGCTGTCGAACAACTGTGTATATACATGTATGTGTTTTGTGCTATGTGTATACACCCCGTGAGTGTGTGAGTGTGTTTATGTGCGTGTGTGTATGTTTATGTTTTATATGTTATGCGTTTTCTCACCCGTGAGTGTGTGTGTGTTTATGCGTGTGTATGTTGATGATTTATGTGTTATTTGTATACAACCCGTGAGTATGTGTGTTTATGCATGTTTGTATGTTAGTGTTTTATGTGTTTATGTGTTTCCATGCTCGTGAGTTTGTGTATATGCGCGTGTGTATGTTGATGTTAAGTGTTATGCTTTTTCACGCCTGTGAGTTTGTGTATTTATGCGTGTGTATATTTGACGTTTACTCTCCAGTAAGTGTAGTTAGCTGTAGATTTGATGGGATAACTTAAGCACGTGATTGCTGATCCCATTATGTTTGAGTTACGATGTTCAACGACATTCACACTATACAACGTAGCACGATGAGCCGTGTTACACTAGTGCTCTGCCATTTCACGTGTTAATTCCTTTAAAAAGCTAAACATTTACAAATTTGACATACCCAAAATAGTTGAAAATGTTACATTTAAACGTTTTAAACTCCGCAGTTTCGATTATAAAGTTTTAAATTTTAAAAAACTTTAATTTTAATTAATGTTTTTAATTATTAATAATTAGGACTATTATAATATTAATTCTATTATTAAGAAGGACATGAAAAATAGGGGATTGACTGATGATATGGTGTGGAACAGGGAGGACTGGAGAAGGTCTATTTTATTATAATCCAGACCCTGGTTAAGCTGGGATTTAAGGGAAGATGATGATGATGATGATGATGAGGATGATGATGATGATGATGATGATTATATTAATTAGATTAAGACGTACATTAGTTGTTACTGTAGACAAAGTCAACCGAAATTTCTAAATTCGTTTATATATTGCTTTTAAATTTTATCGCTTTAAATATCTGCCGTCTACTAATTTTGAAATTTCCATTGGAAGAAGTTTAAGCTATTCCGATCTTTTGTATCTATGTGTGTGTGTGGACGAGTTTATTGGGTGATTAGATAACGGTAAGTAAATGTTTACACTTGGGCTTCAATTGACGTGAGTCAACGAAACTGTTGTTGTTGTTGCTTTACGCTGAAGTCTTGATGTTACGTAACTGTATTGAAGATATCATGATGTCACTGGTGGAGACAATATGGCAAATCTGTATAAATGTTGTTTAACACGTCTTCTTAATGTTAACACATGTTATTAATGTTAACACATGTTATTAATGTTAACACATGTTATTAATGTTAACACATGTTATTAATGTTAACACACGTTATTAATGCTAATACATGTTATAAATGCTAGTAAATGTTATTAATCTTAATACATGTTATTAATGCTAACACATGTTATTAATGTTAACGCATGTTCTTAATGTTAATACATGTTTTTAATGTTAATACATGTTCTTAATGTTAACACATGTTCTTAATGCTAACACATGTTCTTAATGTTAATACATGTTTTTAATGTTAATATATGTTTTTAATGTTACTACATGTTTTTAATGTTAATACATGTTTTTAATGTTAATACATGTTCTTAATGTTAACACATGTTCTTAATGCTAACACATGTTCTTAATGTTAATACATGTTTTTAATGTTAATATATGTTTTTAATGTTACTACATGTTTTTAATGTTAATACATGTTTTTAATGTTAATACATGTTCTTAATGTTAACACATGTTCTTAATGCTAACACATGTTCTTAATGTTAATACATGTTTGATCTACATCTTCGAAGGATATGCATTCCATGCTGCTCTCCGACCACAAACACCGGAGAGGAAAGGATTTTCTATATGATTACTTGCAATGATCACTTGTACACCTTTATTTTGTATGACTTCGTATATAATTTTTAGACTGTTATATAGTGATATTTTGGTACCCCAATCGTCAATGTCTGATAGCATATACTATATCCTATAATAGATATTGAAATAATATATATATCTTCTATATATTCTTAATATAGATATATATATATTCGATATATATAATGTATATAGAATAAATCTATAGAGAGAGAAGAGAGGAGAGGAAAGGAGAGAGAGAGAGCGAGGATAGAAAGTTAGAGAGAGTCTAGAAGGTAAAACTGATAGTGAGACATTCTATGTCGGGTGAGCTCATCTTTTTGCAGTTGCTCTGCACGTCACGTGTTCTACATTGTCTTTACCCCACTCTTCTTGTGGATAATGCAGGAATTCGGAGATGTAAATTAAAAGTGAAAGTGATAACGGACTTATGTCTGACTAATCATGTAGTTGTATTTATCCTTCAACATTGTCTTTTAACGTACACTTGGGGGCATGTGTCGTCAAAGTCTTTCTCTCTCTCTCTCTCTCTCTCTCTCTCTCTCTCTCTTCATCTCTCTCCTCTCTCTCTCTCCTAGCGCCCTTCCTGATCAAAGTTTAGCTAAGTTCGGAACGTAGACAGTCCTCATATCTATATATGTCTTAGATATTATAATATATACAGTGATCCATATCATATCTACACGATAGAATATTTATATAATGATCTATATATATATAGAATATTAGGCCTATATTATATTACATCGTATTTGTGTGTGTGTCTTCTGAGCATCTCCGCTCTCTCTCTTTCCTCTCTCTCTCTCTCTCTCTCTATCTGTCTCTTCTCTCTCTCATCTATCTATCTATCTATCTCTCTATCTCTCTCTCTCTCTCTCTCTCTCTCTCTCTCTCTCCCTTTCTCCCTCTCTATCTCTCTTCTCGTTCTTTCATCGAGAGAGAAAACTAAATTTCTGACTCGGCACCTGTCGCAGCTCTCAGAAAACTAAATCCCGCTATATTTTAATAACGTCCTAATAAAACTATTGCCTCGTTGACTCGACAATTAATGAGATCTTCATTAAGCTGAGGTTGAGCGACCACACGGTCTCTCTCTACTATAAACAAACCAAGTGACCTGTTTATATGTTTACCGGCCAACCCGTGTTTTGGCACGACCACTTCGTTGTTATAACGAGTGCCCTGCGTGGTCAGTTTTCGTCCACTTCGTTCTAATGAATGCACCGCGTGGTCAAGCTTGGTCAGTTTGTCGGGGTGTAATTAGGAGATGACCACTGTAGAGGGTCATAAGTCACGATTCTCGTGTAGACAAATAACTGTTCACTTGATAGGTGCTGAGGTGCCTGTGTATTAACGAGATGTCACAGCTGTCTTGAAATCTGAAAGATAAACTGAGATGTAGATTTTGTTACAGCAGCCCAGTTTGATTTGTTTTGGACAAAAATAATTCCTTTACTCTCTGTATGGATTCTCTCTCTCTCTCTCTTTCTCTCTCAATCTCTCTCTCTCTCTCTTTATCTATCTCTTAGTGCACTGCCTACTGGCAGGTCCATGGTATATACAGCCTCCACTCTGTCTTCCGCTTTCCTCTTTATGTCCACATGTGAGTGGATCTTCAAATCATCCATCATACCTAATCTCGGCCTGCCACCCTGCCTCTTTTTTCTTCCATTATGGATTGGATTTGTGTATGGATTACTGCCCGTGATTATCGATTCGTCTGTAGAAAATAAATTAATCGATAAAGAAATTAATCATTGCGTTAATCTAACGTTAATCTAGGTTAATCTAACAAATTAATCATTGCGTTAATCTAACGTTAATCTAGGTTAATCTAACAAATTAATCATTGCGTTAATCTAACGTTAATCTAGGTTAATCTAACAAATTAATCATTGCGTTAATCTAACGTTAATCTAGGTTAATCTAACAAATTAATCATTGCGTTAATCTAACGTTAATCTAGGTTAATCTAACAAATTAATCATTGCGTTAATCTAACGTTAATCTAGGTTAATCTAACAAATTAATCATTGCGTTAATCTAACGTTAATCTATGTTAATCTAACAAATTAATCATTGCGTTAATCTAACGTTAATCTAGGTTAATCTAACAAATTAATCATTGCGTTAATCTAACGTTAATCTAGGTTAATCTAACAAATTAATCATTGCGTTAATCTAACGTTAATCTAGGTTAATCTAACAAATTAATCATTGCGTTAATCTAACGTTAATCTAGGTTAATCTAACAAATTAATCATTGCGTTAATCTAACGTTAATCTAGGTTAATCTAACAAATTAATCATTGAATTAATCTAACGTTTCTTAATCTGCACGTTTCATGCAATAGAGTTTTAAGAACATTGCAAAAATAATTTATTTTGACTTATTATTAATAAATTTTATTAATAATAGGATATTTATTATAAAAATATCTATTAAATTATTTATTATAAAATTTACTATAAAATAAATTGTGCATTTATTATTGAATGAATTCTAGTTAAACTATAGCGCTTTACCATTTCAACTACAGATCCGCGATCAAATATCTTACCGACATCGCCACTGCCTCCAGCCACATTTTTTTTTGCTACAGTGACTACATGTTCGTAGTAATAATATTACACAGTGTCATAATACTGTATTTTATCGTATATTATAAGTATAGGCTGTGGAAGGCAACGGGAAATCACCACATAAGCCATATTTTTCCAAAGCTATAGGCTACATAAGGTATGGATAAAGCATAGACTTTGCGAGGAGATTAACTTGTTGATCTAAGGAGTGCTCCTATAGAACGAGAAAACATACTTTGAGTATGAACAACATGTACCTTGAACCTGCCACTTGGCAGTGCACTGAAAAGAGAGAGATCTGTAGAGTAGGCTAATAGCACGATGGCGCAACAGTTTAGCTATCTAAAAGTAGAGTGATCATCCTCGTCATCTGGTAGAGGGGCTACAGTACTTCACATAGTTAAATAAACGTATAAACAGTAATTCTACCGTATGATGGATGAGGCAAGATTCCTGTATACAAACTTAATATCAACCGCCGTATCTATTTGTAAATTATGCACATCAAAACCATTAAAAAGCATTATAAGTATTAATTAAACCATTTAAACCATTAAAAAAGTGTTTAATAGGGCACAATATTACCTTTAATATTGTCGTAATAGAGGTTTGGATATAGTTTAACGTCGATTTCGGAAGACGACGATGATCTCGGTGGGGAACCAGTCGTAAATGTCAGGTACTATCCCAGGTAAATCAAACCAGAAAGGTCAGAAAGGCCGTTCGGTTGGTGATCGCCCAGGAACTAGAAATTGTTACAAAATTTTATAGAACGAATCGAAGAGATACTCGACAGCATCTAAACTGAGAGTCAAGGGAAGAAGAAGATTATGACGAATATGAAATTATTATGAAATTATTATGAAATTATTATGAAATTATTATGAAATTATTATGAAATTATTATGAAATAATAATTGTCAGGGGCGGATCCAGGAATGATTTATGGGGGGGGCCAGAATTTTTTGAGAATGTACACATTTTT
>CAJHZI010000202.1:0-37500 GCA_905160935.1 Enchytraeus crypticus | reverse complement strand
ATTTATTTTATGTTTCATTTGCAGTTCGAAACAACGGAGATATACAGCAAGGTAGGCTTAGGTATTTTATTTGACAAATTTCCTATCTCATTTTAGACTAGTTTGATCAGTACAAAGCTGATAAAGCTAATGTTAACGTCAGTTTCCTCACTCGAAAGCGATGTCAGTGACGGGCGAGCCCAGGATTTGAACCCCGCACTTAACTGATCCGCGGTCGAATATCTTATTGATATCGCCACTGGCTCCAGCCATTGGCTCCAACTACTGGCTCCAGCCACTGGCTCCATCCAGCCACTGGCTCCATCCAGCCACTGGCTCCAGCCGGAGTATACTCGATTCATTGTGAATTGTGATTACCCGGAGCATAATTTCTTTTTGACGCCTCATAATCACTCCATATATTCTAATCCATTAGAAGGATTTGAACTATTAATTAATTAGATTAATTATTAAATTGATCAATTGATCCAAACCAACGCCAGAAGGGGCATTCGGTTAGAGAGCGCCTAGGCGCTTGAAATTTCTAAATAATTATTAGATGAATGGAATTGATTATAGGAGATTGACTGATGGATGAAATGCTATGCGACAGAGAGGAGTGGGGAATATCTATTCATATCCCGATCCTATTTAAACTGGGATTATATGGAAGAGGAAGATGACGATGATTAATTACTATATTATGTAGAGAGTCCATGATTATTGTGGAGCTATTTCAGGGTAGGGAGATATATTGTACCGGTTGGATGACCGAATAAGCAGGCTTGCACAAGAAGCAAGATGGCATAGGTTCGAATGTCCGCCAGATCTTCTCTGACACTATTCCTTATCTCCAGTGTTGTTGTTGTTGTTATGCACAGTTGATAGGGGACGTTTCTCAGAAGTGCTTGATGTTGTTATAGACACGACTAGCTCTTGTTGTTGTCATTGATATCACTATCTCTTGTTGTTGTTGTTGTGCACAGTTGACGGGGTCAGGTAGTGCAGGGGATTTTGAGGACGTCTCTCAGAAGTGCTTGATGTTGTCATTGACATTTCTAGCTGTTGTTGTTGTTGTTGACACCACTAGCTCTTGTTGTTGTTGTTGTTGCGCACAGTTGACGGGGTCAGGCAGTGCTGGTGATGTTGGGGACGTCTCTCACAAGGTTGTTGCTCACCTGCCTGATATCTGTGAGTCTATGAAGCAACAGCTCCTCATACTGGTCGAGTGGGCCAAGTACATCCCAGCCTTCTGTGAGCTGCCCCTCGATGATCAGGTAATAATCAATCTATCAATAATAATTTAACGTCCGGTTCCTCGCTATAAAGCAATGTAAGGGACGTCTCTTGCAGACTCTACACAAACAGGCGCCAAAGCACCACACAATGACGACTGAGTACACAGAGACCACAAGAGAAAGCGAGATCAAAACAGTGCAAGTCCAAGATCCAAGGCAAGCGGGTCTAAATTTAGACCTATGGCGTAAAGAGATGGGTTTTTAGCTTGCCCAAGAAAGTACCAATACAATTACAACATCGAAGATCTTGTGGCAAGGAGATAATATTAATAAATAATAAAAGTTTAACGTTCGTTTCCTCATCCAAGGACGATGTCAGGGACGTCCCCACAGCACACATCACTACAGATCAATTCACTCAGACTAATCTGCAAAAGAAATGTACTGAGGAGACGTATGTTCATTGGTAGTAGAGTCATTGTTGTCATTTTCAGTCATATATTCCCTTCATTCATTTTCTTCAGTCATATATTTATTTTATGTCATATTAATTTTCAGTCATATATTCATTTTATTCATTTTCAATCATATATTCATTTCCAGTCATATATTCATTTTATTCATTTTCAATCATATATTCATTTTCAGTCATATATTCATATTATTCATTTTCAGTAATGTATTCATTTTTTATTTAGTTTTAGTTTCTGACTGACTGGTTGCTTGATTTATGGATCGTTTGATTGATTTATTGATCGTTTGATTGATTTATTGATCGTTTGATTGATTTATTGATCGTTTGATTGATTTATTGATCGTTTGATTGATTTATTGATCGTTTGATTGATTTATTGATCGTTTGATTGATTGATTGATCGTTTGATTGATTTATTGATCGTTTGATTGGTTGATTGATAGATCTAATGATAGAATGACTGACTGACTGATTGATTGATTTATTGATGGAGTGACTGACTAATTGATTGATTTATTGATTGATTGATTTATTGATTACATTAGGTGTCACTACTACGAGCCCACGCCGGTGAACATCTTCTTTTAGGCTTGGCCCGTCGCTCATTGCCCTACCGGGACGTGCTGCTACTGGGCAATGACATGATAGTGCCCCGCCATTCACAGGAGTCGCCTGAAATAAACCGGGTCATTGGGCGTGTCCTAGATGAGCTCATCCAGCCAATGAGAGACGTCCTACTAGATGACTCAGAGTTTGCCTGTCTCAAAGCCATCGTGTTCTTTGATCCCGGTCAGTATTAGCAATCAATCAATCAATAAATCAGTCAGTCAGTTAGACAGTCGGTCATTCAATCCATCAATCAATCAATCAGTCAGTCAGTCTGTCAATCATGCGGTATGTCATATGTGTAACTATACGAACAAACAAAGAAACAAAAAATCAGCTCAAATATCGAACATACATCAGAAGCTCAATTTGTGATATAATGTACTGGTTAGGTATTGATTGACTGATTGATTGTTTGCTTGATCAATCTATTGGATTGATTGGTTGACTTTTTTAGTTGACTGACTGATAGGTCGATCTATTGATGACTGATTGATCAACTGATTGATCTGATAGATTGATTTATTGATCTGATAGATCCATTGATGACTGATTGATTGATTGATAATCTACGACAGACGCTAGAGGGTTGAGTGACGCTGGTAGAGTCAAGTCGACTGATTGATCTGACTAATCGATTGATGATTGATTGATATTAATTGATTGATTGATACTCTACGACAGACGCTAGAGGTCTAAGTGACGCCGGTAGAGTCAAGTCGATGCGCTACACCGTCCAGATCAACCTCGAGGACTTTATCAACGACAGGCAGTATGACAGTCGAGGCAGATTTGGTGAGATGCTGCTTATGCTGCCTACACTTCAGTCTATCACAGGGCAGCTGACAGAGCAGCTACAGGCAGCAGTCAGCTACGGGCAGATCAAAGTGGACAATCTACTGCAGGAGATGTTGTTAGGTAGTGGCGCTCTGAGTGGACATGGTATGGACTCCTTCCCTCTCTATCTCTCACTCTTTTGTTTCTCTCTTTGTCTGTCTCTCTCTCTCTCTCTCTTGTTTCTCTCTTTGTCTGTCTCTCTCTTGTTTCTGTCTTTTTCTGTCTCTCTCTCTCTCTCTTTCTCTCTCTCTCTCTCTGTCGTTTTCTCTCTCTCTCTCTCTCTTTATCTTTCTCTCTCTTTTCTCTCTCTGCCTCTTTGTCTCTCTCCCCCCCATTCCTCCCTCCCTCCCTCTCTCTCTCTCTCTCTCGGTCTCTCTCCCCTCTCTCTTTCTCACTCTGTCTCTCTTCTGGCTCAGACGTATATTAGAGTAAAATATTAGCACAGCGTTAAATGAGAGTTTCTTATAACTTTATCAACATGAGAAAGAAGAAAAGAAAAAGATAAAAAAAAAGGAAGGAAAGTATATGAGGAAGACCGATTGGCCCTACGTGGGATGCTGGATGTTTAGATTGTATGTTAATGTTAAGAGGAAGGCAGAAAATATAAATATGCGAAGGAGTTATATGCCTTGGACATGCCAATTGGCAATGCACTAAGAGAGAGAGAGAAAGAAAAAAGAGGGAGAGAGAGAGGGGGAAAGAGAGTGCGAGAGACAGAGTGTGAGAGAGGGAGAGAGAATGAGAGAGAGAGAGGAATTGTGTTCAATGTATTTTGTGCTGGTCTGTTGCAGGTATTACATCCACTATAGTGGTCACAGATGCGACTTCCGGGGGATCGATGTCTCAAAACACTTCTACCCCTCTCGTGGGGGTCAGAAATCAAAATATGGGCGCCCCAAGCCCCTCCCTCCCAACCCCCTATTTTCACGCAATGACGTCATCGAATTTAGGCTCCTCCCACCAGCAAATACCACCCACGCTCAATATGATCCCCGCCCACAATATGCTGGGAGACCTTGTGGTTGGTCAGCAGCAGTCACAGTCAGTCAATCAGTCGCCGTCAGCTGCTGTCAATCAAGGATCTGGGCGTGGTCGCAGGCCTAGAGTGGGGGCCGTTAGAGGCGGCGGTAGAGTGATTGACAGGAGCCTAGCGGAGCAGCAGGGATCACACAGGGGCAGGTCTCAGACTATCGTTATACATCACTCTGGCTCCCTGCTCCACGAGCAGCAGCAACAACAACAACACGGAATCAATCTTTCATCATATTCCCAGCAGACCAGCGGGAATCCGTACGATTCCCAAGCCAGACGCTGTTCCCCCTACGAGCCTTCCTTCGCATCCATTTCCACCGCTTCCGGCTCCTCCAGAACAACCCCGACGATGCTATCGCAGTCCGGAATGTCTTCAGGACTCGGCGATTCCTCCTTTTCCTCATCTCAGGCGGATCTCTCTCAATCTGACTGTATGTTTGCGGTGCCTAACGAGATGAATCCACCCCATCCACAGCACTACAACGGCTGCTCCTACATCACCACTTCTTCCTCCGCTTCGTCCTTCAACACATCCACCGTCTACAGCAGTTCGACCGAGTTCTCCACCTCATCCGTCAACCATCTGGTGTCCCACCAGGACGCCCATGGGGCAGGGAAGCTGGGACAGGGCGGATCGAGTCCGTTGGTTAGCTCGGCGGGATCGTCGGTGATTGCGGAAGCCTACCGGACTGTTTCCACGGATCCATACCTATCCGCATTCATGGATGTGTACGGAAACCCCTCGACGTCCAATGGATTGGAAGGGGATGCTTCTGATGTGTTAGACTCAGCAGGGAACGAGTATAGGGTGTATTCGTTGAGAAATCAGTTCAAGACGGAGCTGATTTAGGGGGAGGTGGCAGGAATTTAGACCCTGAATCAATCAATTATTTAGTTAATAAGTCAATTGAACGGAAGATTTGTTGTAGTTATTCAGTGAGTCAAGCTATCAATCAGTTAGTATGTCAATCAGTCAGTGGGTTACTTGTGTGTGGCAGTCAGTTTGTGTTCGATATTGTCATAGACTACAGCAGCACTCTAATAGTAGTTATATGTCAGTAATTTGATTTAGAGAGAAATGAAAATAGAAAATGGAAATCCTGTTTCACGAGCCCATTAAGTAATCAATCAATCATTTAATTGGTTGATTAATCAATCAACCATTGATTTAATTGATTATTCAATCAATCATTGATTTAATTGATTAATCAATCAATCATTGATTTAATTGATTAATCAAGCAATCATTGATTTAATTGACTTATCAATCAATCAATGATTAACTGATTAATCAATCATTTATTTAATTGATTGATTGGATTCAAATTCAATGACTCTATCAGTCAATCGCTCAGTCAATTATCGAGTCATTCCATCTGCCAATCAGTTACTAAGTCAATCAGTGAGTCAGTTTGTGAGTTAATCAATCAATAAATCAATCAGTTAAACCTAGTCGCAAATCTTTTCGCTTGTGTTCACATCATTGAAAGTGAGAGAGACGATTGGACATGAATTTGTGCTTTGGATACTTTACTACTCGACGTGTTAGCTTTATCAAGTTGTATATATCTATCGAATAATTATTGGCCCATTGTTGGGTAAGATAGATAATATTTTGTATAAGAATGTGTGCCTTGGATTAGTTGTGAAGCGTTGGAAAATAGTCTAATATATCTGACCAGTAATTGCCATTTGTGAGCTAGATAAGAAATATTGTTGTTACATATGCCTTGAACAATTACTTACATGCTATTCTGAGTCATTTTTATTGAGTTGTAAATTTTCATTGTTGTAACTAAAGCAAACCACTTGTATTCTGCTACTATATACTCCACTAAGTGCATATCGTTTGTCGTCATATTTTATAATGTATTTTGTCGATACGGTCGCTCTGATAAATGTATTTTCTCTTTCTCGCTCAATTTTCCGACTGTGCTCATTTTGTTTTGCATAATAGAATCATACAGAGTCATAATATAATAAAATCAGAATCATAGCTTAATATAATTTCTTTCTTTCTCTCTCTCTCTCTCTCTCTCATTGCACTGCCTACTGGCAGGTCCATGGTATATAACGCCTCCACATGACTATATAAGACTGAAAACGTGACCTGAATTTCCAATTTAATAAAGTAACCAATCCAGAAGTTAGAGCAATGCTCGGACGAATCCAGGAAAAATATGATATACAGTAGTTCAGCAAAACTGTCGTTGATTTTAAATGTATTATAATAAAATATAAGACAAATATAATATTTGGATGAAAATGTAAGAAATTTATTTCGCACGTGTCACTACGTAAGTTAAAGTTATACTGTTACAGTTATGCTTCTCCTCAGCACTGTTTTTGCAGATTGGTCTGGGTGAGTTGATCTGTAGTGACATTTGCTGTGGGGACGTCTCTGACATCATCCCTGTATGAGGAATCGAACGTTAAACCTTTATTATTTATTATTATTATTACATAATTGCAATGTAATTACGTAGCCACCATAATTAGGTTTCGTGTAAACAAGATATATGCAGAGATGTGTATGTTGTTCCGTACAATTTCTTAGGAATTTAAATCTGTGACAGGCATAATACTTTGATGTGATTCTTTTTGCTTCCCGTGTGGATTTTTCTCACTAGTGCTCGATGTTGTCATGGACGACAGTAGAACAGTCTAATTGTTGTTATGTTTTATATGATAATCTCAAAGTTCGACACAGTTGATTTCGATGCTCTTGCTCAGAATGGATGAATAAAGTTAACCTAGAGGGTGGATGGATAAAGTTAGCACAGAGGATGGGTGGATAGAGTTTATAATAATAATAATAATAATAATAATAATAATAATAATAATAATAATAAAGGTACAGACAGAGTAACCTGAAGTTAGTCATGAAATTATCTGCATTCTATAAGGCCAATTAATTTTCTGATGGACAATTAACGTTATCTTATTGTAAACTTACTTTTGATGGTATACTGTCTGTAGCTGGGTTGAGAACAACATTTGAAATGAGATAAAATCGACTGCTTCTAAAGGTTTTCAACCTTTCTGCTAGACTTAGGGCATGTTATAACTAGAATTGGCATACCTTGAATCTCAGTTCTTCAGGTGCACATCTTTCTCGAATCAACCTCAATCAAGACACCCTGGAACTAAGACACCCTGGAACCTAGACTCCCTAGAACCTAGACTCCCTGGAACTAAGAAACCCTGGAACTAAGACACCTTAGAGCCTAGACTCCCTGGAACTAAGACACCCTGGAACCTAGACTCCCTAGAACCTAGACTCCCTGGAACTAAGACTCCCTAGAACCTAGATTCCCTGGAAACAAGACACCCTGGAAACAAGACACCCTGGAAACAAGACACGCTGGAACTAAGACACCCTGGAACTAAGATTCCCTGGAACTAAGACTCCCTGAAACCTATAGACTCCCTGGAGCCTGGACACCCTAGAACCAAGACACCCTAGAACCTAGACACCCTAGAACCTAGACTCCCTGAAACCTATAGACACCCTAGAACCAAGATACCCTTGAACCAAGACACCCTGTAACCTAGACACCCTAGAACCTAGACACCCTAGAACCGAGACACCCTTGAATCAAGACACCCTTGAACCAAGACACCCTAGAACCTAGACACCCTGTAACCTAGACACCCTTGAACCAAGACACCCTAGAACCTAGACACCCTGTAACCTAGACACCCTTGAACCAAGACACCCAAGAACCTAGACACCCTGGAACCTATACTACCTGGAACCTATACTACCTGGAACCTATACTACCTGGAACCTATACTACCTGGAACCTATACTACCTGGAACCTATACTACCTGGAACCTATACTACCTGGAACCTATACTACCTGGAACCTATACTACCTGGAACCTATACTACCTGGAACCTATACTACCTGGAACCTATACTACCTGGAACCTATACTACCTGGAACCTATACTACCTGGAACCTATACTACCTGGAACCTATACTACCTGGAACCTATACTACCTGGAACCTATACTACCTGGAACCTATACTACCTGGAACCTATACTACCTGGAACCTATACTACCTGGAACCTATACTACCTGGAACCTATACACCCTGGAGCTCCGGTCATTTAGAAAGAATAGGCTATTAAATAGAATCAATACTGATGTTAAGCTCTACATGTTTCTTGCATGCATCATGTTGATTCCATCGAATGTTTCATGGAGCTCACTATCTTACTGCTCAGTCTTTATTAAATATTACGTGTACATTTGATGTCTTATTAGCAAGTGCTCTTAAATTATATTCATTTTATCTGAACTCGTCTTAACTCTGAGTTGAATACTGCCCCGAATTGTACAAATTACTGTATGAAAAATGTGTATCTTAATTGATTTATTACGATTGCGTTTATTTGTACATAAATTTAACTTCTCTCAGAGTATTGTTTAAATTTTTCCAGTTTTTGCTCAGTAATGTAAAACTGCTCAACTCCTATACTGCTTTGTGTCACTGTTTCTATTCCTGGTTGTTTAAATTATATAGGTTGGTATAGGCTGATGTCTATAGACTGGTCCATGCTGGTATAGGCTGATGCCTATAGGTTGGTATAGGCTGATGTCTATAGGCTGATCCATGCTGGTATAGGCTGATGCCTATCGGTTGGTATAGGCTGATGTCTATAGGCTGCTGAAGACTGTCAATGACTACTAATTGACTTTCAGTTAATAGCAATGTCTATTAATTGACTGTCAATGACTCTTAGTGACTATCATTGACTGTCAGTGATTCTAAATGACTGTCAATGACTATTAATTCATTGTCAATTACTGTCAAAGACTATGAATGATGTCAGTGACTGTCAATGACTGTCAATGACTATTAATTGACTGTGAATGGCCGTCAATTACTCAAAGACTGTCAATGATTAAATGACTGTCAAAAATTACTGTCAGTAACTGATTTCTATCATTTCTGACAATTAGTTCATACGACGTCTATTTTGTGTATTTATCAGTGCATTAATTGTCCTGTCATTATCATAACAGAACGCTGTTATATTACTCTACTCTGAAACATTAGTCGTATTAGTGTAATAGACAACTCTCAGATTTACTGAGGACTAAATTATATCATATCAAGCTTTCAGTGTTTTTCTTCTGTTAATTTCATTTTATTAGCATTTAATTCTCCAATGTTCCATTGGTTAGACAATTTAATAAAAGCGCAAACAATGGCGGAACCAGGGGGGCCCAGGCCCTGGGCCCCCCCATTAGGCCCGACGATAAAAAAATTTAAAACTATACTTTCATTGTTTCTATGGCAATTTCGTGGTGCAAATATGTTTTAAGGGCGTTAGGGGGGTTAGGAGGAGGGGGGTACGAGAGGGAACTCGAACAGTCCGACTACCTGGAATTTTTTTCATATTATGGAAGGGGGCCCGAAAAAATGATGACCGTTCCACTAGCTCTCAATTTTCACTTTAACCACTGTATAAGGGAAAAAAGGGTGTAAGTAAGAAATGTGAACTCTGTCCCGGATCAGTGGTGCAAACAGCCTTGGCTGAGATCGAGGGTCTTAACCCCCACCTTTTGCCAAAATATGGTCACTTTTGCAATTGGTCCAGATCCGCTGGGGTTATTCAGAGGTGAAAAAATTAACCTACTTTTTTCCTAAACAAATGTAGGATTTTAGGCTTTTTAGGTTGTCCTCTCACTTTAGTACGGGTATGAGTGGGGGGGGGGATAAGATACGGGGATACACTCACTCTATGAGCCGAGCGCAGTATGCTGAAACATTTGTGCCCCCCACCCCCCTCCCCCCCATACAGCATTTTTTTCGCGTTACATCATATGTCCCGAAGAAGGCGGTGCGTAAGCAAAAAATGTGTACACTCTTCAAAAAGAAATTTCGGGGCTCCCCCGGCCCCCCCCTTAAAGAATTCCTGGATCCACCCCTGAGCGTAAAAGATCTCTTTAATATAAAATTATGCCTATATTATTATTATTAAAAAGCAAATACATATTAAATTATTATTATTAAAAAGCAAACACATATTAAAGCTGGAAAACTAAAGTTAACGTCAGTTTCCTCACTCGAAAGCGATGTCAGTGACGGGCGAGCCAGGATTTGAACCCCGCACATACTAATCCGCGGTCGAGTATCTTACCGACGTCGCCGGTGGCTTCAGCCTCATGCATTATAGTGAAATGCTTGTCTATGTTGATATCTATCACTTTTAATAATGCCACATGTTTACACCATTAGGCAATTTAGACCATTTTCCGTATAACCAATCCAGTGATTGTCCGAGATTTTACTCTCAGATCAGCGCGGCTGGGATTCAAACCCACGAGGGTTCAAAACACCTCAAGATCTGTGAATCTGGGAAGCTTTGGCGTTAGTATGCCAAAACTTTCTTCGGAGAAGAATACGCTGAGGCTTGTGACAGATTCTAGAATCTGACACAAGCCTGTGACAGATTCCAGCAGAAGAAGAACAAATAAATGATAGTTTTGGCAAAATCTTCAGTATAATAGTAATAATAATAATAATAATAATAATAATAATAATGGCATAGGCAGACTTATCACAGAGCAAACCGGCGATAAGCGAGAGACATCTTTTTTTTGGCAAAGGCTTTCCATGACTTTGCAAAGATTTAATGCAGTCTGCTTCAACAATTCTTTTAAGCCGATTGATGACCTCGAGTAGCCGGGCGGCGATTCAGCACGTATTGCTTGAATCGTTTTTATCAAACCCCAGGTTCTTTACACAGGGGTAAAAAAAATAAAATAAATAAAAAAATAAAAAAATAAAAATAATAATTATAATAATAATCATTTTTAAATAAATCAAAATGACGTACAAGTACATGTATATAGAATAATTATTGATCAAAGAGTGATTTTGTAGAAATATAAATAGGGGTCGGGCATGCTTAAGTTAAAATGAAAGATATAGAATTTAGTCAAACAAAATTGTAGAAGGACAACTATTATAAGGTTAACTATTGTGATTTAGTTTGTTATGAGTATAGATTGACATAAACTATTTTACAAAATTCTAACATTAAGTAGATATAGAACAATTGCGAAATATTGAAATTTAATTAAGTCATTAACAGTTAATTCATACTTAGAACTGTAATTAAATCTCTGTATAAGCTATTAATTAATACAGAGAGAAATAAGGGCACTAAAAAACTTCAGCCAAATGTAATTGTATTTTAAGATAATGCGTTTACGTGATTTCTGCTATTTTACGATTAAATTTAGATTTTAAAAGAGAAAATTAGAAGAAATTTTACCTGTAGCAGTAACATTGGCAGATGGCGCAGCTGTTTGTTTACTTTTGAGTCATTTTCATGTAAATATCATCCAGCCAATTTCCTTGATCCTAAATTAATTAATTAAATTTAATTAAGTGGTTGTCATTGAAATAAAGGTATTAAATTTTAATTTTAGAAATTCTATTGCATCGTATTTGACTTAATTGGTCGACTTCTTTTCGGTTTTAAGCAAAAGAGGACGGTTAATATTCTCGTAAATTGCACTATTTTCAGAATCAACACTTTCGTAAGTCCTATAAGGATACATCTTCTCAATCTAAATATAGTCTAAATACTATAAATGAATAAAACAAAAAAATAATTAAATTTTAATCGATTAAGCCTAACTAGGGCCGAATGGATTTTAGTTTATTTTTGTATCTTTCTTGTATTCTTTGTAAGTTTGTATTAGCATTGAGTTATGGTATAGATCATTGAGTGTCTCAATAGCGTTGCGGTAACGTCATGAAGTTTTAACTTTTAAATGAGAGATCTGAGGTGCATTGAACCCTCAAGGGTTCGAATCCCAGCCGCGCTGATCTGAGAGTAAAATCTCGGTCATTCACTGGAATGGTTATACGGAAAATTGACTAAATTGCCTAACGGTTTAAACATGTGGTATTAAAAGTGATAGATATCAACATAGTTGATCATTTCACTATAATGCTTGTCTACTTTTTATTTTTTTTATAAGATAGCACAGCTTATAATGACTTAGGGTTATTCAATTTGTTTGAGCCAGCTTGTAATGATTGTAAAAATTTGGTGGTATTCCTTCAACTGCTAGGAATTAGTATGGAATAATTTAGATTCGTTATCAAATGACCATCCATTAATAAACTGTATAAATGATAACTTCATGTTTCAGTTAGTTAATGAACCTAGTCGAAATGGAAATTTTTTTTGATCTGTTAATCAGCTCAGATGAAAATATTATAGAGAATATAATGAATATATATATATATATATATATATATATATATGTATATATATATATGTGTATATATATATATATATATATATATATATATATATATATATTATAATATATATATATATATATATTATTATATATATATATCATATATATATATATATTAGAATATATTAGGGAACCTTTAGGGACTAGTGAACATAGTATGATAGATTTTCAAGTAATCACTAATAAAATAAAAACTGAGAAAGAGACAAAATTATTGAATTTCCACAAAGATAACTATCACACTATAATTGCAGCTGCTCAACTAAAAAGTTGGAACAGCATATCCTTGAATAATGTAAATGTTATATGGTCAGTTTTAAAGAATGATATTTTAGAAATCAGAAATAAATTGATACCTTTAACATATATAGGTCAAAATTAAAAAGCAATTGGGCAATTAAATTATGCAAAAAGTTAAGAAGAGCAAAGAGATGAGCTTTGGATAAGTGTATAAAATCAGGTAGAAAAATGTCATATCACAATAAATATAAGGAGAAATTAAATTAAATTTATAAGTCTACTAGGGCAAATGATGAAGCTAGGAAACAGTTTGAGATTAAATTAGCTAATAATGTAAAAAATGACAATAAAAGTTTCTTTGCCTATGTTAGAAATAAAGAGAGGAACAAAGCTAAAGTAGGTCCATTGCGGGATGCTGATGGTATCATTATCACTGATGATGAGCTCACAGCAAACATGTTCAATGATTGTGTTTTTACAGTAGAAAATCTAGATAATATTCCAGTAGCAGATAGAATATTTACAGGTCTAGAATCAGAATGTTTAAGTGAATTAGTCATTGATAAGGAAATAATTGTAAAGAAACTCAGTGAAATTAACTGTAACAAAAGTCCAGGTTCAGATGATCTTCATCCTAAGTTACTATTTGAGCTGAGACACAAATTAGTAGGTCCTCTTACTAAATTGTTCAATCTATCGCTCGAAACTGGGATTGTACCGCAAGACTGGAAAGAGGCCAGGGTGTCTCCCTTGTTCAAGAAAGGTAGAAGAGACAAACCTGAGAACTATAGGCCTGTTAGTTTGACTAGTATCCTAGATAAGGTGTTTGAGAGTATTATTAAGAATTGTTTAGTTAATCATTTAAATAGTAGTAATATATAATGTACTAATCCTGGACCACCTATGACCCCAATGACCTCATTCATTTCATTCGGGGGTCTCATTACATTCGCCCCCTCATTTCATTCATTCGGCCACTGAGTTCATAGGTAATCCAGGACCAGTACATTATATATTACTCTCATAATAACATGCAAAGATATATATATATATATATCAATACGTGATCCAACGCTAATTTAATTAAGCTTATTACATCCTTGTTGTAGCTGTGTATAATAATTTCACCCGAGACATTCCTAACATACTTCGGCGAACTTAGTTCGCTCAAGTATGCGATATTTTGACATCGGACATATATATTGAGAATGTATAACAGAATTGGTATTGATACATATATCGAAAAAGTATGACAGAATTAGTATTGATAACTCAATTTTCAGACTATTTTTCAGTACTTTATCCTATATATTTCTTGATTAGTTTTTGTAATTTCTATTAAACGTACCTATAGTACCCTTATACAACCTCAGTCAATAATGTTTCACTTAAGTATATAAATCCTAAATCGATAAGTAATATATTCTTTTGAATTATCAGCTCTTTCATATTTGAATTTCTCATTTTATTAGCTACAATTTGATTTATAAATCTTCTATATCTTCTACGCACAGTCCCTGGCTCTGGTGTCAAAACTAAATCTCCTCTCATTAAATTTTGTTTCAATTCTATGAACACATCATTCGATAGTTCTTCAATAATTTTTATTATTAACACTTCCAAGTCACGAATATATAAAAAATCATTAAAAATGTTCTTTCCTTCCTCAGCTGATAAAGCGACAACAATTTTACGCATTTTATTAAAATAGGATGTATACTTCTGAAGATCTGGTTCCCTCTCTATTACAACAGATACAGCCTTTGCAATTTTCACTAAATTTTCTATACTTATCTCAGGCTTGTTCATTGAAATTTGTAAATAAATTTTCATATCAAGTTCTCCTGATTGAGATATTTTTTCATCTACATATATTTTGGTTGCACAATTTTGATTATCTACAGGATTTTTAACATTTATAATTCTATTATTATTCATGTTTATCTCACTATTTCTATCCAATTTACCTAACAACTGTTTCTCTAATTTATTTAAATTTGAAGCATGTTCGACACTGGTTTTATCTACATAATCTTTCGTAGCACAGTCTTGACTATCTATGGGGTTTTTAACATTTATCAGTTTATTATTTTTCATATTTAATTCGCCTCCCTCAGTTAATTTAAGACCATTAGCCATTAAACCATTTGCAGATAGGCTTAGCATATTATTGATATTAGGATCTATCTTTACCGATAGTGAATCGTTTATAGAACTTAGTCCTCCATATGACAACAGTTTTAAATTAGATTCTAGCTTTTTAGATTGTCTACCAAATAGATCTACAGTGTTCATTTATTACTATAAAAATTCTTTTATAATATCATTTGATTCCTTTTCTGTTAAATCTCCGTTACACTTCATCACATAATTCATTTGTTGTTTCAATCTATCTAACCTAGATATCATATTATTTAGTTCTGCTTTCCTACTTTTGAGATTAAATTTAGTTGATATAGCTGTTGATAAGGCTCCAACAGCTGATAATGTAGTAATGATTACTGTAGGAAGTAATGGCAATGCAAATACTCCAGATATTGTAGTTGTTACTGTTGAAACAGTTAATGATGTAACTATTGTTATACCATATGCTACTTGAACTATTTTTCTCTTTCTTTTCAAATTTTTGATTTTAGCTTCACAATCTTCTAGCTTATCACTCAAAAATTGTTTTACATTATTCGTCATTCTATTTAACTAAAGATAAAATTAAATCTTTATAATCGGATCCTTCACTTAATCGTTTCAGTACAATCAGACACCATTTACCGCAATTCTGATCCATCAATCCTTGCAATTGAAATGTAGAGTATAAAATAGGTGATCCTAAATACTCAATTAATTCTTTTGGTGGAGGTAAACCAAAACTGTTAAAATAATATTTTTCATTATCAATTTTAAACCAACAAGTCCAATGACTACCACTTTCACTAGATAAATTTAAATTTAATATTCCACATTCAATTTGATATCGTTTCAATTTCTTCAATTCATCTCTCATATAGCAACCCCTAAACTTTTTTATTTGTAACATTTTTGAATACTTCTCAATTTCGACATTGCTTAATGCATTCTCTGGAATACTATCCATTTATTGGTTATAATCTTAATCCTTTTCCCTTTGATCTACCTGTTCCAGTCTTCTTTAATTGATCCTCAAGCACTCTATTATGTCTTGCAGTTTCTTTATCAGCTTGACTTTGTTGAACTCTTGATGCAACAGTTCCTGCAACTGTACTTACTCCTCCCAAGGCAGCAGCAATAATAGGAATTAATACTGCTAGCGGTAAAAGCCCACCAACTTTATACTTATTACTATTTTGCAATTCCTGAATTATCGCGATAGCAATTTTTTCTATCTGGCTTTTAGTTAATGTCATTTATTTAGCCAAAAATTCTAATATCTGATATATTGCTTACTACCATCTGATTCTATCGACCAAATTCTATCATGATATACAACTGCATAAGCTGTAGTATTTGCGGGAGCATTTGCACTAAACTTAAAAGTTACTCTGATATCTACAACAGTATTTTTAAGTCTCTCAGACTGTTTCGATACATCAAATACGTATAACCTAAACAACTTCTTAAAAGCTTGATACGATATACAATCATTCTCTTCGTCATCCTCTGAATAACTTTTCTTAAATTCTTTAAAAGAATTATAAAATTGAGCATACTGATTACTGTCATAATTAGTTATGTAATCATTGCTAGGATATCTTTCACTATTCAGTTCAACGTATGCATTAATAACCTGCACATTGGCATTGAATATAGCATAATTAGTTTCTGCTTGATTAGCTGCCGGAGATTGAAAGCCTACAACGATATATCTAGGTTTCTCGATACCTGAAGCTATACATAATCTCCAAGCAAATTCAGTAGCTTGGGGAACAATAGTGTTCTCAGATTTCTTGTTCATAAAACAAAGCGGAAACGATTCTTTTTTCTTAATGTAATCATTTAAAATTCCTCTTTCTTCTAAACTTACTGTAACTACTGGAATATGCCATTGTATCTTAGTTAAGTTTACCTTACCAGCATTAGCAACTCCACCATTTCGTATTATTGCCTGAGTATCAGTTTGTCTAGGAAAAACAATTGAATGCTTACATCCATAAATAATCTTTCTATATTGTTTACAGAAATTAAATATAAATTCTAAAGGAATTTTGAATGCAAATGATCCAGATGTATAATTTCTTCTTTCTTCAAATCCCTTATTTTGATTGATCAGTCCTTCTGTTAATCTAGTAACAGTTGTTTGTAAAGCTGTTAATATATTAGCAGCAGTATTTCCTGGAATATCTCCTGCTACTAAATTCACAATTTCACTCAAAGTTTGAGGTGTTCCATTACCAGAATCTAAACTCCAACATTGATCCATTCCATTGAAACTATTACTTTTAGTCAATAATGCATCTATTGTTGTAGTGTGACCTGGATATTGAAATCTCTCAACTTCATGATCTCCTATATGATATCTTGCTTCGCTAAATAGATACATCATAGCATTATTTTGTAATGCTACTAAACTATTTGCAGCATAAGGTTGATTAGTAGTAGAATCTTGTAATTGTCCTTCAATGTAAAGAAAACTCTTACAAGGTAATGACCAGATATCTTCACTTAAAATTTGAATTCTAATTTCTTGTCCATTTGCATTAAGTGCAGTTCCTTGAGATGGATCATAAACTCTGTATTGAAACTTTTCTACAGATTCATCATAATTAAAAGATTTTTCAAGCTCCAGATAAGACTCCTTTACTTTCTCCATTTATTAATGAAAAAACTAAACGTAAGCAAATCCAGTTCCAATTTTAAATTGATTAATTCTATCAACAATATTTTGCAATTCTGGTTTTCTTCTATTCCTTATCTCTTGAACAATTGCTTTTGTTGAATCAGCAATCTTAGGATTTATTCCTATTACTTCTGGTGCAGACTCAATAATGCTTTCTGTAACACCTGGTAAAACTTTTTTTAAAATATCTAAAAAACCTTTACCACTTACATATCCTCTATTTCTACAATGACAATAACCCTTTCCACATATTACTTTTCTACTTTCTCTCCTCTTTAGCTTGAGACCCATTTATTAATCATTAATTTATAATTATATATATATTTTTTCGCTTAATTTTGTACATCCTGAGTAATAACCTTATTTTACGCTTCTAATATGAAATCTACATGTAATATTCTCTCCTCTAAAATCCATAGGTCTTCCATCTTGATCTGTTATCCAAATACTAAATTCACTCAGTGTTTTCCTGTTCAAAGGTAAATAAACAAGATTAACTGGCGATTCTACAATTCTAAAACCTGGCTGCACCTTAGGTCCAAATGAATATAAAACTGGAGATGATATTCCGTTAACAAACGATTCAGTTATACAATCGCAATTAACAAATATACTGTTGAACTCGATAATGTTAACAATATATTGTGATTCATTGCGTCCTTCTGATAAAATTATAGCATCAAAACCTAATATACTTCTTAGTGAATTAGGTATAGTAAAATCAACTTTATAGTCTGAATTTGTTATATCTATAATTGATTTCAAGGTTGAAGTATTAGGTGATAAAGTTATGTAATAAGCATTACTAACAGAATCCCAATCTCCATTTAGTTTCATCAACCTTTGAATCTCATCATTTATTGCTTCAATTTGATATGCTCCAATTTCAATAGTTATTAATTTCCAAGTATTTCCACCATCTACTGAATACTTAAAATTATTATTTGCTAGTGTAATATTTGCAAAACTATACCATGTCTCTAAATTTACAAGTGCAATTTCTAGATCATAATCATTAAGAATAATAGGATTAGGAAATTTAATAGTATAAACTTCGGCTGAATTAT
This sequence comes from Enchytraeus crypticus, assembly GCA_905160935.1. NCBI lineage: Eukaryota > Metazoa > Annelida > Clitellata > Enchytraeida > Enchytraeidae > Enchytraeus > Enchytraeus crypticus. The sequence goes on along the minus strand of CAJHZI010000202.1, from coordinate 18,913 downwards.
CATAGGAAATCAGAATAGATTTAGATATAGATTTTTTCTGAAAGTAAGCAGAAATGGGTTCAAGTAAATTAATTAATTTCTGTTCCATTTATTATTATTTAATTTTGCGTATAATGTTTCTTAGTTGTTTCTTAGTTATTATTCCTTTATTGAATAAAATATCTAAAATAGCATTAATTTCATTAAACATACTTTTATTTCCTGCTGAATATTCCCCAATCAGAAGGTTTAATCTTTCTTTTAATGTATCTACATTATCTGATAGAATTATTGTATTTAGTCCATTACCTATCACTTGAACATCTTTATCCAATTCATTCAATCTATTTAGTTTTGTAAGCACGCTGTGTAACTTTTTACCTATTGTTTGATGTTGCCTGTAATCTAATCCAGAATCAATGCATATTGTTAAATAATTATTCAAATCTGTATCTAATATTCTTTCATCTAAATTAGGATTAACTCTATTCAACAATAACTCTAAACCTTGTGTAAGAATATATTCTTTGTCTGCAATTTTAATTTTGTTATCTTTGAATAGAACATTGTAGTTACCAAATTTTACAGTATCAGGATCATTTTCTTCGTAATAAAAGATAGGTGAAACAGTTACGATTCCATGTTTACCTTTATTATTTATTCCAGGATTTCTTTTCATTAAACTAACCATTACTTCTTTATACATTTTATTATCACTTGGACTTTCTTGAAATACAGAATCTGTGTAAGTAGGTAATTGTACAACTTCCTCCTGATATTCTGAGGTTTTAATCTTTTCTTGTATCCCATAATATTGTACGAGTGTTCTTAGATCATCGTCATTGAGATGATTTAAAGGCTCTAGTGTTTTTCTGTCTTGTTCATTAAGATTCTCTATACCATCAGGATGCATAATTTTCTTTACTAATTCTGGATAGTTATTTAATTTGCTAATTAATTCTGCTAATAATGGTTGTTTAGCTATTGAGCTGATAATATCTAAACCTTGTTGTCTAGTTTCTTCCTTACATCTCACTAGACCTCTAATAATATCTGCAAGTAATCGTGATGATCTATCATGTTTACCTTGTAAATCTGTTAACAATTGTTGAAACAAATCATCCGTTCTTGTAATTTGCTTACTGATAGTTAACTGTTGTGTATCTGTAATAGGTTTGTAGATTTCTTTTAGCTCTATTTGTACATTTTGTTTAGCAATAACTTCATCATCAAATCTTTTCCTTAATTTTCTATTTTGAGTGGATACCTTCTTGAGCAATTCTTGATTTTCTCCATTCATCAACTCTTCTTTAAACCTTACCAATGAACTCATTTATTAACTGCATTTTTAAAATGATGATAAATTCAATTCTTGTTTGTAGAAAGATCCGATAATATCTTCACCGTTTAAATCTTTTATTTTATATGTTATAGGAGATGTATTGATAATTTTAGATACAGTGAATATTTCTTCAGTCCAATTTGTTTCGTAACCTTTTGAAAATAGTTTTTTATATTTATAAATTCTAACTCTATCACCTATTTTAAATTTTGGTTTCTCGTTTGTAGGTTGTGGTATATAACTAATCTTGTGTTCATTTTCCAACTTTGATCCTTCAGTTGGAGTCATTTTAATTGCAGAATGAATTGTATTATTATATTCATGAATCAGTTTAGGTAAAGCATCTAAATATTTGTTACTACCTGTTTCAGTAAAATATCTCCACATCTTTTCTTTAATAGTTCTATTAAATCTTTCAATAACAACAGCCTTACCTTCATTGAACGTTTGATATAACTCTATTTCATTATCAGTTAAGAATTTCTTAAATTCTTTGTTAATAAATTCCTTTCCTGCATCAGTCCATAATTTTTTAGGTTTTCTTTCTTGGAATAACTGTTGAAATAATTCAATCATTTGTTTACCTGTCTTAACTTTTATCGGTATTGCCCAACCAAATTTAGAGAATACATCTATTACAGTGAGAATGTAATTGAATCCTTTATTTTGCTTTGCGTATTGTCTCATATCAACTAAATCTGCTGACCATATATCATCTATATTATACACTATAACTTTTCTTCGTTTAAATTTCTTTATTATGGGTTTGTGTAATTCTTTAGCTTCTTCGATTTTGTTTTTTTTAATATTCCTAAACCTAATTTATATTTTGCTGCTATAATTGGCTTAATAACTGCTTTACCTAATTTTTCATTAAAATTCAAATCTTTAAGATTATCAAGTTCTTGTAACATCTTCTTATCTGCTTCATGCCTAGTTCCCTTTCCTAAATCAGAATCTCTATAAGCTAAATCATGTTTTAAACAAACTTCATCAACTTTATTTATAGGCTTTGACCATTCTTTTGGTGTGTCATCAGGATTTAATCTTTCTTCTAGCTTTGTATTGGGACCACAGAAGGAATACTTTTTACCCTTCAGATTTCTTAAATGTAATTCAAAAGGTATTTTAGAAATTTTAGATGAAACTATATCTCCTCCAGTTTTAGACTTTGATATAAATCTATTCTTTTTAGATCCACAAACTTCACATATACCTTTAAGTATTGGTTTATTATTTTTAGTTATGGATTCAATTAAGTCTAAAGTTAAAGTCTTACTTTTACATTTAAGACAATATATTTCCATTTAGTGGAATGAAAATTAATTCAATTGAATATAAGATGAGCAGTTTGGAATATATCCAGAAATCTCAGCGTATGTGTATTTAGAATTTTTTCTAACGGTGAATAAAAATTTATTTTTTGGGAATTTAGAGAAATATATGAAGCTATTAGTTTAGTGGCAAACATTTCAAATTTTTCATCATTAGAGATGTGTGTACATGTGATAATATAAGTATCTCCAAATTTAGTATTTTTTATCGGTTTATATCCAACCACATAATAAGATTGATCAATTTGTAAATCGGCAAGCTTCAGAAGTTGTGCGTCCATTTATTATGTGAAAGATTATATGAAAGCTTTTTTATGACGCTTCGATTTAACATGTTTAGCATGACTAGAACTTAACATTGTTAGGTTGCAAGCTCTACAAGTTTTTGTAGCTCTACGTATTCTATCTATAGGCTGTGATATTATATTTTCAACTAACTGTACAGGTTTTTCAAGTTCTAATTTAAATCTATATTTTTCATTGAGATTTGATTTAGATTTATCAATAACTAAATATCCATATTTCTTAGACCATGCTTGTTCACATAACTGTCTAAATTTATTAATATCTTTAAAATCAACGCTTGCCCCAGAATCTCTATATAGATTATCGGTATCCCCGGGATCTAGATTGAATAATATTAGGAAATTAGAATTTGATCTAATAGTATGTCTTGGTAAATGATAATAATTTTGAGAAATGTATATGCAATCGATATTATTATGCCTGCTTCTAGTAAAGAATGCCCAGGTGCCGATTGATTCTTATCTGTCATAATATCGTCAAATATTATTAGATTCTTGTCCTGTTTATCAAACTCTTTAGGATCAGGAATATCATTTGGATCTTCATAATATTCACAAGATATATCTCCTTTCTCCTCATCTTCTAATTCTTGAGCAAGTCCTGCTGCTATAACTTCCGGCTTTTCATCGCGTTCATTAATCATTGAATTATGCATTAGGATTTCTGTTATATCAGACTTTGGTAATTTATTGTCAAAGCCAGCTTTTAGAATTTGATATTCCGGTTGATGAAGGGATCTTCCAAATACAAATAGTTTATTGTAATCTAACATATCTTCCTGAAGTAGCATCCGCATAAGTAAAGCCGTTTTCCCGGAACCTGATTGTCCGATTATTAAGCATCGGAATGACTCCGGAAATATATCTGAATGCTTCTTACTCTTCTTAGATATCCAGTAATACTTCGCTTCCATTTATCTGTATAAACTCCACTTAAAAATATTTCAATTAAATATTTACCTATTAAATGAAAGTAGAGTTTGGAAAGCAAAATATACTTGGTTCAAGATTTAGTGGTGGATCAGGATTTACACCTCATAAATTTACAGAACCTCCAGTTGTTATTTGTCAGTTAGTGAGATCAGCTCAACATGTTTGGAATTCTTGGACACTACATATTTATCCATTTAATATTACAAAAGATGGTTTTCAATTTATTGTAAAAGGTGATTTTAAACCTGGAGACCAATGTCATTGGATAGCAATTGGTGATTAGTATATCTTTACCTGCTGTTAAAAGTTATCTTAAAACATCTATCATAATAATAATAATAAAATAATAAAAATAATAATATTATAATAAATAATAATAATAATAATAATAAAGAATAATAATCAATGTCACTGGATAGCTATTGGTAATTAGTATATCTTTACCTGCTGTTAAAAGTTATCTTAAAACATCTATCATAATAATATCATAATAATAATAAAATAATAAAAATAATAATATTATAATAAATAAATAATAATAATAATAATAATGATAATAACAATAATAAAGAATAATAATCAATGTCACTGGGTAGCTATTAGTGATTAGTATCTTTTAAAATCATAACCTGTTATAATTTAGATCTTACCCTCTCTTTTTATGAAGGTAGATAAGATTTAACTGTAACATTAGATGTATTCATTTACTAACTATTATTACGTGAGCATAGCAATTGGAACACCAACCCCTTTCTTCACGCGTATATCCTAACATATCTACGTGTGTGTGACAGGTTTTACACCTTCTGTTCCAATACCACTCTGGAAAATGACAATTTTGGCCACGTATCTTATATATTAAATCGAGAGTGCCAAATGTAAGGGTATCCCAATTAATTCCATATTTCAACATGTGTTCTAATGCTTTATTGTCAGTCTCTGATATTTGGTCAGAAAGTTTCATTTCTAATAATTTTCTCAGCGTTATGTCTTGTAAGGTTATCGCTTCTTTGGAGTTATGTACTCGTTCAAGCAACTTATTAACAAAAGCTTTGAAACGAAGGTTTCTTTTACAAACGTCATGTCCTAAACATTCTAAAAGTTCTCTCTCTCGTGTATCCATTTTATACACCTCTTATTTATTAGAGGATTCTATATATGAAAGAAAATTTTTCGAATGTAGTTTTGTTTTAATATGATCTGAGTAATTATACAGTGTCATGGTTTTATCACATATTTCACAGTAATACTTTTTAGCAGCATATTTTTTATAAGCTTTTAACTTTGCTTCTTTTCTCTCTTCCTCTGTGTCATACTTTTTCACTCTTCTAATTAAATCACCTGTTAGAGTAGATCCACTCATTTATTTAGTAATTAATTGTTTGAAAGAATTTTTTCTTTTGTGTAAAGTTTTCCCTAACAAAAGATAGTTTTCAATATTTTGTAGAAGGACCTGGAGATCAATGTCATTGGAAATTAGCAAAACGGAATAGATTCAACTGCATTTAGATAATATCTCTTAGAATCAAATGATGATAGACCAATCTTATTTACATCGATCGTATATATGTCATGATTTATGCTTTTAAAAGTTTGAAATTTATGCTTTGTGTTTATACCATTGAATAGACATTTGGAATAATCATCAAAGGTTATATTCTTTTTAACTACACATGTTTTAATACCTTTAGCTTTCTTTTCTTCTTTCTCTTCTAAATATATTCTATGTGAATACATTTTGGATCTTAAATGAATCCTTTCTGTCATAATATTTCCATTACATTCATCTTTAAATTTACCAACTACCTTTTTATTTTTATCTGAATAAAGAATATGGTCTTTAGGATAATCTGAAAAATCGAATAAATCGTCATTCTCTTTCATTATTCTATATATATTTGAATCCTTAATATGCAACACAAATGAATCCGTATCAGTGTATGTAAGCTTTACATCTTTAAATATATGTTGTAGCTTATTATAGTAAAAGTCATACATTAGATGTTTGGATAATTCCAAAACACAAAATCCTATGTAAATAGGTTTATTAAATACAATTTTATGTTTCCTCATGTGTATTGCAACTAAATCTCTATTGAATATTTTTAAATAGTTATATGTTGGTTTCTTTATATGAATTTTTGCTTGACTCCAATTATCGCATAATTTTATATCAATTCTGTTTCTTATAGCTTCCATAGTTTTTCCAAACATAGCATTATTCATTAATTTATAAAAATTCTTCTCGAAATCATTAGTAGCTTTCTTCCTTAATTCTGTATTGAAGTCTATGTATTTCTTAAGCCAATCGGATTGTTTGAATGATATTACCTCATTAATTTTAAATTCAGCACCTAATTTGTAATACAGTAGTAATGTTTTAATATGAATTGTATAGTTTGATTTATCTGTAAAATCTAGAATTAATTTTTCAGTTTCAATATATGATTCTTTCTTCATTTGATTTTTAGAATATTCCGAAAGAGCATCTTTACTAATTTTCTTTGTTTCTGGAGCTAAAGGATAGTTTTCAAAATTGCTTGTTTTAGGAGTTTTTAGTTCCACTGATAGTATATATCCCATTTCTTCATCTCCTGTAATTTTGTTATTGCGTATTTGTGATTCTAAATTTAGCAATTCTTCGTTATCTAACCATTTAAAATCTGAATGTGGTAACTTTTGACTCATTGAATCTCCATATAAATTATTGCAATCAATATAAAGCAACCATTCTTGATTTGGATTGTTTTCTTTAATCTTTGAATTAGTTGAATAGTTTTTACCTTCAACATTTACATATCTGTCACCTGTAACACCGCTAATTCCTCCTCTAATTCCATGTTCAATCATTTGAAGCATTGGATAATCAGTTAGTAATTCTAGATTAATATTAGTATATTTTAAACAAGCATCAAATGTTAAACCAGGTGTTGTATAATAATAACAAGGATCTAAATCATACGATTTTAAACAAGTATTTCTAAATTCTTCAAACACATCAGCTAGTGCTAAAATATCAATTTTTAAATATAGATCTGAATACTTACCTAGATTAACATCATCAATTGAATTCCAAACTTTTAAATATTGATTGTATTCTTGATCTGATATGTCTTTTAAGTTTAATTCATCATAGAATTCTTCTCTTGAAATAATCTGATTATGCTTAAACTTATCGAAAGAATCTGTGAATGAATATGGATATATTCCTTTAATTCTTGGTTTTTTATCGTTCTTTTTAAATTTTTTGAACTTTACATTAAATTCACTATCAACAATTGTTTCTGTTTTTTCAACACCAATATTTTCTTCCCAAAATATCACATCTTGTTCTTCTTTAGTTGTGAATTTAAGTAGATTTTTAAATAGCATTTTTTCTTTCTTCAGAAGATTTGATGAAAGTTCATCCAGTGATTCTGGCATAAATCTGTAGGAATCTAGAAATCTCAGTTCATAATCTGTTTTGTCTATTTGATACTTTTTCGAGAATGAAATATATTTTTCTTCAGTATTAGGTATTAATTTGAGATCTCCTTTACCAAATTTATTTAGTAAATGTACCACATGATGTGCATCGTAATTGCTTAAATTATGGAAGAAAATTGGTATAAACGTATTTGATTTTCTTTTAAAATTACAAGTTGTATGAGCAGCTCCTACATATTTTCCAGTTAGATGATCATGATCTATCACTTTTTGATTTGGATTCCAAATGTTTCCATTACTAGATATTTCTGGTGTATAATTAAATGGTTTATTACATAACCAACATGTTGTGGATGAATTGTAAATTTCCATTTCCTCTATATTCAAATATGGTTTGGGATATTTTTGAAGCATACAATGATATTCTCGAACTGTTTCTTTGATTGACTCAACAAACTCATCCACATTATGAAATGAAACAAATCTATTAATAACTCCAACACTACAATATCCACCAGACGATGCAATATGCTTCTTCGTTACTTTCTCTATAACTGATTCGAAATCACCATAAATTGCTAAGTGATGTCTAAATTTATTTGAATATTTCTTAAAATTTAATGTCTTATTTTCTTCAGTTGGCATAATACATTGTGAATTTCCAGTTGTACAGTAGAAGAGATGTTTATAATATGCGCTTTGATTTGTATAACCAATCATACATCTTTTACAGATAGCAACATAATTATTCTTTGAATTTAATGCTTTATGAACTAGCTTTTTAAAATCCTTAATCCATGCGTAATGATATTGCTTTTTATGGTTATGAATTGTATCTTCACTCTCTATATATAATAAATCAACAACTCTTTCTGAATTTATTTTCGTGTTATATAGAGGGTAGAAGTATTCGTTTGTATCATCTTTTGTAATACGTTCTGTTTCATATCCAAATACATTTATTGAGATGTTATTCATTTGTTCGAATTTATGTATATCCTTTATATGCATTGGAAAGTTTAAGCCAGATACATTTAATGTATTCAAATATGGTGTATATTTTGTTACTCTATCTGAATGATCACTTGTTGGATAAAGAGCAGATAATATAGCCCAAATAAAACAATATTGATCTGTATTTTTAACATTTATAACTGCCTTTTTATCCTTAATATACTTTGGTAAATCAATGTAGGAAGATCCTTGCATATTTGTATTTTTAACTACTGTAATTTCAATCATTTCATAATTTTGAAGCACAGATACACTATCATCTACATTTAATCCTTCTACCCTATTTTCAATTTTTGCGAACTGTTCTCTAATTAAACCGTGTAAATTATTCATTTCGTTAGCATTTATAGTTATATTCTTATTGCAGAAACGATGATTAATTGTATTATTATACTTGGGTTTAAATAGTAGTGTTTCAACAGCCATGCGAAATTTTACTGATTTAAATTTTCTTAATTTATCTTGGAGTGCCAATATTATTCCACGTGTTGCTCTATTCCGTATATCAGCTAAATTCTCATTGTTATTAGTAAAAGTAATATTGATTATATTGCTATCCAATGCTTCTTCAGTTACACCATGCTTTCTAATATATCTCTCATGTTTGATTTTCTTCGTATCTAATTTACTAGAATATCTTAATTGTTTATATTTCTCTTTAATTCCTTTTTGTTCTGCTTTAGATTTTCTTTCAATTTTCTCATATTTCTTAAGAGATTGTTTAAGCTCTTTCTTGTTACGTTTAATTCTCTTATTTAACATCTTGCTATTTCTCAATAGAGATCTGTAATTAGAATCAAGATTAATGAATTCATCGTAATCATTACTCAGAGTACTCGCCATTTATTAAAGAAAAGATTATATAAAAGAATTTTCCTGAACAATTGAATTTGAATTTCTAATACCAGCCATACGTTTTGAAGCGCACTCTTTACACTTTTTTAAATAAGGCCTTTCCATTTTGTATATATCAACTAGTTCTTTACACTCTTTACATCTTTTCACTCCACCTCTAGAAATTTCATCACAGCATAGACACATCTGTTTATCTTTCAAAAAGTAGTATTCGTTTATGGATGTAGCAAAGCAGATTGAACAACAGTTGCATGAATCTTTGAGATTATTATAATCATTTTCTTTGCGATGTTTTCTTTCAATTTTAATTTTATGAGATTTAGAATCGATATGCTTATTCATGTTGTTTTCATTAACTGAATAACCACATTCGCATTTTACTTTAGTACTAGCCATTTATTATGTAGAATTATATATAAAAAGAATTTAAATTATTCATATAGTTTTTTGTTTATTATTACAATTATAAATATTATTTGCTTGTTATTATTTTTGAATTGGCTTACTTGTAAAATGGTTATTGAGTACAGAGGTGGTCCAGTATTAATTTAAGAGATCACGTATTGATATATATATATATATCTTTGCATGTTATTGTGAGAGTAATATATAATGTACTAATCCTGGATTACCTATGAACTCAGTGGCCGAATGAATGAAATGAGGGGGCGAATGTAATGAGACCCCCGAATGAAATGAATGAGGTCATTGGGTTCATAGGTGGTCCAGGATTAGTACATTATATATTACTAATAGTTATGCAATAATAACAAATAATTAGCATGGATTTACCAGAAATAGATCTTGTCTAACTAACATCTTGAGCTTTATGGAATCCGTCACATTGTATGTTGATAAAGGTAATCCAGTAGATATTGTCTATTTGGATTTTGCAAAGGCGTTTGATAAAGTGCCTTACGAGAGATTGTTTTGTAAATTTGAAGCTCATGGAGTTACTGGCTCTGTCCTGAATTGGATTAGAAGTTGATTAACCTCCAGGAGACAAAAAGTTTGCATTTCTAATCACGACTCGGCTTGGCGCAGTGTCACCAGTGGAGGTCCACAAGATTCAGTGTTGGATCCAATTTTATTTTTGGTTTACATTAATGACTTAGACAACAGCATAGTATCCAAAATGAGTAAGTTTGCTGATGATACCAAATTATGTAAGTATATAGGTAATCTAGAGGATATGTTATTACTTCAGAGAGATTTAGACAGTTTGCATAATTGGGCAACTACTTGGCAGATGAGCTTCAATGTTGATGTACAGTTATGCATGTAGGTCACAATAATAGTTGTAATCAATATAAGGTTGGTAACGCAGAACTAAAATCATCTATTAAAGAAAAAGATCTAGGTGTCATTATTGAAAATACCCTAAAATTTTCAGAGCAGTGTAAATCACCAGCAAATTGTGCTAATCGCACTAGGTTTAATTCGGAGAGCTATAAAAAGTCGTAATAAGGAAGTAATTTTGTTAAATTATATAAAGCATTAGTAAGACCTAAAGTAGATTATTGCTTACAAGCATGGAGACCTTATTAAGGAAGGATGTAAAATATATTGAACGAGTTCAAAGGAGAGCGACTAGAATGATTGCTGAGTGTAGAGGTCAAAGCTATGAATCTAGGTTAGATGTATTAGGTCTAATTAGTTTAGAAGATAGACATACCAGAGGGGATTTAATTCAAGTGTTTAAAATAATTAAAGGTTTTGACCATGTCGAATGTGGAGAATTCTTCAAATTATCTGATTATGCTAGAACTAGAGGGCATAGATTCAAAATAATAAAGGTTAGATCCAGATTAGATGTTAGAAGAAATTGTTTCAGTCAGAGATGTCTCAATATATGGAATGTGTTACCTCAGTATGTAGTAGAGGCAGAGTCAGTGAATGCTTTTAAGTTAAGTTACAGGACTATATTGCCCAATCTATATAATAATTTGAGAAATATTCTTAACCCTAATTTTGAAAATTGAAAATGATCATTTTTGAAAATGTAAGAAGGTTCTTCAGTATGCCTGCACTTGCTAAATTTCTAGTACTGTTAATGTTTGAGTATGTCACTCTTTAAATTAGCATGCCAAATATTAAATCAAACACTAGATTTTCTCATAAAAAACCTTTGCAGTCTCTAACATCTGTGTTAGTTGCCTGTTTAACAGCAGCAGCTGATTCTATTTGAACTTATTAGTAGATAAGCATATATATATATATATATATATATATATATATATATTTTATATATATATATATTTATATTATATATATATATATATATATATATATATATATATATATATATTGGGACAGATCCTGTAGGGGGAGGGGACAGGCCTCCCCCCTAAGGCCTGTCAATAAATATGCATATTGGAGTAAAAAGGGCTCTAAGCAAAACATGTGAACTCTGTGTTAATAAACACAGCTTCTCTCTCTCTCTCTCTCTCCCGAGAAAAACCTTTTTATCTGCCACTCTTTGTATAATCTGTGATATTTAAATGTCTTTCAGATTTAAACAGTGTTGAATATTGCGTCATACCGGCCAATTAAACTTGGATAGTGGATTGAAAAACAACCTTTTATTGGACGCAAATTGGGCCAATTCCTGCTTGGTATTTACAACGGTGGTAATGGCTGGTCAGGCATCAGCCAGCAACTATAATCTTAAACTGACTGGTAATTGTAAATCTTCGATGTATTGTACTATATTTAAAAATTTTGCCTGTTACCAATATCAAGACTTTTACATATTGGGCTTTAATATTAAAATGTTTACACTTTTCTAATCATTTGTCTTGGTAAATAGTATAACAGTAAAGTTACGTTAGATGCAAAGGAATTAATATTGTATTATTAGTATTTCATCATCCTTGGACGAGGAAATTAACGTTAAACCTTCAGTGGTAATACTGATTGATTGATTGATCACTCGACAGTTGTATCTGCTCAACTGTCTCACTCGTGTGTTCGTCATGGACATGGTAAACCAGAGTTACTCGTTGAGCTTGTGGTGGATGGTAAACAACCTCCTCATAGGACTGATGTCGCTAAGAAGAAGTGTCTCAATCCTAACTGGCAACAGCATCTGTCTCTGTGAGTAATCAATCAATCAATCTATCAACCAATTAATTGATTGATTGATTATCTCTCTGTGAGTAATCAATCAATCAATCTACGGATCAATCAATTAATCAATCAATTAATTAATTGATTTGCTCTCTCTATGAGTAATGAATCACTAGCATCTCTCTCTTGAGTAATCAATCAATGTATCAATCGACCAATTAATTAGTTGATTATCTCTCTCTGTCAGTAATCAATCAATGAGTCACTCTATCAATCAACCAATTAGTTGATTATCTCTCTCTCTGAGTAATCAATCAATCAATCATAATAATAATAACACATGTTAAAGTGAAACGATCAACCATATTGATATCTATCACTTTTAAAACCACAAAAAATGTTTCGAAAGGTTTCAATTGAAGAGATCTGTTGAATTTTATTTTAGTTATTTGACCTTAAATTAAAATTCATATTTTCTAAAGAAAATTCTGAGAGGTTGTCTCTAGTTAGCGTGTTTTGATAGGCACTCACAAGAAATGTTATAGACAATTTAAAGATCCACTCATATGTGGACATGAAGTGGAAAATGGAAGACAGAGAAAAGTGGAGTTGTTATATACCGTGGACCTGCCAGTGGGCAGTGCACTAAGAGAGACACAGAGGGAGGGTTCTCTAGATTTATTTAACTCTATTTTTTGTTTAGCTTGGTAACACCACACAGTCAGTTAGATATCTCTATCATGAGCCGGCGACATCTCAAGTCAGACGAGAGAGTTGCCGCAACCAAACTAAACCTGCTCGAGGTTCTCAAACAACATAACGGAAAATGTTCGTTAAACTCTACCTAGCCGCGTCGTAGTTTAATAGTTTTAATACAGTAGTTTAATCAGCCACCATATTTAACTTCATTAAATCATCGTAGATATTTGATTAAATTTAGTTAAATTGTCATAGATTATTGTTTAGTTTTCCAAAGAGTAACAGCTGGTAAAGTTAATGTTAACGTCAGTTTCCTCACTCGAAAGCGATGTCAGTGACGGGCGAACCCAGGATTTGAACCCCGCACTTACTGATCCGCGGTCGAGTGTCTTACCGACTTCGCCACTGGCTCCAGCCACTGTGGATAGTTTCATAGTTAAGAGAATAGTTTTCTCTAGTTAATTATCAATTTTTTAATTTTTTTTACTAATAATTAATTTTAGCAACATCTCAATTTATAATTTTTATGTTACAATAACTTAATTCTATAATATTTAATCTCTGATAGTATATTTTTTTATAATTTTGCTTGGTAATTTTGTTTTAATGTAAAGTTTATAATAGTGCAATTTATAATACTAGCAAATTTTACTATAATCTATATCATCATCATCATCATCTTCACTTAAATCCCAGTTTAACTAGAGTCGGGATACGAATAAACTGCCTCAAATCCTCTCTGTCTTACATCATATCATCAGTCAATCCCCTTTTTGAGACTTTTCCATTCGTTTACATTTTTGTAGCCATTTCTGGAGCCTAGGCACTCGCCAACCGAATGCCCTTTCTGATCAGTAAGAACATATGAGAATAAAGATAAATTTAGAAAAAAAGCTAAAACACTAATTAAGGAATTAAGATTTATTTTTTTTGAAGAATTTTTATTGAATATAAGCTTTTACAATAATTTATATCTATTTATTTTATTATTTATAAATAATTTATAAATAATTTATTATTTATAAATAATAATAATAATAATAATAATAATAGTAATAAATAATAAGTTATAAATAATTTATTATTTATAAATAATTTATATTATTTATTTAATCTCGTTTGACGGATGCAGTAAACAGTACTGGACAGAGATTGGAGTTGAGGGCGGAAGGAAAGAGAGGAGCTCTGGAGAAAGTGGGGGAGTTGGAGTTAATACTCAGTGGAATGAACGTAGGCATGGAAGAGCTGAATGCACCCGTTAATAACGGTAGTCAATCAATCGATAAATCTATCTAGCTTTCCTTCAATCAATTAGTTAATCAGTCATTTAATTAATCATTTTCTAGTTAAATTGAATTATTAATAGGTGAGTAGTATATTAATCACTTTGCAATTCAATCAGTCCATCAATCAGTCAATCAATCGATCAGTTTAGTCAATCATTTAACAATTAAATCTGTTTAAATGGTTTATTTGGATCAGCAGTATGGATCACTCTGTGTTTTGATGGCTGATTTGATAGCATACGTGCCTGATAAACATCTGATCTCTTGGCCGCGTGTTTGAAAGCCCTGCCAATAAAATGTGTATTTCTATAAAATATGCAATTCTCAGATATTCATCTAGCGTCGTCATAATTTTAAAAAGTTAATTATTTCTGTCATTCACCAGGTGTCAGGCCTCCAGCGCCTGCCCCACGTCGCAGTCTGGGAATTTCCGAGCATCATCAGTCGACGGGGAATCTCCTAACCCCGGGCTCTCAGGGGGGACCAACACGTGGGCTGTCCTCCAGCTCTAGCTACTGCGACGTGACGTCAGCAGTGGGCGGGGTCTCCAGTAGGAGACCTCTGCCTGAAATCCCTGCAGTGCGGCTATCTACGAGTGTTTCTGATGTATCGGTGGTCGGAGATCCTAATTCTACCTCAAACAATGCTATCACTAACAGCGTTACCACTAATAGTGATACAACGAACCGTGATACAACGATCAGTGGTAATAATAATAATAATAATAATAATAATAATAATTAATTTAAACGAATGGAAAAGTCTCAAATAGGAGATTGAATGGTGGTGTGATGTAGGACAGAGAGGATTTGAGACAATCTATTCGTATCCCTACCCTAGTTACACTGGGATTCAAGGGAAGATGATGATGATGATGATGATGAATAATAATAATAACACACATTATAGTGAAACGATCAACTACGTTGATATCTATCACTTTTAATATCACATGCTAAAACCGTTAGGCAATTTAGTCCATTTTCCATATAACCAGTCCAGTGAATGTCCGAGATTTTACTCTCAGCTCAGCGCGGCTGGGATTCGAACACACGAGCTTTCAATTCACCTCAGATTCTGTCATTTAAAACTTCATGACGTTAAAATATCTACACCTCTAACCATTGCGCTATTGAGACATTCAATAGCGCAATGGTACCACGGGTATAGTGCTGGTTTTATTGTACATTTGAATGGGCGAATGAATAGCGTGTTTGTCTGAGAAATAGGAGGCTGTCGGTTCAAATCACAGCCGGAATAATTGGATGTTTTGATTTGGTTGATATTTTTATGTCTCATTGTTTGATTCGCTTGTTAACCAGATGATTGATTTAATTGATTGATTTAGTATTGAGATGATTTATTTAAAATTGAGATGATTTATTTAGAATTGAGATGATTTATTTAGTATTGAGATGATTGATTTAGAATTGAGATGATTGATTTAGAATTGAGATGATTGATTTAGAATTGAGATGATTGATTTAGTATTGAGATGATTGATTTAGAATTGAGATGATTGATTTAGAATTGAGATGATTGATTTAGTATTGAGATGATTGATTTAGTATTGAGATGATTGATTTAGTATTGAAATGATTGATTTAGAATTGAGATGATTGATTTAGTATTGAAATGATTGATTTAGAATTGAGATGATTGATTTAGTATTGAAATGATTTAATATTTAATTATTGACCAATCTACTTAGCGTAATGAAATGAAGTTGGCCTCATTAATCACTGCCAATTAATCAATGCAAGTTAATCACTAATTATTCACAATTAATCTCTGGGATTTATTGATTAGTAGTTGGTGATTTATGGATTAATCAAAATACCACTAGTAGGACTTGATTCAATAAGTTACATTGATCAGGCCATTGATTAATATGTATTATATGTTATATTCAATTATATTACATCATTAATTGATGAATTATAGTTTATCGATTGATTGATTGATTTATTTATTGATTGTTAAATTGTTTGATTTGTTTATTTATTTATTGTTGAATTGATTGATTTATTTATTGATTGTTGAATTAATTGATTGATTGATTGTTTTATTTGTTTATTTATTGATTGTTGAATTGATTTATTTATTCGTTGTTGAATTGATTGATTGATTGATTTATTAATTGATTGATCGATTGATCTGTTCAAGACCCTACAAGAAATCGACAGTCTCTGAACAGACCACTGGCCAGGCCCACTAGGCCACCCCCACCTGTGCCTAGTAGGCGTGGTCAGGTTCCTGCCCCGCCCGTGGGCTTCAACGTGACGTCAGATTCAACCAATAGCAGCGCAGCTAGCAACGTGAGATTTGTTTACATTTAGTTCTGTTTTGTTTATACCACAATGGATTATTATTGTAGGGGATTGACTGGTGATTCATTTATTTATTTATTTATTCATCACATCAAACATTGGAAATGCAGCAAAGCAAATAGAAAAGGGGATAAGATAAAATAATAAGATAAGATAAGGGGATAAGATAAAATAATAAGATAAGATAAGGGGATAAGATAAAATAATAAGATAAGATAAGGGGATAAGATAAAATAATGAGATAAGATAAGGGGATAAGATAAAATAATAAGATAAGATAAGGGGATAAGATAAAACAAAAGGAAACTTTATATTTTAATTAAATATGTTGTCTATTTAATATTATTTACATTATCTGTTTCATTTATTTATTACTATTTTAATTGCATATGTCGTTTATTTAATGTTATTTGAATTATCTATGTCGTTTATTTATTATTGCATTAATTACATATGTCGTTTATTTATTATTATTTGAATTATCTCTGTAGTTTATTTCTCTTTCAGATACCCAGCACACCTGCTGTGGAGCAACCGCTACCAGATGGGTGTGTGATGTTGTGTTGCTTCTACTCATAAATTAAAAATAATAATAATACTATACGAAAGCTAATAATATAATAAAATAAAATATATATACAGTTCTTCTATTATATCCTTTAGCAAACCATCCCCCTTATGGTTTGAATATAAGCTAATTAATAATTTTTTAAATAAATTAAAAAATATTAATTTTGTAGAAAATATATGAATTTGATTACAAAAATCGAGTTTTGAAGAAATTTTCTTCTGTAGTAATTAACGGTTTAAGGATCTTGCTCAGTGTTATCGTTGACAACATGTTCGGTGTTGTGACGGATGATGATGCTGGATGTTGTGACGGATGACGATGTTCGATGTTGTCATAACGTAGATGGGAGATGAGAGTGGACCCGACCAGCAGTAGACCCTACTACGTGGACCACATCACTAAGACCACCTCCTGGGAGAGACCGGTGCCCCTGCCTCCCGGGTCTGTACTCGTGTAGCTGTGATAATAGGGGCATAATTATAATCATCATCGTCCTCTTCCCTTGAATCTTTGTTATAATAATTATTTTTAATTTTTTAAATTAATTATTAATATCATTATTATAATAATAATAATAATGATGACTGTGATAGTGATTAATGATAATTAAATTAAGAAATATAGTGATAATTTTAATAATTATAATTTTAACTATTATTATTATTGTTTAATAATTATTAAACAATAATAATAATAGTAATTATGAGATTTCTTAAAACATATTCTATCCCATACAGGACACGTAATTGACTGTCTCGTTGATTGATTGATTGACCAACTGACTGACTGGCAGGCTGTACTGCATAGATCACAACTGACTGACTTATTCACTCACTCTCTCACTCACACACTCACTCACTCACTCACTGATTGTAGTTGGGAGAGGAAGGTAGATAACGGCAGGCTGTACTACATAGCTCACTGACTCACTCACTCAGTCACTCATTCACTCACTCTCTCACTCACACACTCACTCACTTACTCATTCACTGATTGTAGTTGGGAGAGGAAGGTTGATGCTAACGGCAGGCTGTACTACATAGATCATAACACACGCACAACGACCTGGCAGCGTCCTAACACGGACATGATCCAGAACCTCCAGCACTTCCAGCAGGTCCGCAACGACCGCTCCGCTCAGCTAGACGCTCTCGCGCACAGGACGCTCTTTCCTGTCGACCCTGCGGCAGCCGCCTCTGATCCTCAGGGCCCTCTACCTGCTGGCTGGGGTAAGTCAATTATGACTTAGTCATTTATGACTAAGTGCGTATATATATATACTGTATAGGCTATATATATATATATATATATATATATATATATATATATATATATGTATATATTATATATCATCATCTTCATCATCAACCTCCCTGAATCCCAGTTTAACTATGGTTGGGATACAAATAGACTGTCTCAAATCCTCTCTGTCATACACCACACCACCAGCTAATCCCCTATTTGAGACTTTTCCATTCGTTAAAATTTTTGTAGCAATTTCTGGAGCCTAGGCGCTCACCAATCGAATGCCCTTCTGACGTTGGTATGGATCTTAGTGCTTTAGTCGCCTTCTGCGACACTTGCAGTCACCGGTTGGTCAATTCTTGAAACAACCCGGACACAACGCAGGGAATTTATATTTATATATACAGACTGGGGCATAAAAAAATAATCCCCTAGCGAAATCTCAGTAACTTCCACAAAACTCAAAATATTTATACTAAATTTTCTGATCTTCTAGAGGAGGGATTTCTGCGTATATCCTGCAAA
>CAJHZI010000201.1:310000-436815 GCA_905160935.1 Enchytraeus crypticus | reverse complement strand
TTGTATAGATATGATTAAAACGTCTAAAATATATTAAAAGTACCCAGAAAATATGACTAAAATGTCTACAAAATATGATTAGAATGTCTTCAAGATATAATTGAGATGTTTAGATCGGCTCGACAAATAATTTCTAGCTACTTGTGGATATAGCACATTGATTTCTATTTCTGCGGCATTTATTTCGTTGCCATAGTCGTAGACATCCGTCTAACCTTTCTCGCCCGCCATTTCTGCAGAATTAATGTCATTAAAATATAATTGCGAATTATTTTAAATGAAAATTAACAATTATCTCAATTTTAGTTTGGTGAATTAGAATGTACATGTAATATTAGTATCGCCTGAGTCTGCCCTTAAAAACCCATAAGATATGCATGTAGGCTAAATGTATAGAATCATTCATGTGCGGTTTCAGAGAAACTCTAGCGGGGTTTATATTTTTTATTTTTTATCTTAGTTTTTGTTTTTCATTATATTTATATATATTTACTATTTGTTATATGATGTGTATAAAACTGCATTAATATTATTCAGATATATACATGTATTATGCTTGTATATACATGTATTATGCTTTTATATACATGTATTATGCTTTTATATACATGTATTATGCTTTTATATACATGTATTATGCTTTTATATACATGTATTATGCTTTTATATACATGTATTATGCTTTTATATACATGTATTATGCTTTTATATATTATGAATTTAGTTCGTAACAGCTCAATATTGAATTGCAGGCATCAAATTATTACGATAACTCAAATAAAGTAGATATCTCTCAGTTAAAATGTAATAGTCTACAATGACGGCCAATTCAATTCAAATGAACTAAACCGAATATAGGCTACATTTTAAACATGTACCAAGAAAGCTTGGTTTCGTCATGGACGATTATATCACTATTAACGTGTTTACAGTTTTATCTAGATAGTTAATATGAAACTTTTGTCTACAATCTTATTGCAACATTAATAGAAAGAAAGAAGCGCAAAAAGACCCAATGGATCATCTAGTAACACGACATCTTCTAAACTCCAACCTTTGCCTAATAGGAACATCCGTCATACAACGGATAAAAGGTTTGCTCTAATTAGTTTCACGTGTCTAATTTTTCCCTTCAAGGAAAGAGTAGCTATAGTTTACCATGTTTTAGTTCAGATTTTGTATAATTAAAGCCTATATTTATTAGAATGTTAGTCCATGAAGTCATAGCGTTATTTGGCTGGGGCCAGCGGCGATGTCGGTATGATATTCGACCGCGGATCAGTATGTGCGGGGTCAAATACTGGGCTCGCCCGTTACTGGCATCGCTTTCGAGTGAGGAAACTGACGTTAAAATTAGTTTTACCAGTTTTGTTGAAGCTAGTTTTCGATATTCGAAATTACACATAGTTGCTACAAGCAATTTAATCCAATAAAATAGTAAATTTTGATTAAACAGTTTCTATTTAAAAACTTAGATCATTAAATATTTAGAAAATATTTGCAATAACGATTTCTGTCCCTGAGATCTGAGTCAGAAACGGTCTTTGAGATTGCTTTTGTACACTGTTTTGTTCATTGTTCAAACGTGTATGTTTTTTAAATTCAATTTTATTTTAAATTTATTTTCAGTTTGACGAATTCTTTCTCAGGTAAAATAAATATTTTATTCAATCGTTTATTATTATTTTATATATTATATTATATATAGTTCTATATATATTTACTTTATTTTGTAATTATGTAAAAGTTTATATATATATATAAATATATATTAGTAGATATATGGTACCTTCAGTACACAAACTCTAAAACTCCTAATTTTCGCTCACCACGCTCGCTCAAATTAGGAATTTTAGAGTTTCTCCACTGAAGGTACCATATATCTACTAAAGGCTCAATTTTTAGAGCCTAGTTGCCCCTTATTTTTTCTCTCGAGCAAATATCTTGAAAAAATTGTATAACGAGTATCATTCAAATATGGGTAACACTTTTTTAATGGAAGTTGTTAGTGACATCTCTTGATTAGAAATGTACTAATAACTTATTATTATAATATATTATTTACCCATTATATTACAAGTTTTATATTACAAGATCTCTTAACAAAACAATTAACAGAAAAATCCGCTTTGTTAATTATTTGTATAGAGCAACTTTATAGATATGTTCTATGATTATCCGCATTTCATGCATACCCTATTCTAGGTACCTAGACTACGGAATGCGTAATGTTGCGCTCAACCTTTGCAAGCTTACAGCAATCGTGTTATATTGTTTGTATGTTAAACTGTTAAAAGTGGTCGGCGGTCACTCGGTTGGTTATATCAAAAAAACTGCAGAAATTAGTTAGAGAACTGATCTGAAAACATTTTATTGATGTTAAACATATGCAAAATTTTTAACATACTACTACTATGACACACAACATCGATAAGAATAATCTCTAATACCAAATATCTACTACAGTCAGTATTTAGGCCCTAGGCTAAAATATAGCGATTAAATACATTAAAATATAATGGACACAACATCGATAAGAATAGTCTCTACAAAAAGTTTTCTATATCCACACAATATTCAGAAAATCGTTCTATTCTTTTTTGTGACACATGACACATAAAATTAAAATCATGATGCTAGTGCATACAGTCCATTAGTTGAAGTTATTGAGAAATTACGGAACAGTTCAGGTATCAATGTTTATATTCAAATATCTGCAATAAGTTCTCTTCTCTGTATAGTTAAGTTTAGTGATATTCATCACTACAGTATCCAAAGGGTCGATAATCCTGAGTGTTATAAAACTCAACGGTTTCACAAGTTCCTGAAATACACAGCCATTTGCAAAAGGTAAACAAATCATTTGCTCCAGAGTCGCCTGAAGTATAGAACTGCAAGTATCTGTTGGTTCGCGGGTTTCCATCAGCTTGTCTCCATTCTTTCAGTAAATACGTTATGGCTTGGTACAGAAATGCCGCGTATCCAGTTCCCAAGCAAATAATACGAATGGGCGCGTTGTCTGCAATCTGATTCATATGGCTCAGAGCAGTTTCAATTTTTGAAGTAGCGTCTGCAGCATCCAGCTCACGATAGGGAGCTATGTTAATAGGTAGCATTTTAATTTCGTAATAAGGTTGGGGGCCAAGTTTCTGCATCCACTTCTGTAGATCCTCATTCCACAGATCTTCTCTGTAGTTTAGTCTTAGAGTTCCTAAAAAGAGAGTAGTCATAGCATCTGTGCGGAGTGGTTGTGAGGTCATCAACAGGACATTTGATCGCAACTGCTGGGGAATAAATGACAGATATTTAGGATTTGGATCATCTGTCTGTCCACTCAGTTCCATCGCCTCCTGTAGTTGAAGCGCTAAATTGCGAGCCATTTTTCAATATGTTATAACCTGAAATAAACATATATAACTTAGAGTACAATATTTAGTAAAAAGAGTTTTAATAGTCTAATACTACTTTTTATGCTTAAGGTTTATTTAAACACTTTTGTATATAATTGCTACATTTTAACACAACTTTAGCTGAGATATATATGTGTACAGATTGGATACATTTCAATTTTAAAAATATTGCCACACTGCCATACAGTAAATATAAAACTAAGAAATAGCAAAATATAAAATTACTTACTTTTGTAATGACACGTCCAATTTCTATGCAGCACAAACGACAAATGCGGAACTTTCCTAAAACTGCAAAGGATTACTAAATTTGTTTATAGCAACACCATGACACCAGCCATGCGAAACTACGTGATCATAATTAAAATTAGCGGCTAAGTAAACAATTTAGACTTTCTATTACGCTGTGAGTATATTAGTTATGTACTTAGCTTATGTAAATTCTTAACTGGTATCCACTCGTTAAACTTATCGCTATAACCCATCCACTTAACTAAAGCGTGTTCAACACCCTTAATTTTTTTCTTTTGTAGTACTTTTTTTTTTTTTTTTGTTTCTTGATTAGTTTTCTGTAGTTCTTGTTCATAAAAACTACCCTCTAATACCTCATCCCTCATATCTTTTAAAACATAAGTCATAGGCCTAGTTTGTTTTACTACATGTACTACGTATATAGCTTCAGACCAATTTGGTATATAACCTTTTTCAAAGTCACCTTTTATTCGACTAATTCTTACTCTATCCCCAACTGTAAATTTAGGTTTCTTGACAGGTTTCTCTTGTGTACAAATTTCTACACTTTTCAATTTACTGCATTTAGCAGGAGTCATACCTGTAGTACTATGAACCGTATTATTATATTCAGTAATTAATCTATCAAACATATCAACCCAGTTCCTAGTATTTTCAGCTGTAAACCTTTTCCACATTTTCTCTTTTAACGTTCTATTAAACCGTTCAACAACACACGATTTATGTTCTCCATAAGTAGAATATCTATTAATGTTATTTTCCTCTAACCACTGATCCATATTTTTATTATAAAATTCTAAACCTTGGTCGACCCATATATGTCTAGGACACCTACCCGATTCCTTAACTATATATTTAAAGGCTTCAGTTACAGTGTCACCCCTCTTATCTTTCAACGGTACACTCCATGCATATTTTGAATATACGTCAATAACATTTAACATGTATTTATATCCATAATTTATCTGTCTCCATTCCTTCATGTCAACTAAATCTGCACCCCAAATATCATCTACAGTGTACACTTCTACTTTCCTTTTCTCGAACTTTCTTCTAACAGGTTTATGTAATTCTTCTGCAAGATCTTCAAAGGGTCCAGATTTAAATTTTTGTTTTCGATTACAAAAATTTAAATTGAACCCTTCTTTAAGTTTTTTGAATGACCGAGTCCAAACCTTGCTTTATTTTTCATAATATAATACACTAGTTTTGCCATATTTCTTTGAGTACTGTCAAATTTAGAATCATTAGAAATTTCATAGGCCCTATGTGCTAAAGCCTCGTCGCTAATATTTCTACTAGCTGTATCCGTATTGTCTGTATAAAATTGATCATGTAACTTACACATTTTATCCAACTCATTAATCCCCTTGTACCCCTCTCTATTTCTTTGTGTGTACTTTGTACCAGGACCGCAATAAGAATACTTATTTTGATTATTAAAGGACCCATTTTTTACATATTCTCCTTCATTTGATGGCAAGTGTAATTCACCAATAGTATTTCCGATTTTTGATAGAACATTATTAAATACACCTTGACCATTTTTGCTTGCGATAAATTTACATTTTTGCTTACCACATAGTCACATACAGCAATTAAAATTTTTCTGTTATTTTTAGAAATTCTTTCTTGTATATTTGTTGAATTAGTTACTGCTCTACATTTTAAACAGTACATATTTTATATCTTTATTTAAAAGATATAAAAGATCTGACAGAAAGTCAGTATTTATTTCCTAATAACTTTCCATTCTGGGTGTCTGTCCATCAGACGTTAGTCTAAATAATCTATCTGATAGTATTATAGCATAGAGATGAGTTTCAGCAGGTATAGGCTGATTAAATTTTAGTTCTAGACTAATACTCATTACATTAGATCTTACTTGTTCACTCTGATGCCTCACGTCAAATACTATAATAGGATATAACTCCTTGTAACTTAGTAAATTTATTTGATTACCACCTATTAAATTATTTATTCCATAATAATCTTTCTTGAAATTTTCAGCCATTTCATAAAGTTTAACGAAATCATTTTTTGCGTAATCTACATCTATATAATCTGATGGATATCTATCTCCATTTAACTTAACACAAGCTGAGCTTAAATTAACATGATCGAATATAGCTGGATTTTGTTCTTGGGTACGAATCTTATCAGTTTGAAATGAAAGTATTATCCATCTAGGCTTTTCTACACCCGCTGAACTATTTAACATCCAGTCAAAGCTACGAACATTTTGATTTACAGTGACATGCTCATCACTTCTTGCAGAAAAATGTAATGGAATAAGTGCTTTATTTTTCACTAATTCTAATAGTTGAGTTCTTTTAACTGGAGACGGTATTACTTGTGGAATAATCCATCTAATATCATTCAGTAATATTTTGCCATTAGGAACGCCATTTGCTCTATGTATTGGTAAATCGTCACTACCTCTTGTGAATTTTAAAATGTGCTCCATATTATATAAGACCTTGTCATATTCTGAGAATCCAAAAATATGAGAAAATGGTATAATGAATGAGAAATTTCCTCTAGGATCAGAACTCATAATAAGTTTCCTGCGCACATCAAAACCCTGATTAAAATTATTATTTCTAGTAGGCCTATAACCTGCTGCAGGTATATTAACCGATGCACTAATTTCGTTACTATCTGCACTAGGAGATGTATCTTTACTCCAACATTGTTTAAGACCTGAACTACTGTTAAAATCATCTGGATAAATTAGATAACCTAACATTGATGTAGTTTGTCCAGGAAAATTTAAAGTTTCCATTATTTGCCCACCTAATCTGTACTGAATACTTGAAAACATATACATTACAGCATTATTAATTAAAGCTATTTGTGCATCAGCTGCATAAGCATTATCGTTATCATTTCTAACTAACTGTCCTTTTACTTCCACATAACTTTGAGAAGGAATATAATAAGTATCACTAGCTGGGATTCTAATTTCAATTGTGTGTCCAAAATTATTAAAATCTGCTTTACTTTGAGGAATAAAAGTCTTAAAATCTTTTCTTTCAATACTGTTATCAACAAGTACTTGACTTTGTAATATAAGTGCGTCATTTTCTATTTCTGTCTGCATTTACTGGTATTAAAATCTCTTGATACCACTACCAGTTACCAATCTTTCCAGTATTTGTTTTGAATTAGCATTTAACTGCTTCTTATTTTCATTAGTAGAGAGTTTCTTAATTAAAGCTTTACTTCCTTCTGTAAGAGCGAAAGCTCCTATTTCCCCTAAAGATGATAGCATAGGTTTAGCAATCAGATCTTTATTTTGAGTAATATAAGAACCAATATCTTTTAGTGTATCTACAAAACCGTAACCATATATCATATTTCTTTTAGAGGTGTACAGAAGTTTGTTCTGGACCCCCGAAGGGACATACATTTGATTCTTCTTTTTTACGATCATCTTTATTTAAACAGATATAAAAGATCTGACCTCTCTAATCAATATGTCAACAGTAATTTTTTCTCCCATCAAGTCAATAGGTCTATTATCCTGATCTGTTAACCATATCCTAATACTTTGTATATCGGGTCTTCCTACAACTGGAAGAAATATTAATTCAGGACTTGGTCTCTCTATTACTTTATATCCTGGACTTACTCTTTGTGTAAAGCTATATATAACATTTGATCGAGAACTATTAACGTAAGTACCAATAATGATATCACAGTGTACCAGTATTGAGTTTACTTTTTCTATATCTATTATGTTTGGTGATTGATGAGTACCCAAACCCAACTTTTCATTTGTAAATCCTAAAGTTCTACCTATCGAATTTTCTACTCCAAAATCTACCATATAGTTTTCATTAGGTATAACATGTATTGTTTTAAACGTTGGTTTATAATAGTCTATTTCAATTTCAGAAATTTCTTCTGTGAGCTTTATTTTTTTTTTTTTTTCAGCCAGTTCATAAGCACCCCTTTCAAATGTTATCGTTTTCCAACTAACCCCCTTATCTGTATAGTATTTAAATTTATTATTAGTTTCTGTAATATTTGGTACAGAATTATAGGTGTGTAATGATAAAAAGGCTGCTTCATATTTTTTACTTGTATCGAGGAATATTGGAGGATTTAGAGTTGTGGTAAAATCGGTTGTATTACTAGACAGCGTTAGCTTTGCCATTTGTATTTACTGATTCTAAATCAGTTAAGACGTTACATGTAATGTAACTGTACTTTAGGACGTGACCAAAGGTCACTATAGGTTATTACTCTTTAAGATTTGATCGTGGGTATTCTTACAGATAATTGTATTGTTCAATAACTCATCTAGAATAGTAATAATGGTATTATAACCTCCATTATTACCTGCATGATATGATGCAATATATTCTTCTAATTTTTCAAGTAAATCATTTGCATCACTATATACTAGAGCGTAGTTTGTTTTAGGTCTCCCTCTTCCACATTTCTTCTTAACAAGTTTCTTTTTCTTTTTTCCCTCACCAACTACCTCTTTACTTTCCTGAATATACTTTAACCTTTTCTTATATTTATCTAAAGTAATCCTTTGTGAATTATATATCTCTTTCTCTCTATCAGACTTCTTAGATAATCGATCATCTCGAAATTCTTGTGCTAGACTTTTTATTTTGGTTGTAACTTCTTTTAGAATTTCAGGAATTTCATCAATGTTATGAAACACCTCACCTGGAAGTGGAAAGCTTAAGTCTTCCAAATTTTCTATATCTGTTTCATTAAAATCTTTATTTAAGTTAACTCTTGGAGTAATTGGAGTAGATTCCTTTGGTTCACTAAATACATCAGTAAGACCTGACATTTCTTGTATCACATCTCTTAAAGCAAGTCTTTGATCGTAACCTGGAAGGTTACCTGGACTTTGTCCAGCGTTATCTCGAATTGCTAAAATTTTATTTAAATTTTGTTTCTCATCAGAAATTGTTTGCATAGCTTCTTTAGTAGTATTTATGATTGGTTTGAATAATTCTGACTGACTTTCGTATGTTTGTTGCTTACCAACTTTTTCATCTCGGAACATTTCCTTAACCTCATTTTTAACCTTACTGTACATTGTAGGATCAAATTTCACCATCATATTTATATAATATTATTTTTGTATTTCTAGATGTTTCTATGTATTTCTATGTACTTCTATGTATTTCTATGTATTTCTATGAATATGTTTGGAATATATACTTCATCTTCGATACAGAACTGCGTTCTGCTTCATCTTTGATGAAGGAAGATCTTTACAGACTTTAGTCGGTAAATATAAAGTATCATAATTTAAGAGATATCTTCCACATTCAGGAGGTTCCCAAAGATTGATAACTATGTACCCATGCTTCTTAGACCATGCAATATCACAAAGTTTTTCAAACTCTTCTAACCCCATATCCCCAGAAATATGTGTATCATAGAAATATTTCAATGTCTTTTTATCTTGATGAAATAAAATAAATATATTAGCATTTTGTCGTATTCCATGCTTTTTTAACTGATGTAAGCTTTGGCATAAATAAAATGCATTTACATTGTTGTGTCTACCTCTGCAAAAGTAATCTGTCATAACTTTTTGATCCTCATTCATAACATCATCGAAAACTACAATATGGGTTTTATCTTTATCAAGTTCTTCAGGGCTTACAATACTCGACTCATTAGAATTCTACAAAGTAATAATGTCATTTGTTATGCCATTGCGCTTCTTAAATTCCTCATTACTGTCCTGGAGATATCTGTAAGCATCTTGAAAAGGGGTTGTGGTGTATATCATCACGTCATCATATTTCAGAACTTTATTTAGTAAGAAATTAAGCATCAGGTTAGTTTTTCCACACCCCGTACTACCGGCTATTATCATAAATACATTTTTAGGAAAAATATCAGCATGCTTACTGTGTTTTTTATTACCATATAGAGGTATTAGTATTTGTGAAAAGTCTGTTTTTAGAGACATTAGTTCTTCAACTTTGTTGACGCAGAACTTTGTTCTGATTTACTAGCTACGAAGTTGCTAGCTGTCTTCGACAGATTTGGAATAATTCATGCAATATATCATGAAAACTTTGCCTCTTGTTAAGTTCATTAATAACATAAATAGAGTAATGGCCGCATATAACTTCATCTCTAGCTTGAATTTTATACGTACTAAAATACCCATCCTTTTCTGAGCAATAATTCTTAATTTCTAATGGTGGTTCAAATCCGAAACTATCAAAGTAATAACAATTTTTACCCTTACTATAAAGACTAACCCAATGGGTTCCTTGATCCTTGGTATCATCCATATTGCATATTAAGCTTTCGTCATTGCTAATCTTTCCTTTTAACTCATCTCTCATAAATACTCCGCTAAAATTTTTAATTGATTTACATTTATCTATAATATCAAAATTACTTAAAGGTTTTAGTGGTAAAGGAAATTTACGTAGAAATTTAGGAAAAGTTAACACTTGCAGGGTTTTGTTTTTTTAAGTAAAATTCCTGATCCTTCTCGTTCTAAGTATAAACCGTTACCCCAGACAGCACCTCTAAGGCCTCTTGTATTACCTCCTAAACCATAATTACTTAAGGCTTGCAATAATAAATCTCCACTTATTGATCTTGGACCAAAAATGGATTTTCCATTAACTCCTATTTTATCTTTTTCTATTTTCTCCATTTCTCGATTATGTCGCGCCGTTTCAGATACTTGTTTACTAGAATTTACTGCACTGGCTATACCCCCAGCTAACCCACCTGCTGCACCTAAAGCACCTAGAACTGCTGGCATTGCAGCAAGTAGTGGTAAGAAACCTCCAGTTTTTTCCATATGCTTAAGTTGAGATTTACTAAGTTTCAATTCCACTCCACCCTTAGCTTTTTTAATTTTATTTAATTGAGTTGCCAATAAAGGAAGAATAATATCTCCCGTTAAGTGATCTTTAGGTAACCTTATTACCACTTCACATCCATTATCATAAGCATGCTTAATTTTAGTTGCCTGCCCAGGTGTAAGTTTAACTCCGTGATTAATGTATTGAGTCATCTTCAACTTTGTTGTCGCAGAACTTTGTTCTGATTTACTGGTTTTAAAATATAGTAAATGAACAACAACTCTATTTTAAAATCTGGTTCTATAGGTAAACAAAAGGTAAATGATTCTAGTATTAAAACCTTATCTAGAATTCTGGACAAAGTCCATGTAGCCTTTCAGGCTGCTTTAGATACAAAACTTGATCGAAATATTACTGAAGATATCAGTTTAAATGATAATAGAATAACAAATGTAAAATTACCAATTAATGATAACGATGTAGCTACAAAAGGGTTTGTTACCGATATTGCAAACGAAGTTGTCAACTTGCAAAGCAAGATTAAAAAAGAAACTACTCTAGCTGCAGTGCAACTAGCCACTCTACATATAGAAGATACTGTGCAACCTGTTTTAAATTCAAAGCTAAGTAAAAATGGAGATTCAATGACTGGTAGTTTAAACATGAATAATAATCGTATAATTAACGTTAAAGATCCTGAAGCAGATACAGATGGTATTAGTAAGGGATATTGTGAAAAATATTTTAGTCTGATGAAAAATGATACAGATTCAAAGAAAAAATATCTTCTAAATAAGAGTGATAATGTTAATACTAAGAAACTAATGTTCATTTGTCTTCTTGTGGACAGTATGGTAATGAAATATTCTGAAGAATTTCCTATTAAATATGTTGAAGAATTTAATAAAAAATATACTTATTTACAGAATATTACTTCTAAATATAATAAATTATATAATACTGAAGAAATCCATTCTGACGTGGAACGAATTCTTTCTATGTATATCACTGATTTATTGTGTTTAATTATAACAATAATTGAAGAACTACCGAAAAAAATATTTACGGATTTGAAACTATATCTAGTTCGCTCTAAATTAATTACAACACCTGAAGATGGTACACCTCTAATGAAAATTAGACGCTTTATTTCAAAATTTGTGAGGGATTTAGATCCAAATAGAAATAATGAAGAATTAGAGTTATTATTGCAGAAAAATTTAATGTTTATAGATTTAGGGCTTTATTATGTTTCAGATTCACTGTTGAACCAATTTTGTTGAAGAAAAAACCAACTAACTAGTGTAATGATATTCGATATTAATAATAGGATACATATCCATCTCTGACGGTTGTTCTGTTTTATCAATAATGCTATATTTCGCTCAAGTTTCGTTATTTCACTGCTCATTTATTAGCTAACTGTTTACTTATATTCTCATTCAATTTCTTTATTCTAGCTTGATTTCGCATAAATATTCTTTTAGCTCTATCATTTATTTCACAATCAGTAGAAGGAACAATTACAGTTTTATTTCTAAATTCCATTAATCTATTTTCATCATAATTCCCTAAGTTTTCAAGTTTATACTTTAACTCTTCTACTTCTTTTTCTAACATTTCTCTATCACAATCCACTAGAGTCAATTGCTGCATAGTATAGTTTAGAGCTTTATATGCAACATATTTATCAGTAACTTCATTTCTAAATCCTTGTATTTTATCTGCATCAGATAATTTATTCATTTCGGAAAGAATTGGTTTCAGTTCATTACTCCATTTAAGCTTTTCGTCTCTAGGTATCAGATCCATTTACTAATGATAAATTGGCTAGACTATTCTCAATTATTTCATTAATTTCTTCATCATTAAGAATTTTTCCAGCTTTTATTATAGGTCTAGATTGCTTTGATTTGGTCTTAATTGGTTTAGCTTTAGGCGCTTTTCTAGTAGTTGCATGGCCCATGAGTTTTAATGCATTATTTAGGGAATTATGACTTATGTGATTGGATTTACAATATTCTGATTTAGTAGTTTTCTTATCTATATTCATGTATTCCTTTAAAAATGTTATAGCATGTTCCCTATACTTTATTAATTTCAATTCATTAAAATCTTTAGGAATTCCTTGCTTATTAGTCTGAGTAAAAGATCTATGTTTATCTTTAACTTGTTGCAATTTAGATCTTACCCTCTCTTTTTCTGAAGGTAGATAAGATTTAACTGTAACATTAGATGTATTCATTTACTACTTGCAAAAGAATTTGCTACTCATTTGCTGCTACGGTTCCTCTCCTAAAAGCAATAAATTCTTTGCAGTTGCAATGTATACACCAACCTCTCTCTTCCCGAGTGTATCCTATGACGTCTCCTAAACATCTTGTACATCCTTTACAATGACTGTTCCAGTACCAAACTGGGTATTGAAAATTTTGACCATATATCCTATATATTAAATTGAAAGTATCAAATGTAAGTTTATCGGTATTAATTCCATATTTCAACATGTGTTCTAATTTTTTATTGTCGTCGACTGATATTTCCCCATAAATTTTCATTAATAATAATTTACTCAGAGCTATATCTTCTAAAGTTATTACTTCTTTTGAGCTACGCACTTGTTTAAGCTTCTCATTAAGATGAGTCTTGATTATAGATATAGAAGAAGAATACCCAAACCCTAACCTTTCTTCTTCTGATATCATTCTTAAATAACTTAAAATATCTTCCTCTCGGGTGTCCATTTTATGTGCCTCTTATTTATTAGAGGATTCTATATATGAAAGAAAATTTTTCAAATGAATATCGGTTTTAATATGGTCTGAGTAATTATACAGTGTCATGGTTTTATCGCAAATTTCACAGTAGTATTTTTTAGCTGCATATTTCTTATAAGCTCTTAATTTTGCTTGCTGTCTTTCCTCTTCTGTATCATACTTTTTCACTCTTCTAATTAAATCACCTGTTAGAGGATCACTCATTTATTATGTAATTAAATTATTTAAATAAAATTTCAATATCCATATGGTAATGTGTATATTTCATTATCACTTACTCTTACTATACGCCTTTTATTAAATTGAAATCCCCATTGCTTTAATAAATCCTTTGTAAATATCTGACTATTTTTAATAGTAAATTGAGTATATTTAATATCCACATTAGAAATACTACCTTTAATAAGATCTACTCTAGCTTGATGATTCATCTTATTCTCTGTTTCAGCTGTTACTCTGAATCCTTTAACTTTTCCTTTGTATTTTCCATCATCTAATATATATCCGTAATCTTTTGATTGAGCACAAGCCCAAAATTCAATGTACTTGCCTTTCAATTCATCTGTCCATTCTCCTAAGGAATCTCCTATGTACTTCTCAAATATGTACTTATTAGTTTCATCTTCAATATAAACAACACTATCTGTATCCATGTAACATACACTTTTGCCCAATCTATCAATCATATCATATAATCTTAATCTAGCCCAAGCTGAAGTAAAACATGCGATGTAAATATTAGTATTATAACTTGTTTTTACGAATTGATCTTTAGTTTCATAGGATGCATAAACTATGGAATCATTTAAGAATGATAGAGACAAGCTTTCTATTTTATCATTCAGTACAGTTTGATAGAATTCTACCTCGTTATCTATATATTTATTTTGTCTATGTTTAGGTACTTGTCCAAATTTACCCCATAATGAATTTAAACATATTTTAGCTATAAATCTTAAGCCTGGATTATATTCTAACTTACCTAATTCAATACCCAAGTCCCGGGCTTTTTGTCTGTACTCTTCTTCAGAACAATCAAATTTACTGCTTTCTAGTTTAATTTTCAAGAACTTTTTTATATACCCTTTGAATAAGTCATTACTAGTGCTCTCAAAATGTTGTACCTCATAAATGTATTCAATCTTATAACCTTTTTCTAGAGCTTTCTCAATTTCATTAGTACACCAAATCCCTGTAATAGCTCTTTCATCATCTGTATGAAAGCATTCTCCATTCCTAATATTGTAACATTCACTGCAGTTTTGCTTCTTAAATTTTCTAACAGATATACATTCTGCGCACTTTTTACCTTTACAATCTGATTTACATTTTACAGGTTTTTGATGAATGCATTTTAAATCTATTCTATTCATGCATGTTCTACATAACCCAAATAATAGTTTATGAGCTTGTTTAGTTTTCTGCTTGTAAGGTAGTACAGGTTGATATAAATTTCGTGGAGGTATAACTTTACAATATATAAAACCAAACCAATTGTAATCATATTTTTGAGGTTTAATTATTCTAGTAGGATGACCAGTAGGATATTTATCGTAATACATAACTGTAGGATACAAACTTACTACATCTATATATCTTCCTCTTTGTTCAGTATTTGCTTTACAATCATGAAGTAGCTTTATCGGTTCACATCTACCACCAAAAAAACTATCTCTTATGTTTGGGGGCTCCATTAAATCATATTCACTTAAAGCTATGTTTTTCATTTCAGCTTTATTATCAAATTCATGTTCCCAAATAGTTTCTAAATTATATCCAGCTTCTCGTATTGCTTTATCAATTCTGCAAGTTTTTTCATATAATTTATACATATATTCACCTGATACTTTATTCATTGTTAATTCATTGTAACAGTTAGGACACCCGTGAAAGTAACATCCGTGAAACTGATATATTGTATTATTCTCTGCGCAAAAGCCATCTACTTTTAGTTTCTGAGCGTTATTTACTACAATGCAATGTTCCCCTCCATTACAAGCATGTTTAATATTTATATTCTGCTTTAAAGATTTATGCTTTAGCCATTTTATTGATTTTATTGAGTAATTATCGGTTTCAAGCTCGTTTATAACACCAATAGTATCTTGGGGTAAGAACTAATTTCTAAAAATAGCTTGACAAACAGAAGCTATCGTCATGTACTGAAATGGATCTATTTCGGATATCTGTAGAAATAGTTCTCTTAAATTTAAGCAACCCCTTCTTAGTATATCTACATCAGATTTACAGTATTTATACATTTCTTTCTTAAAGTCAAAGGCCTGATCTTTTTCATACCATTTATCAAACACCTCTTTATCTTTCTTAACCATTTGTTCATAACCATAGTATTTCTTATCAGGATATTTTCCAATGTAGTTTTGATTTTCTTCTTTATTAAATTCATGTGGAAAGTACCCTTTAGCTAATTCAACTAATCCAAAGGTTTCAGGAAAATCTCTCAAAGGTTGCATCGTAAAAGATAAGCTATCTATAAACCTTATGTTATAGCCTCTTTTCACCTCAAGTTGCAGTATTTTTTGTCCGTTATATATTACATTTGGTTTTGCAACTTGTGTATGAGATATGAGCCATTCTTGTACAAATTGAAAATCGTAACCTTTTCCATAGTGAGCTATAACAGTATAATCTTTATGCTTTTTAGTAAATACCCATGTACAAAAATCATTGGCGTTATGAAATATATACTCATCTCCGTTAAAATACTGAGCTATACAGTAATTAACTATATGTTTTCCATTACTATCTAAAGTAGTTTCGAAATCATAGAATATGTACTTTTCGCTAGGTTCCCTTAATTTCTTTCTTTGCATAAAACATTTATGTTCTCCAATATACCACTTTTTACAGTTTGAACAGAACTTTTCTCCACATTTATGATCCTCAGGTTTTCTATCTTTTACTTTGAAAAACTTATAGCAATTTTGACATACGTATGAATGCTCAATGCATTTTTTATTTCTGATATGGCTATCGTAACATGCTTGGCTATAAAATACCTTTCCGCATGTTTTGCATTTAATTTTATTTTCTTTATTACATTGAGTAGGATTTTTACACGCCTCACATTTCAGTTTTTCAGCTGCTTCCCATTTTCTAGCATTTGTTCCTAGAAACGCTGGAAGTTTAGATATTACACTGTAGTGATTATTATTTAAAATTAAATAAATTTTAATTTGCTTGGGTAAACCTGCGTATATCTGTCTAGTGTCCATACTGTATATTTGTACTTCTATATCTAGTTTTTCTTCTATTATCTTTATATCACTGAAATCATTTCCTGTATCTTTAATAGTGATAGAATATATTCTGTGAAAAGCTTGAGCTAATACTGTTTGTAACTTTTTTTCACCTCCTTGACGTAAATATTTTACTTCATTGTCTGAAAATATACCTTCATTGATTTTGGTATGGATACCTTGTCTCCGGAAATTTATATTTCTTATTTCCTCAACAGTTAACTTATCTTTAAAAACTTCCTGTAGTTTATCTAGATTATAAGTTAAACCAACTAATATTGCTCTTACTAAGCATATTGTGTCAGTGTTCTTGATTTGAACTATACAATGTTTATCGTCGAGATTAGATATAACATTCGGTCTTCCAGTTCCTTGAGGTAGTTCAATTGCAGTTAATTTAAAAGTTAATTCTTCAATATTCATATCATAGTAATCTATAAAGTAATTGGTCCATTCTGTAAGATTATTGGCTACTTCATCTTTTGATAGTAAGCACGTATGGGGTTCCTTGCCTGAAGGTGTTTGAATACTAACTTGAATTCTTATGTTTTGGGGTAAATACTCTGTCATCTTTGCAACTAATTCAATTATTATTTTGTGTATATTGAATAAATTAGCTGTACCAGACACTTTCCAATGGGTTAGTGTTGTTCTGTACATTTCATTGTAGTATTCATATACTTTGCGTATAGAAAATTCATCATCGGAATCTTCAGTTTTAAACAGAGGTTTTAAGAAATGATACTTATTATCAGGTTCTTCATCAGTTTTAAATTTTCTACTAGATACTTTAGCAGCTTGTATAGCAACATTTTTATATTTCTTTTTAAGTTCATGATCAGGGTCAGGATTAATAATTCTCAAATAACCTTTCTTATTTGACAATTTAGCTGCTTGTTTAGCTATGGGAGTAAATATTTTGCGATAGTCTTTAGTATATGATTTCCATTCTTTGTCCGTTAATTTACGGGTTAAAATTATTTCAACCTGATTACGATCTAACTGTAAATTAGAAAATGGTTTTAGTTTATGGAGCTCTTCAATTGTTAGTACCATTTATAGTACACAAAATTATATGAATGAAAAAATCTAGTACTCAAAATTACATTCACTGAAATATTAATGAGCAACATAAAGTAGTCCTATAATATTTGGGTCGATTTAAAAATTAATTTTTTCAAGATATTTGCTCCAGAGAAAAAATAAGGGGCAACTAGGCTCTAAAAATTGAGCCTTTAGTAGATATATGGTACCTTCAGTGGAGAAACTCTAAAATTCCTAATTTGAGCGAGCGTGGTGAGCGAAAATTAGGAGTTTTAGAGTTTGTGTACTGAAGGTACCATATATCTACTTATATTTGACGAAATTATGTAATAACGTATAGGATTCTAATGAGAATTGACCTCCGTTTTCTTGAATTGTCTTTGTCATACTATCATAACATTTTAATTATCAATATTACCTTTTTGCAGTGGGTAAAATACACTATACTCAAATGGTATTCATTTTAAGAGCCCGTAAACTAATATATTTTCAAGCTTTTAATTTGCAGATAAATTTTTTCAGAAAGTCATTGAGAAGTGAAGTATTGCATCTCTTGAATTTCATCTTTTAATGAATCTGTTGTATTGCTGACATTTAATAGTCTGACTACAAACGCCAGAGAAAGATATGTGCAAAAGATATGAACTCAGCAAATATTTTGTTTCAAGAGAATGAAAAATATAATTAGCCTAGTCTCTGTAAAATGATACGTTCTGTTGGCTTTTGATAGAAGCAGCCTTGAGGAGAGGAGTAAAATTTGTCATATATCGATTAAAGAAAGTATGATAATCTCGAATCTTTGGTGCAGGTAAACTTGGCATCAATTTAACACCAATTTTTCCTTTAATCTTAGATCAGTTCATCAAACGCTTCTGCCGTGATTTTAAATATTTTTCTAACTATAGGCCTACTTACAAAACTTAACCCCATGTTTATCTGCTTTGTTTATCTTCATTTTCGTCTGAAATTTGCAGTTCTTCCTTCTATACCTGACCATCAAGACGAAGAGCTGCTCTCTGGATTGAGGGGAGATTGGAACAGAATACCAACGCTTGTGACAAACAGCGTAGAAATACGATTAATCTGGAGTTCGCCTGGTAATATGAATATAATGCCTGAAATAATTGACAGCTAATAGCTAATCATAGTTAATTCGAATAGCGCAAAGGTTATAACGTATTTGTTATTTCTAACTAGGCTATATTACATTGATTTCTAGTTGTAATATTAATAGCTGATTTTGTATGGGCCTAATTATGCTAAGTTGTTTAGAATAATTTCACATTTTTCTATTAATATAAGATTTTGAAAATCAATATGCA
The DNA here is from genome assembly GCA_905160935.1 of Enchytraeus crypticus. Lineage (NCBI taxonomy): Eukaryota > Metazoa > Annelida > Clitellata > Enchytraeida > Enchytraeidae > Enchytraeus > Enchytraeus crypticus. Next base: position 417,932 of record CAJHZI010000201.1, on the reverse strand, counting down.
ATTTAGTATAATTTAAAATGTTAATATTAATACCTAATTTTTAATAATTAATATGCTATTTAGCATTATTTAAAATTTTAAATGCAACGGTTAAAGCCAATCCTGAATTCAGCGATTGTTTTTTTATGCATGTTTACAAATATTTTGGAATCGAGTTTAAAATTTAATTTAGATACACACCAGATAGCTTTAGTTTGTATTTAATAATTATATAATTAATCATATATGTACAAGTATATAGGCCTACATATGTACATGTAAAATTCATTGGTTTAGGTACATGTAGATCCTACGTAATGTTAGACCAGTATACGTAATCTACATGAAATTTTACTCCTTTAGACGCACATTTAGTGGCGAAAATGTAAGTATTAAATATTTAAATATCATTTTGTATATATTCAATTTCAGATATGATGGATATGAAGAATATATTAATGTCAGATGGTGCAAGAAGACTTCAAGAAGAGTGTAAAAAGTAAATATAATCTATATATATATATATATATATATATATATATATATATATATGTATATATATACATATATATATATATATACATATATCATATATACATGTATATTATATTTAGATTAATGATATTCTGTCATCATCATCATCACCTTCCCTTAAATCCCAGTTTAACCAGGGTCGAGATACGAATAGACCTTCTCCAGTTACTGAAGTTTATCTATTCGTTTAAGTTTTGTGGCAATTACTGGAGCCTAGGCGGTCACCAACCGAATGCCCTTTCTGACGTTGGTATAATGTTATTAACATGTGTATTAATGTTATTCTGTAATACAAATATAATAAATAATAACATTAATCTAAATATAATATGATAATACAAACTTCAATAAATGTTGGATATTGTAATATATCATAGTGAGGCTAGTGGATTATCTATAAATATGAAGAAAACAGAATGCATGACAGGTAGCAAACTAAAAATGCCACAGCCATGCTTAATCAATGTAAGAGGTCAAAATGTCAAACAAGTCGAATCAGTCACATATTTTGGGTCACTTATTCATCAAAATGGGAAATGTGACAAGGAAATAAACAGAAGAATAGCCATGGCTAAGGAGGCATATAACAGAATGTCAAAGATTTTTAGAAGCCATAAATTATCAATTGATACCAAAAATAGACTTCTTCAATGCTATATTCAACCAATATTGTTATATGGAAGTGAAGTTTGGACAATCTCTTCTGTAATGGAATCGAAACTTGAGGCAACAGATATGTGGTTCTATAGAAGAATGCTACGTATATCTTATAAAGACCACGTTAAAATGAAGATGTTCTACAAAGAATGTCAACTTGTCGTGACCTTTTGAACCGAATACGACGACAACAGAAGAAATTTTTCGGACACATTATGCGGAACAAAATAGTTGAAAATACCGTAGTGACAGGAATAATAGAAGGAAAAAGATGCAAGGGTCGACAACGAATGACGTTTATTAAGAGTCTTAGCAAATGGATGCAGTGAACTGAAACATAGATGATCAGAGCAACAATAAACAGAGACATATGGAGGAATATGACCATGACCGCCCAGGTTTGGAACAGGCACGGCACTTAGAGAAGAAGGAGAATACATGCATTTATACATTATATTAAAATGAAATGTAGTAAAAATTATAAAATTTAGCTACTCATGGTTAATATTAATTACTAAGTTAAATTACTAATTCTCTCATCAGTCATTACACCAAACCAGACATTAGCTACCCTCGAAAAACAACAACAATAATACTCTACCTAATATTTTATGTAAAAGTCATTAATCTTTAGCTGGTTCCTAAATCTTTCTGTATTGGGGTTCGGAAACTTGGATTTTCATTATAAATATACTTCACGTCCACTGGCTACTATAGTGGATATGTGTATTCTTTTCTGAATGGACTAACTTAATGACCGATGAAGTGCTTTTTATTTTTATTTACAAAAACTGTAAATAGAAAATATGCCTTGGATCTGTTATTTGGCAGAACTATAGAGTGAGTTTAATATGTTTAACGAACCGATATCATGCATTTGTTACTTGTACTTAACATTTAAGTGTCGTTACCTCAGATGAACTTATTCATTGATGGATTTGCAGAGATGCAACGAAATTAGGCTTCCAAATGAACAGCGTAATTCATAACAAAACTGTATTTAATTAATTAAAATTTGATAATATCGGTGAAATGATTATCTGATTAATGGAATGAAAAATTGCATAATGGTGTAAAATTCCTTGCCAAAAATAAAATTGTTCTACAATATGATGTTAATCGAAATTAACTATTCTATTTCAAATTTGCTACCGACGACGTTACAGGCATGGATTGACTTTATCGATGATTGACGCACCGTTCAATATTTCAATCACTGATTGGTTATTGGAGGTGTCATGTGTTCAATACTGGAGGCCTAACAAAGACTCCTTTCATGCACAGCACCTTGCAACTCCAATCGTTGTGAGTATGACACTAATAAATAGAGCCTAATTAAAGGCCTTGTAAATAGCCTAGTAAATAGCCTAGTAAATAGCCTAGTAAATAGCCTAGTAAATAGCCTAGTAAATAACCTAGTAAATAACCTAGTAAATAGCCTAGTAACTAACCTAGTAAATAACCTAGTAAATAGCTAGTAAATAACCTAGTAAATAACCTAGTAAATAGCCTAGTAACTAACCTAGTAAATAGCCTAGTAAATAGCCTAGTAAATAGCCTAGTAAATAGCCTAGGAAATAGCCTAGTAAATGGCCTAGTAAATAGCCTAGTAAATAACTTAGTAAATAGCCTAGTAAATAACTTAGTATATAGCCTAGTAAATAGCTAGTAAATAGCATAGTAAATAACCTAGTAAATAGCTAGTAAATAACCTAGTAAATAGCCTAGTAAATAGCCTAGTAAATAGCCTAGCAAATGATGTATAAGTGTGATTACAGTTTCTCACTTTAGTAACAAATGTACTTTTTCTGTATCAAATCAATCCTAGTAATGATTTTGCGCTAAATTGAATATAAATTCCGTAAATGTAGCTTCCAAAGCATAGTAGAAATCGCGTTATATATTCTTTTATTATTTTAATTTGTTTTATTATCTCCACACCCAGGAACCTAAGCTTATCCACGACACTGCAATTAAATGGCAATAAAATGGCTCTAAACAATGATTGAATATTTGACTAATTGTAGCCAATGAATTGTAATCATTGAATACTTGAATACATGAATAGTTCTGAAAACTTGAATAATTGTAGTCACTGAATACTTGACTGATTGAATACTTTTATTTAATTTCATTTATATCTTTCTTCTCAGTTTCTGCTAGGAGAAAGATTTGGAAATTTGACTGCTGCTGAGGAAATCGCCGAGGCTGACTTCAAGGTGCTAAGCCGATGTGCCATAGAGGCCGCATTGCCTCATCCCAGACTACTGAGTGAATGCTACTCACTCGATGATAGCCGAGAGCCTCCTGCTTATATTCTAAAGGTTAATGCTAATTTAAGAAAATGTCTTAGGATTATTATTTTATAATTTTTATTTGTTGAATATTTTAACCGCCAGAATTGCTGAAGAATTGACAAACCGTGGACTGAACGTGTCGTAATCGACGACAAAACTCTAAGATACAAATCAATGTCAGAAGAAACATTCGGTCGTGGAGCGTCCAGGCTCCAGAAATTGCAACAAGATTTTCTAATACCGATCCTGGTTAAACTTGGATTCAAGGGAAGATGATGTTTTAACAATTACGGGAAGATGATGACTTTTTACTATCTCTGTTATGTTAAAATATTTGTAGTACCCATTACATGCCACCAAAGGAGTGCTATAAATTTTTGTAACATTTTCTGGAGCCCAGGCGCTCAACTACCGAATACCCTTTCTGACGTTGGTTTGTATCTTCGTGTTTTATCGCCTTTTACGACACGTGCATTCCACGGTTGACGTCCCCAGGGGCGGATTCAGGAATTTTTTAAGGGGTGGCCCGAAAGTTTTGTTGAGAGTGTACATTTTTTTGCTTACGCCTTCTTCGGGACATGTGACACAACCAGACAAATTTTTGTGGGGGGGCTGAAAATACGTTCGGCCCAAAGATTGAGTGTATCCCCGTACCTTACCCCCCCCCCCCCGCTCATACCCGTACTAAAGTCAGGGGAAACCTAAAGTCCTACATTTGTTTTGGAAAAAATAGGTTAATTTTTTCACCTCTGAAGAAAATCTGCGGATCTCTACGAATTGCAAAAGTGACCTAATTTTGGCGGTGGGGGGTGGCTTAAGCCCCTCCCAGCCAAAGCTTTTTGAACCACTGCTACGGGACAGAGTTCACATTTTTTACTTACACCCTTTTTTCCTCCAATTTGGTTATGCATTGGTTCAAGTGAAAATTGAGAGCTAGTGAAACGGTCAATATTTTTCAGGCCCCGTCCATTATACAGGGATCCTAGTATATCCTAGAAAAAATCAAGCTTTTGGAACTGCATTTACCCTCTGTCTTAAAACTGTCTTACCCCCCCCCCCCCGCGGGCCCCCCCCTAACATGTTCCCCCCCGGGCCATTACTAACATGTTTGCACATCGTAATTGCCATAAAAACAATGAATATATGAAAAAATGAATATATACCCTGTCGTACCCTCCCCCCGGGCCTCCCCTTAACCACTGCCATTACTAACATGTTTACACATCGTAATTGCCATAAGAACAATGAATATATACCTTTTCTTACCCCCCCCCGGGCCCCCCCTAACCACTGCCATTACTAACATGTTTACACATCGAAATTGCCATAGAAACAATGAATATATACCCAGTCTTACCCTCCCCCGGCCCCCCCTAACCAGTGCCATTACTAACATATTTAAGCATCGAAATTGCCATAGGAACAATGAAAATATAGTTTAAAATTTTATATTGGCGGACCTAAGGGGGGGGCCGGGCCCCCTGGCCCCCCCTGGATCCGCCACTGGACGTCCCTGTCATTGCCTTGTGACGAGGAACCGGACGTATAATTTTTACGATTGATTATTGCATATTACCACATATAATTTTCAATACATGTAAAATTGATTGGTAATTACTAGTTATTCCAAGTAATTGATCCTCGTTGTAATTTCAACATTGAAAGAATTCATGAGCCTTTCATTTATTAGGAATTAAGAAATATTAAGTAAGCCTGCTTTATCTTTATTATCAAGGAAGAAATTGGGAAAGAAAAGCTACAGCTGTTAACCGAATTGCTCGAGAGAGCAGCGACTACTGCAGTGAACTGCTGTCTGATTCAAAGAAAGAATTTTCTCGATTTCTTCACTTCAGGTGAATTAATATTCACCGTAGTCTGTTTAGTTTATGATATTCATAATATTGATTAGCATTTATTAATTTATTATAACATATGGGCCTTGGCTCTCAACTTCTTTTTATTACAGTATTAATTGTATACTCGTTTCAATTTCTGTCTTAAAAGTAACTCCATTGCGATGATAATTTTATTGTATAATTGCAGTACCCGATAATAATAATAATAAGTATATTTATAAAGTGCATTTCTATACCTGATGGCTAATTCTACGCTTTGCAATCTCGAAAACGCGAAGACATTAATAATAACAACAATAAGAGTGCTACAGTCATCAATGACAACAGCGAGCACTATTGAGACACAAACCAGCCGCCGAGAAAAAAGTATATTAAAAAGAGACATCTACATCACTGGCCGTATATGGCTTCACGAAGCAATGAATATACATACAGTATATGCTTCCAGCATATACTGTATGTATATTCATTGCTTCGTGCTGTTCTTACGAATACATATTACTGAACTACTACGATGGATTTCCACTTATGAATCAATGAGACTAAAAAGCGACCTAATCAAAATGAGCACAAGTTCTATCAAACTGAAACTAAAACTGAGCCATGAGAGATTTAAACACTGTAAAGAAAAATTTAACGCCTGTTTCCGGATCACAAAGGATACTGTTAGAGACGGTACGGGCTGATATTCGAACCAATGGCTTCCATCCTTTCAGGCAGCGTATTATTCATTAGACCATCCATTTTGCTAAGAGATTCGCTTGCTAATAGGTACAGTTCATTTTAATGAGCGCTATAGAAGACTTATTTATTAAAGACTCTTGCTCTGTTTAATCCAGTTATTGACTAGTAAACTCTGAAGAGAAATTTCTTATATGTTCACAAATGTAATGAATGTTTAGAATTTCTCTTCAAATTAGTTGCTGTGAATTAAATTTGATTTTTCAAAAATTTTGCAGACATCGAGAAGATTCTGTCTCGCATAGACTCGACTAGGGACTGTTTGTTCTACAGATGTCAACTCGAGCTACCATCTACAATTAACGAGAACATATCCGCCTACGTTGATACCAGGACGGACAAGGATGGAAAGCTTGAGTTGGATCAAGACCTGAAAGATAGAAGAGAATCCATATGGAAACGTTTGGAGAAAACACGTAATTTAGGCTTCAGGAACTATAGCGTATCTCTGCCTAAGATGAAAGATGTTAGTATGAACGCAGCATCATATGTCTCATTGAAAACGTTCTGTACGGATTTTGTTTCTGACATCACTAACTATCTAGAACGTTCCCTGCAGGTGTTAGCTAAAGGTAGCTTGATTGCAGGGAATAAGAGTATTTATAATGAAGTGATACATCATGCCATACTTAATAGCAGAGTTACCTCACCTTTTGACTTTCAAATTCCTATTCTAAACGAAATAAAAGATCTCATATTGAACGAGGACTACAACGGAAAACCACTCCTGATCCTAGGTCCTTCTGGAACTGGAAAAACTTCTTTAATATCACTCGTCGGACATGCTTGCAAGTCTTGGTTCAATAAGGAAGTAGTCGTGATTTCTCGCTTTTTGGGAAAATCGAACGAAAGTAGCAACATTAAAGCCTTAATTTCTAGCATAACAAAGCAATTATGTGCAATATATAATTTATTACCGCGCTGTGAAATTAACGGCCACTCATTTGGAACTCTTTTTGAAGTATTGACTTCATTTCGACGAGTATTAAAGACGATATCAGGGAGATCGTATCCGGCAACAATTATGTTGATAGACGGGTTGGATGAGCTGCAACCACGTGGAGAATGTTTGAAGGCGCTGTGGATAACTCAAAATCTTCCTGAAAGTGTTCACGTCGTATTAACACTAACCAGAAATCATCAATCGAGTAAGGCAGTAGACGTTTTTACTTCTCTTATAACAGATAACGATCACGTCATTGAACTTCGCACACCGAATGCAAGCGAGAGACTGAGAATATCAGAGGAGTACTGTGCCAAAGTGAATTTGGGCCAAAGTGTGGAAAAATTGCCTAACGCAAATTCCGCATTACTGGAAAATGTAACACTGGGAGAAATTGTTTTATTGTCAGAGATACCAGAATCAGTGCCTGTTGGTAAAACTAATGGAAAAGAGATTAGCTTATCATGTGAACTATTATCTTTTGTTTTTATCCAAATTGAGCAAAAGTTCGGCAGAGATCTGGTTCGATTGTTAACGTGCTATTTGACAGTTGTTGAAATTGGAATAACGGAGTTTGAATTGATTTATCTGCTTGCAGAGAATGAAAAATTCAATGAGGAATTTAAAAGAGCCAGTGAAACGGTGTCAACCAGTGTTGCCATGATATTGCGTGTTTTGAGTCCCTTTCTGGAAAATCGCATGCTCAATAATTGCTTTGTTATTAGTTGGAAGCATTCGGAATATCGCTTTATTGCTGCGAAACGATACGATTTTGTAGTGGAAACATTAAATGGTTCCGAAATAGTTGAAGAAAAAGTGCAACAAAATACGCTTCACATACACAGAAATATAGCCAATGCTTACCTTGAACTATTCACTGAAAGAAATTCCAACGAGAGCACAGATTCGAAAGGCATCTTAGGATGTGATGATGAGTTAAAAGACAGTTTGAAGTCAAAGGAAAACAAACTGAATCGACTTTCTGAAGCATTTGGCGTGTTTAGGTTACCTCAGCATATGAAGAGGTTATTACCAGTGGAGCCACTTCAGAAGCACCAAGAAAGCCTTCTGTTTAACTTTCGCTACTGGAGTGCAAAGATTAAATACATGTCGCCAGATCAACTACAGAATGATATCCTGATGTATATGAAACTGATTAGAGATCTGCCCGATATGATAGATGAACAAAGTAATGACATAGATCTTCTTTATGAATTTCTACACAGTATCAAGAAATCTCTGGAGATATCGCCGGATAGTCTGGCAATTGAAGTACTTTCTCGACTTGAAAATCTCTCCAAGTCTCGTACGGCGTTTTCAAAATTCTTCAATGACGCAAAGAAATGGATTCAGGATGCAGACAAATGTCTTCTTGTGCCTCAGCCTTCATCTTTTCCAAGTCCTGGAGGCGTCCTCAGATATTCTCTCAAAGGATCGACACAAATTCTTGGACTTCTACAGATGCCTGATACCGTCATGGTAGCTATAGCTGGACAATCGGTTGAAACTCTAAGGATTGAGACAGGGGAAACAATTCAGAGATTTCCTCTCCACATGGACCAATCTGTTTCCGGAATCGTCAGCGGACACAAAACTCAATTGATTATCACCCTAAATTATAATCAAGATTCTAATAAAACTGAAATAAAAGGTTTTAGTATAGAAACCGGATTAGAGCTTGCTCGGATGAATTTTGAGAGAAAGTTAGAAGCTCCTGTACTTAGCCTTAATGATGAATTACTTGCTGTAGCTGCAACTTTCGAAAACGAAGAAACAAAAGAAAAAGTAAAACGTATCCTAGGCATAAATTTACACTTAAAAGAAATCGTTTTTATGTTAAAGACTGACTCAGCGCATAGATACGGTGTCAAATGTATCAGATTTATTGACACCGATAAAGGAGAAAACACTGGCTTAATATCCGTAGGTTCGAATCCATCTCAGGACATTTGCTACTGGGACACGGATGAGCAAAGGAATCGTTACGTTGTAAATCTCAAGTGCAATATTGATCGTATCCAGTTGGCCTTGGATCACAGGAGATTAATTTGTGGTTCTGTTGATTCGGGAATAATCTGCGTGATGGATGTCAGTAATGGAGCTATTCTAGAACGATTTGAAGATGAAAGTTTTGTTGATATGACTGACATATGCAGCGCAGGTGACTGTGTGTACGTCGCTGCGGCGTGTAATGAGGGAATCTACCAAATCTCTCTCAATGATGGAACAAAGTTCCGAATCCTATCAAGTTCAGAAGTTCCGACTAAGCTGTTTCACTTCTCTCACTCATCTTCTAAAGATATTCTTGTGGTTGGATTCAGTAACGGAGATATTATATTGTGTGATAGAGATTCTGATAAAACATGGAGACTTCCTCAAGTTCATCGTGGCAGCATCACGTCACTATGTTGTGATAAGAACTATCGCTTAGTGTCCAGTTCAGATGATAAGAAGACTTGTGTGTGGAACTTGAAATCACTGATAGCAACAGTTACTACTGATAAGGGAAATCTTGCAACTGAACTATTGTCGTTGAATGGTTCAACGGTTCAGTATTCTGATACTTGCTTTGCTATTGGTACAAAAGACTTTCTCGTAAAGTGTAGCGAAATCGGCAGTATGGATATTCTAGATGCAGAAACAGGTACGTGCCGAATTTACTTAATAGTTAGTTAGCTGTACTTTTTGCTATATTCTTATTATAGCCTGGTTAATAATATTTTAGTTTCTCTACATATTCGAGTGTTGTGGTTTGTTAGTTCTGGTATATTGACGTCCCTCCTCTGGGTACAAATCAAACATTAAATTATAAAATAGTGGAATCAAATATTTAATTCTCTTTAAACTTCATGAGATTAAAGGAAAGCATTTGATCTTACAGGTAGCTCTGATCTCTCTCAGTTATAATTCGTTATAGATAAAAGCTGGTAGAGGTAATGTTAACGTCAGTTTCCACACTCGAAAGCGATGTCAGTGACAGGCGAGCCCAGATTGCAGACATTTATCGACTAGTCGATGTATAAATAGTTGAATTCTAGAATCCGAAAAATCTTACAACACAGTATATTTCAAATGTTTTAGGTCATAATAATGAAGGCGCTTTATCTGTTTCTTATTTGCTATGTCAGGTCAGGTGAAGATATCCCTGCAGATAGTCGATAAGGGTATGGAGATTTGCGAAATGTATTTCACGTTCAATGAGAAATTCCTTTTAATGCATTCGCTCATTCCTGGATCAGAAAATCTTTTGAGGCTTTTGGTGAGAGAAATTTATCTGAAGTCTGTCGTCCAAAATTTTACAATTGATAACAAACCTGTATTAATTATACCTAATTCTATTATTTCCATTATTTTACTGTGGATACTAATGTTTTACATATAGAAATTTATTAGAATGACGTGCCACTAACATTTTTTCAAATAAAGTAATTTTTTTCTTTGCATTTAAACCACTGTCTATAATGCAAACTCAAAACATGTTCAGGTAAAATTTTAAATAACTATTTATAGTTGAAATTATAACACTGGCATTGTAAGTAAGTTCATAAATCTTAAATTAAAAGTCTAAGTTTTATTTCAGATTTGGGACATTGATGAGCAGCGAATGCGAGAATTGAACCCTGGTGAACTGCAGCTATACTGCAGTAAACAGATTCCTGGTTCTAACAAGATCCTAATCATAGGGCGCTCCTTAGAGAGAAGTCGATCAGGTTACATCTTTACACTTAAAGCTAAGGTTAACGTCAGTTTCCTCACTCGAAAGCGATGTTACTGACGGGCGAGCCCAGGATTTGAACCCAGCACATACTGATCCGAGGTCGAGTGTCTTGCCGACTTCGCCACTGACACCAGCCAATATATAGTTTCACTTGCAATATAGTTCAAAGCACGCGCCTTTAGAGCTTAAATTATCAAATTATTTATTTTCTCTTGTCACGTTCCAGTCACTGCCGAATAAAACAAAATCTGCTTCAATTAATCCATGAATCGAACAATTAATCAAGCGAACGATCAATCAATCAATCAATCGATCAATCAATCAATCGATCGACCAATTTAAAAATATCTATGTCGTAGAAGATGGCTTATTCATCTACGTGTATATAAATTTGAAGAAATAATTTCGAAATATTTTAATTTTTGCGATGTTTACAGGCATTGGCGTTGGAACTTTAGACTTGGCGGATATGAAATATACTCATAAAATTAATTGCGACTTTAGGGCAAACGGAAAACAAGGAGTTGGGAATTTTAAAATATGTGGATTTACTTCTGTTCTGGAAAAGCCTAAAGTAAACGGACTGTACTCTGATATAGGAGCTGAAAGGAAACGGAAAGGTACTTCAGTGACTCTCAAGAACACGTCCGATACAAAATCAACTTACAAATCAGGTGTCGTATACTGCATTGTGAATGGTAAGACAGCGGAAAGCTCCAGTTATTTGTACGTTTTCAAAATTAGTGGTCACAGTATGGCAGACATAAAATTAGAAAAAATAAATCCGGAAACATTCCCAAATGCGCCATCTTGCAGTCAAACTCTTCCCGGATTCCAATGCGTTTTTGGATTTCTGGATGGTTCCATTTTGTTCTGGAACGTACGAACGTGGCAAAGATCATTTGAACTCTTTGATGGAAAACTTTCTACGACTTCGTCTGAGGGATTAAGTGTAAAGGGAGGCTACACAGGTAAATATCGAAAACGTTTGACGGCTCATGCTGGCCCAGTGACTTGTCTCACAGTAGAAAACGACGGTGAATGGATAATCAGCGGAGGTGGAGATGGACTCATTAAGATCTGGAGCGTACTGCAGAGAAATATGCTCCAATGCCTGGACTCTGGTGCAAGTGGATCCGTTAGTAATTTTTATTTAATTCCACTCTAAATAAAGTAAATAAATTAAATAAATATGTTAAATATAAATATATCATATTAAATATAAATATCTAAATATATTATAATAATATAAATATATTATATTAAATAAATTTAATAAATATACTAAATAAATTAAATTAATTAAATTAATTAATTATTTACCGATGATATTAATTACACTGCTGGAACGTTGCTGAAAAGGTAATCTTAATATAATCGTAAAATGCTTAATTAAACCAACGTCAGTTAATACTATCCGACCATTAATTTCCGGAATTTATTTCAGATTTAAAGGCAAACGGCTAAAGCCTATAGGGAAGCTTCCTGTACGTCCCGAAATCATCTCAGTGACGGAGCGAGCACTATATTTGAATCTCACAATTACTGATCCGTAGTTGAATACCTACCAGTACAATATATGCTACCGGTAGGCTACAGACCATTACTAGCTAAATACTTGACTTAAATTGAAGCTTACCATTGTTCTCTTTTAGAACTTCACATTACATCGAGTGGTCAAAAACTTTGAACTCAGCGCATTAACTTCAGTTTGAATACATGAATACATTTCAATTATGAATAGTTGCATATATTTCAATTATGAATATATTTAAGTATCTATTATTTCGATGCAATACGCTTCTTTAAGTATGTAAATACGGTACCGGATGGATGATCCAGTAGGTTTACAGGTTACCCGATTGCAGAGAACTTCGTTTGCGGGCCGAAGTTGGAGAACCGCCCTGAATCAGAAGTCGACTTAAAATTATTTTAAAATAAATGTAGAAATATGTCAACTACAATGTGTATTTCTAAATGATATGTAACCATATTTAGGTCACATGCATCAACTACAATCGCCAACACAAACTGCTGACGTCATTCACAGATAATAGTGACGTCATCACGGTGTGGAAGAATTCAAAACATCTAGTAACTGTCGCAACGCACGGAAAATTAACGTCGCTTTACTTCACCGCACAATGTAGATCAATTGCAGCACTGTGTTTACTGAACCAGACAACTAGACTTGTCATCTACAAATGCTTGAATATTGGTTAGTTTGGGAGTGATTAACTATGAATTTTGGGCTCATTTTTAAAATATAACTGTCACTCTTAACGAATTGCTTATGAATAAGATAGACTAATAGCATGATGATTGTCCAAGTTTATTCAGGTTTCGCTTTAGATTAGATAAAAAATATTGCACGTGTATTAAATGATTGGTAAGTAGGAGTTTAAGAAGGTAAAAGAAACTTGTAGCTTTGGTATAGGCCTAAGTCTTACTTTGATATTGACAGTTTTATTTGTGACGAGACGGTTTGATCGACAAAGATCTCAACAGATCAACTCGACAGTAATTAAAAATATATATCTAGGACCACCGATTTATCCTATCATTAGGAGATAGGGAGAGAGAGAGAGAGGAGAGAGAGAGAGACAGAGAGAAAGTATTAAGAGAGAGAGAGAGAGAGAGAGAGAAGAGACGAGAAGAGAAGAGAGAGAGAGAGAGAGAGAGAGAGTGAGAAAAGATGTGATACAACAACTACAACAAGAACTTAAATTAACACAGAAATCTATAGCTAGAGATATAAAGACAGAAATTATGAAAAAGACTAAAATAAAAGTATAAATTATAAAGAAATATTTACATTGTTCCAATCTAGTGACAGTATTAATGAAAAAGATAATGAGCTAGAAAACAATGAAGATAATATAATTAAAGAGTAAGCAAAACACGCTTAAAATAATGCAGGATTGAAAGTGAAGTCTTTGTATCCACTTATCTGTAAAAAATCTTAATATGCTAAATCTGAATGGCGGCTTCTCTAAAACGGTAAAAAAGCTAAGGTATAGAAATGCATCGTCAAGGTAGCGTACCTCAGTATGGAATCGTAAAATATTTTTACAAATGCATGACTATCCTTGTCGCCTTCGTAAAAGAAAATTGGCTTCGCTTCGTGTAAGTGACATTAGCCCTTGAAAATTTCTGTGTCCTTCTATTGGAAACCACCGTATGATAATTATGCATACATAGTTTTCGAGCGACCACAGAGTAAATACTGCAATACAGTTCATTCAATTATCTGCAATTCATCATAATCATCTTTCCTTGAATCCCAGTTGGCTAGGGTTGAGATTAAATACAGTGTATTAAACATTTCAATTTAATATTTACTTAAGGAATAATTTCAGAAAAATCTCAATGAGAAGCAAATTTTAGTATCAAAACCAACGTTTTCCACTTAGACCAATAGTTTTAGGCTTCGCATTTAAAATTAAATTCTTTGAAGAAAGAGGTAAGATTATTAGATATCCATATTAAAATGTTTCTCGAGCCAGGCTTCGCACTTGCTCACGGCCATTGCTCTGTATTCCTCTTCTAATTTCAATTCTTCTTCGTCTACATCTTCCACAATCGGCAGGACATCCCGACTAAACCGGAAATCATACCCAACACAGCCTACCTTAAACCAATACCGTTGCTGCTGTTCTAATTGCCCTTGCTGTTTAACCTTCACTATGGCTAACTCTCGATCTCTCGCTGCCTCGTCCTGTCTGCGCTGCGTAGCTGCTCTGCGCTCAGCAGCCGCGGCCGCTAGGCTCTCTAAGGCTGAGAATCTCTGATTGGTCGCTTTACTATCGGCTACACTGGGCCTGCCCGGGCCAGAAGAGGAAGATGATTTATTTAGTTTTCCGGTAGTCGGGTGATGAGTAGTACTTGAGGAATTGTGAGGAACAATTTGTAAATTATGAGCAGTATCAGTTTGGTCATGATTCCTGTTTTCTTTGGCTTCAATACTTACTGTGGCGGGATTCTCATCATGAGTTTTAGAGAATCTCGGTACTGACGATGATCTTTTCAGATCAGTTTGACGGGGTCCGGAGAGTTTATGTGCAGCTTGTCGGATTCGTGACTGCTTATGGGAAGATTGTGATTCGTTATTAGAAATATGAGCAGTTTTCTTCTGATTAATATCTGAAGATACTGAAGTAAAATTCAAATTAGGTCTCATATCCGATGATGAAATCGCTGCTTTTGCGTTAGGACTCCTCTCACTACGATCTGTTTTGGTAGTTTTGTCTTTGCGAATTCTTCCAGTTGCAGTTCTCGTTGTAAGATTTCCGACGGTTTCAATATCATTATGCGTCCTTATTGAGCTAATAAAATCTCTTGAATTTGACCAATCCTTTGTTTGCGTAGTTTTAAAACCGGATTCGAAAAGATTTGAGCAAGATATTGATATATCTTTACGAATATGAGCAGAATTATCATATTCATTATTTCCAAGCTGTGTTTTATCATCTTTACATTTTACACGTTCCTTTTTATCTTTTTTTCTTGAAGCGTGGCTGTATTTGTCTAGTCCATTTACGTTAACCGGAATAAAGATATCACGAAAATCTTGTTCGCTTCCGTTTGTTGACGATGAACAAGAATCCGGAAATATATCGGAGAAATTTTCTGGAGAAGGGGGGCAGGTGCGTAACTGATTGATTCTTATTTCACCTGAGCAGCTCGCTTTTGCGTTCTGAGATTTCGCTAAATTTTCGTTGGCTCCGTTCGGGAATTCAACGTTGTTTTCATTCGATTTGAGCTTACACTCTGCGTCACCTTCGATGTAACCTGAATCAACATGGCTTACGAAGTCACTGCAGGAATTATTTCCACGAGGTTTTGATCCACTATGACGATATTTATTTGGTAAAACTTGACCAACTCCATGCATTTTCGTTTCGTTTTCTTCCAAATCAGCTGAAGCTGGTTCGTTACTTCTCTGGTTTGTTTCAAACTTAGATCTTTTATTTCGTGTCCTGCATATCCCTCTCCGTTCTAAATTGCAGTCATCTGGTTGGCTGTCTTCTTGCGAAGCGATATTAAAGTCTGATTGATTAATACTCATATCCTGTGGTTCATCATATTTCAGATTTTGTCGTGAGATTTCAGACGTCGGCTCAGCATTTATTCTTTCTTCAATTTCTGTTAATTTGCCTAGTCCTTCGGAATTTTCACCTAGTAATAATAACTTGTTGCCATTAAAGTCCTGATTTAGATCGGAATAATCTGTTGAAAGACTTGATTGATCAGAGTTATTGTAAAGAAGTTCTCGTAAAACAATAGTAGCTTCTTTTGACATCGGCCTCAGTTTCTTTGGCCTGATATATGAGCGTCCAAATTGTCCGGAAATCATGTTTAATAATATCCTCTTTAGTTTCTAACTAATGAAATTTGGAAATATAAGTAAAAACTTGTAATATTAGAGACTCTATTAGCATTGCCTGAAAATTCAATACAAGCACCAATATTAAGGTATAAAATATTAGTTACGAGTATGCATAACTGCAATTCGTTCTCTAAAATGTATACTGAATACTACATGTATATGCAATTGCTATAACATAAAATATGTCAGAAAGTGTACAAAACTAGAACAGTTCTAAGTCAATGGGCATTAATTTAAATTTCCTAAGTTTCTATGTTGCAAATACATTTAATATATATTCATGGTTCAACTTAGTACTAGCATACCAAACTGCTCGAGAATATTTATTCCTAAAGACATGGCACTTAAAATTTCTTGACTTAGCTAACACCCAAACTGATTGAATTGTTTCGCTCATTGCACATAGTGGTGGAACAATCGGTAACAAAATCTATCTGCATAATAGATAGATATAAGTTTCTAAGCTTATTATCAACTCTCTCAATGTTCCATCAATCACTCAATTTAGCTTTTTTAGAAAAAAATCTAGAAAAAATTTCAGAAAATATTTCGAATCCTTAGTACTTTTAACCGCTCTACGCAAGTCCAAACTCCAATTCGAACCAGAGCAATGCTCTTCTGTGAGCATTTTGCGAGTTTTGCCCGTGATTTTGTTCTAAAGTGACTATAGTGCATATACTGTATTATATATATATATATATATATATATATATACTTTATATATATATATACTATATATATATATATATATATACTGTATATATATACTGTATATATATATATACAGTATATATATATATATATATATATATATATATACACTGTGTATAGCAACTATGATGCATCTACTGCTCTCTTCTGTCACTACCCAAGTTTGCTGCCTAGTGTCATACACAATTTTTCGGCACTGACATATTTTTAAGACATGATTCCATCCCCTATTGGTACTATATTTGCTCAATTTAAAAACCACTTCACAACGCATATGTAATGAACTGTCCTAAATAATGAAGGGTCAAGTTGCATAGTGGGTTAAATGCTAAAACTGGTGTAGCAGTTCGAATCGGTAAACACAAAATGGATTGAGTCTGTGGCATGTTGGCAAGTTGTTCGTTCGGCAGCGGACCACTAAGTACAGGGGTCAAATCCAATGCTCTCCTCGTCTTTGACATGCTATCGAACAGGACACTGGCGAAAAATTTGACTTTGACGTTGGATTTTTTTGGTTATGGCTGTGAAGTTTGAAATGTGAGTGACGCCCTAAAACACATATCATTGCGACAATGTTATAAATCTCTGCACTGTCACATCTGCGATAATCACCTCTCCAGAATACGCGCAGTTGCCGGTAAGTTTATTCTAATTTTTTCTAAACTTGTTACCTTATGCATATACATGTGCACAGGTAAGGAAAACGATACCATATAATTAATATTAACTCTCACTTAAAGGTTAGTTTTTAAATCTTAGGATAACAGCATAGAATAATAACCGCGTTTATTTTCTCTCCTAAATTTCTATGTAAATAAACTACACGAACGCACTAATTGCAGTAGTTACTTTAAATTTAGACTACACGAAACTTTAAATTACTTTTATGTTACTTATAAACCTCAGGTGCTTGGTTTTAAGAAATAATAAACGTAAGCAACCTAGTAAACTATTGAACATTAACAATTACAACCGTACAACAATTACTAAAGCATCGTCTAACAACCATTACTGACTCTTATATCTGGATTTAATTAATGATTGTCTAAATTTTATATTAATGTAAATATCGTCTAACAGCCATCTAATAAGTAGTCGGACGTATGAACTATAACTGGCAGTCTACTGAGCATTTATAACAGAGACGTTGGCTAATCATATTACAAAATATTACAAGATTGTACTAGTCCACAAGTACATCTGCTTAGCAATAAATACGATGAGCCTATAACTTAGGCTATCAGCCTGCTCTGCTATTCGTAACTAGGCCTACTCTAATGGGCCGGCTTGCTATAATTCTGACTTTTGTAAGTTGTGTACAATCAAAATCATTATACGCCCAATACGAGTGTTAATAATTTATTGAGAGCCGATTAAACTAAAATAACCCATTTGCTTACACATACAGTCAAATAATATAGCAGATAAGAAACAAAAGAAAGCACTTAAAGCCTAGACTTATTTAATTTTACTAGTGCAAGAACAATAAAATTTGCATATTATTTATGTTGTAAGATTGTCTGATGCTACTTAGAAGCTATGAAGTAATATCCGGGTATAATTTGCAGTTCAAGCCTCAATAAAACGGTATATTAATGATCGGAACTATTAGTAAATGCCTTCATTAGTCATTGCATTGAATAATGCTACGCTAGCTTAGACATATCTTTGTAGCTACTGTATAAGCTAGTTATTAGACTATTCAAAATGTCAGGTATACTAGTCGAATACCCTGCCGGCGTCTTTTGACTTTCGTATATTTTCAAGATAAAATATAAAAATTCAACATATTGCCCGTAATCACTGCACTAGAATGCCTAAACCATATTAAGTAATCTGCCTACATATGGCAGATTACTAAATGAAATAAAATAGCCAATGTTGAATTTTCGATTCTAGGAAACGTGCCTTAGCAGCGTTTAAATCTATAGCATAGTCTCTGAACTCCTCATTGAAATGGATGACGAGATTTGAATTTTTTGTGAAAATTATGTGTTTGATACGAAATTAATTTTTTTGGCCTTGTTAAGTGACAGATTGAATTTGTAATGGGTATATTGAGCTTTATATCACTGAAGGTTAATAATCATTTGTCTGTATACAGGTACATGTATGCATCTACTTAACACAGTGATATTTGCCTTTCACTACCGTTTTTTAAAATTTAAATTAAGGATAAATGCTTCTCTAAATCTCTGCGTTTTGATCAAATAAACTACATCATAATAATAATAACTACATCATAATAATAATAACTACATCATAATATTTTAATCTTACTCTCATTTTTGTGTAATTAGGTAGAAAATGATAAATGCAGGACACATATTCCTAGTCAGATTCGGCTATGACGCTTTCTAAATAATATTCTCTAGCCAATTGAGTTGACTACATCACGAAGATTATGACAATGTCGCGCCTTGATTTACTCCTTAGTTAAAAGTACAGCTTCATTTTCGGTTTCTCATTGCCTCACACAGCATGTACATTACTCTTCGCTAAAGCAACTCTTACGTTTCACATGGTTTATTCACTAGTTTTCCGACCTATGCACTAAGTACTGTTCCTATTTACAACGGGGAAAAATCGATCTGTCAGCGCAAAAGGAATGCAAAATCTTTGCTGCTTGCTTTTAATTATATGACCGCAAATGCAAATCAATTCGGTTTATACAAACAAAGTCTGCAATTTCGCTTTATAGTTTCAGATCACATATCGTGCAGACATTTCTCAAATACCTTCACGATATTTCTGTCTTAACTGCATATTGCGAGTATCCAAATTACAATCTCACTCCTCTTTTCTCGGGTTTTAATGAAATGGCAGCTTAAAGGCATATATTGCTAATGATAATCTGCGTTCTGTTTTGAAAAATGAAGGTACTCTGTCAGGCAAGAAGTTATTAAATGATAAAGCAAGCCTACAAACTATGAACCATTATAACCAAGATATATTATATATATATATATATATATATATATATATATATATATATATAGTATATCACAGGATCATTATGGAAAGTTACTGCGAGGGTTGCTAAACACTGAAAAGAATGAAGGAATGTTGCCGCCACGCAAGGGACTGATGATGATGATGTTTATATATATATATATATATATATATATATATATATATATATATATATATATATATATATATATATATATATCATCATTCCCTTGCTTTCTGAAGAGAACATAGGGCGGCAACATTCCTCCATTCTTTTCAGTGTATATATATATATATATATATATATATATATATATATATGTATATATATATATATATATAAGCACAGAAAAGAATGGAGGAATGGTGCCGCCCTATGTTCTCTTCAGAAAGCAAGGGAATGATGATGATGATATATATATATATATACGTGTATATATATATGTATATATTTATATATATATATATGTACACTGTATATATATCTTAGTGCATTGCCCACTGGCAATTGCATGGTATAAAATCGATTCTACTCTTTTCTGTCTTCCGTTTTCTCTTCACGTTATGCCCTATATATAAAATATCATAGACTATAAATTATATCTTACAAAATACGAAAACATTAAATTAAAATTTAACATTAAAATCAAGTTATACTGTACCGGCAAAATGACTCATACAAATTTCATGAAGTAACCGTCAGGATGCTTCATCTGATGTTTTTCTACATTTTCTGATGCATTCATTTAAGTTTAACTGATTGCCTAAGGAGTTTGTTATAAAATTTATACCATGGTATGCAATAGGGATCTGTTTAAACAATTAATTTTCGCGAACGATTTTGTGAACAGGATAATTTCTTGCTATGAAAACTGCAATCAGCATCATCAGTGATGGGTCAAGCCGAAAACCGTCAGAGCATCCAAATTTCGCCCGTCTCCATCTCACCGATATCCTTCAAAGATATTAAAGTAGCAATAAACTCATCTAAACTCAGCCTTGCCTCTAAGAATGAAATATGTGCTAAGTATATTCTAAATTTTCTTTTATTTTAATTTTCTCGTTTTGTGTCCCGAACGCTGAAGAATAGACCAATTGTAAATTGCACACGTCGTAAGAGGCGACAAAGCAAGAATTGAGGAAGGAAACGGGGTCCACCTCAAAATCTATATTAATTTCAAGTTAGGCCTATAGGTTAAATGAAAGTGTGGGAAAGACAGAGCCTTTTGTAAAGAATTATCGAGGGAGTGCTCATTATGGAGCGTGAAAAGCAGCACATGAGTAGGAAATTACAGATTGGACCTGCCACTTGGCAGAACAATATATATATATATATTGTAATATTTGCCAATCTGATTAGGTTGACAATGAGAAGAATAAAATAAACTTTTAAGTAGTAATAATAAAATAAGTAATTAAAATATTGATTGAAACCGAAAACACAGAGCATAGGGTCTATAAACTGAGACAATATATTAACATCTATCACACAGCATTAAAGTCTTACCATACACTTGTCAGAACCTAAATCCAATATTGTAATTTAAATCACATTGCCTAAATTAAATACAACTCTTGTCTAGCAACAGATTTTTTTCTGTGTTACAATCTCCCAGGAAACGTCTGGATTAAGAAGCAGCATCCATGTGTCGGTGTGAGAAAGACAAAGACTGGTCGAATTATTAGCATAATCCGATCAACTGAATTCAGTTCAGTATGTCTATAACAGTGGGGACCAGATCGAAGACAAGTGCCAAACATTGATTGTTAATACGACAAGAAATAGTTGTCAGCCATAGTTAAAGTTATATCATGTCACCTAGCATATGCATGCATACATGCAGATATATACACGTGTGTAAGTAACATTTATACAAGTATCTAAGTAGCACACTGCACTCAAAATAAATGGCATAGATCTATCGGCTGGACAATGAGAAGAGATTTAAAAATTAACGTTGAGGTTTCGGAAAATAGATCAATCAAACGTTTAGCAGTCAATCTATAGATCAATCAATCATTGGAGGGTTAACGTCTAGTTTCTATATACGACTGGGACGCTTTGGTAGGATTTGGCAACTACAACATTTGTGTTGAGCCAGAGACTTGTTAGCAATTGTTCGACAAAGGATCACTAGCTGCAAGGTTCAAATCCAGTGTTATCCCCGTTGACATGCTATCGAGTTGTTAAACTTGGCTTTGATTCCTTGGCTCAATATGAAGGCCAACTGTCCTTGGATCATTATTTTCTGTGGTAGCGTAAATAATCTGGTAAAGCGAATGTAAGTTTCCTCACTCGAAAGCGATATCAGTGACGGGCGAGCCCAGGATTTGAACCCCTCACATACTGATCCACGGCCGAGTATCTTACCGACATCGCCACTGGCACCAACTGAAGATAAAATGAATAGCGTTTCACTTAAACTTCTTCCTCTTTTTGCTACTTCTTTTCATCTTCGTATTATTGCTAGTGATTTACTTAGCAGTCTGCAAGAGACGTCCCTGACATTGCCTTATGGCGAGGACCCGGACGCTAAATTCTTAGTGATTGATTGAGTAGTTGAGCGTGTAAAATTCATCAGGATTAATACCAATAATAAATGTTCAACGTCTCTTTCCTCATCCAAAGTAGATGTTAGGAACGCATTTGTTTCAACGGAGATATAAACAATTCATCGAAAATAATGTTATAGAAAGAACAGGTTTAAATTGTGACAAGTTTAAATTTTCATTATTTGTAATTATTTTATACGTTACTACTTTAATATTTATTTATAATATATTTTTGGAGTTTTAGTTATGATTATATTTATAACATTTGTGTAATTATTAGCAATTATGCTACTTTGATCAGTTTATTCCTCGCTTATTGCATGGAGTGCAACAGTAATGTAACGTTAGGCACGCTTGCCCTTACTTGATAGAATGACAAACATTTCATCTAGTCAATATAGCATTGATAGCTGCGTGCACCAACCATTTGACTTCTTAGCAGCGCTTTAGATCCATTTCCGGTACTAATAGATCATTAGAGCACAATAAAACTGTAAGATCATATCAACATATAACAAAAATATCATATCACCATATAACAAAAATATTATATCACCATGTGACTGTAATATAATATCATCGTATAACTAAAATACCATATCACCATAGAACACTAATAGTAATATAACGATAGTAGAACTTGCAAATTTCGAAAGTATTACGTAATAAAAGTTTTATGTCAAAAGTTATTAAAGTAGTATCAACTCACTCTGCGGTAACAGAATTCTGTATGCGTGTATTAGAACTACGAAATCTACCTAAGTAGAGTTTGTAATGTGCAAATTAAATTTGAAATAACTAGCACCTTTGCAGTGGTAAAATGTCAAGTAGCACGGCAATGGTCAACCAGTTTTATGTACCTGTAAATACTTGCATACACATGCATTATATATATATATATATATATATAATGACTATATACACCGATCCGATTTAGCTAAACATGGCATACACAGTAGTAGAACCTCAATTAGTAAGAGAAATTTAGATACAATTCTGCACATTTGGAAAGTCAACAGAATCGAAAATGTAAGTCTGGATTTAGGTTCTCAATTGAATGAAAGTCCAAAAACCTATAAAAAATTAAATTAAAAGATCCAGACGTATCCTTGTTACTTGTAAACCTACTTTCATTACTTGAGTATGCAGTCAACGTTCTCTACTTCAGAGAGTTTACTTAAGATTGTATACTCTATCGAGGGCCCTTTATATATTGACTTTGTCATTATTAACTCCAGAGTCTCATTCTTCCATGTCCTGCTATGCACTTGACTGCTAACCTAATGGTGGAATTGCCAAAACACTTTTATACAGAAAAGTTCAGTGTTTAAAGATTGATGATTCTACACTATGTGGCCGTTTTCGTATTTGCAAAATATGGTCCATTAAAATGTATATACACATATATATATAGATATAAATGCATATACATATATGTATATATACATATATATATATATAATACATATATATATATATATGTATATATACATGTATATACTGTATATATATACATGTATACATATATATATATATGCATATATATAGGCCAATATTTATATATATATATATAGGTTTCGATATCTACATGCATTGATAATAAGTAGAAAACGTGTGAGATAAAATAAGTGTCAATCGATAAAATTTAATAATATATCAAACTGGTTGAGAGCTGAAGTGGGAGATATCACAGAGCAGGAAGTAACGCCGGCAAATTACAAATCTATAGCGAAAAAGACTTTAAGAACAACACTTGAAAGATCTCTAACTTTAAATGGCAATTTTATCTACAGTCCCTACTGTAATTCCATTAAAAGTGGTGCTTATCTAATGTTATATTGAATAGACATCTGTCCTATCGTTCTGGGATTGTTACAATTAAGAATTGTAAGTTCGACAAATAAATATGCGGCCCAGGTATTGATCAAATCAGATTTATATTTAGCTGCCATATATTATTTATTTCTAATAAACTCTTAATAAACAAAAAGCTGCTTGAATTCAAGTACTTTATTAATACGACTATCTATCAGAATGAGTAAAACCATGTCTACGGCAGTGTCATATTTCTAAAGGAAGTCAGTCACTACGGATCCATGGATTTGGACCCCACACTTCAGCGGATAACTGGTCTAAATCATCAAAAGAAAATTTAGGATCGGCATCTTTAGCCAGATTAGTAAACCAACGTAACTATAGTTCAGCAAATCTACTATAGACAGATTGGCAAAAACCTCAGATTAATCAACTTTAAAAAAGGCAGAAATTATGACGACTATTGCTTTCAATAACGAACAACAGCAACAACAATTAGAGTGTTACTGATGCAAATGACAACATCGAGCACTATTGAACCAAATTCAAGTCGACTAGCAAACCAACTAGGTTCGAAGATGGTTGAAGATAGAAAAGGTGAAAATTGCAAAAACCAGAAATCCCGTTCAAACGAATTGTGTATTCATAAGTCTAGACATAATTTGAGAAAAGGTTTTGGAGTCTTTAAACAAATACTGCATAGTTGTTTAGTTAAATGATTTTAATAATTTAGTGCTACTGCGCACTTTGCAATGAAATTCTGAAATCAGGTTAGCTTTGTTTTGATGATTGATTTTAGTTATATCATCCAACTATTAACAGATTTTATTGATTAATCATTAAAATATTAATGGAAGAAGAAGACTCCAGCAGATTGCTATATATGATCATATTGTCCAGAACCTGCTGTGTAAGAGTCCCATACATAATTAGTAAATAAAAATTGTTTGTACAATGCTTTGTGAGGTCATTATATACTTAGCCAATTTAGTTACAACTAGGTTCTGTAATATGACCTCACCCGTCTGATTACATGTTATTTAGCTTGAAATCAATAAACAACAATAATTACCGAACAGTGAAACGAAAATATTTGAAACATTTTAAAATTCAAGTATTAAATTATAACCTATATTATTCCAGTAGAAAGCATTAAGTAGAAACTTCTCTCTCTCTCTCTTTCTCTATCTCTCTAGTGTTCTGTCAAGTGGCAGACCCAAGTAACGTATTCATACTCAGAGTCCGCTTAACTCTCCACAAAAAGCACTCCATAGATTAGCAAGTTAATGTCATCACAGAAAACTATAACTTTTCCATATTTATGTAGCCTATGATTTAGTAAAATATGTCTTCTCGTGTGATTTTCAGTTTTCTTGCCCAGTTCTTGCCCAGTTCTTGCCCAGTCCCTTAAGACACATGCAATTAACCGTTGGTCTATTCTAAAATGTCCGGGGCACAATACAAAATGTCGAAATTATGAGCTAAAATATTGGGCTTATAAATGAAATTCAACACTATATTTAAGCATGTAATATGGTATAGCTTTGTGCCGCTTTCTAGTCAGATTCAGATACCACTATAATTAAAATTTCACTCGATATCCTTATAAGCCTCATTTGGATTACAATTATTTTCGTTCAATTTAAGAAATTGTTTTACAATTTCTGGCAACGAATATTACATTATTATATTTAAACGTTATTTGACGTTTAAATAAACCTTACAGGTAAAAGCTTGTAAATTTTCTTTATTGTTTTGTGAAGTACCGCATCATACGTTGCAAATACCTAAACATTAGGAGTTGAATCTTTAGTTATTATAGATTACAGAAAATACGACTCTTTGAATTAACAATGTAATCTTCGTTTTGCATTGAAAAGACGAAGTCCGAGATAAATTTACCATAAAGAATAATGAAAAATTGTATCTAGAAAACCGATGATAAAACGCTAAAGGTTACTTAACCTTTACCCTAATTGGATATAAAAATGTAAATGTACATTAAGAGATTGGCATAGTTATATAGTTGATTAATTTTACAGCATTTTTGAAAGATTTGAGCTTGAATTGAATACTCAAAAGTTGTGAATATTTAAGCAGGGTGTGTTCTTAATGTTGTTGGAGACAAATCTTATGACCGATCTTAAGTGATATCTAATTTAGAAGTTGTTTTCGTCAATGTCGACATTATGAAACAGTATAACTAAGTCAAATTTAATAAGTTAAGTACATGTATAATGTGTCACTTTCGAGACTTCGTAAAGGGCTCTTCTATTGCTCCTCTGGTATTGTTGAACATTTCTCTAACCACCGGCCATGCTGTGTCTTTTTATTATTTGCATTCTAAATTATGACATGCTTTGAGATTAAAAATGACTTTAAAGCAAAGCTATGAAATAGATTCATATCGTTTGGAATTTTACAAGTGCTTAAATGCATCTAATATTTGAAAAATATATCTCTATTAGCTATATTAAACGCCGTATCAGTTAGCTGTTAACCTAAATCCCTTTAATATGCTGAAAACAAAATTCTGTTAAATTACAAGCAATGCGGACTTGTAAGTGGTGGCACTTGAGTTGCACATCGAGAAATACTTACTGAGAATGATTTAGCTGATATTGATCAGGCGCTTTATGCTTGCTGGCATATAGAGCCTTCATGACCTATTCTAGGCTCCTCAATTGAGAAATTAATTCCCGGAACGATTGTAAAATACGGGGCTCATAATATCTCGGCAATTGGCCTACTTACTGCCGGAGGGAGACTGCACGATTCTGATTCTTGGGAAAGCGAAAATTAACTCCAAAGAAATGATTAAATGAAGATAGCCCTATACGACCAAAACAATGTTAGCGTACGTGGGGGTTTAAAACTGGGCTGTTTCGTCGCTGATTGCTTATTCAGTGGGAGAGAAAAATTAAAGGCTGACTTGAATCTGGTGAGTATATATTCGTGATGGTTGGCTAATGTGTGGTGTCCGGGTTGCTGAAGAATAGACCATTCGTGGACTACACGTGTCGTAATGGACAACAAAATGCTAAGATCCAAACCAACGACAGAAAGGGCATTCAGTTGGCGAGAGCCTAGGCTCCTGAAAATTATTTCTAATCCCGACCTTAGTTTTACTGGGATTAAAGAGAAGATGACGATGAAGATGATGATGGTTAACTGATTAAAATCAATTGAATACATTTAATGCTCAAAATATTAAGTCGTATAATCTCCGATTAGGTGTTATATTGCTAGGTTATATTAATAATTAATTTTATATTAATATTAATATTAATTTTATCTAATAAACTCTTTCTAGAGCTAATTTTAATTTATGGCAGCCTTCTAACTTTCTTCTGAGGTTTTAAAATAGTTTTCTATTATCTCCTTCGCATTAAGATTTTATATCTCGCAAATATGCCAAGCATTAATATAGCAATCAGAAGATTCGATATAGTGAAATCTTAACTATGTAACTTACTCTCATCTCATTGAAAATGAAATAAATGAACGAATGGGAAATGGGAGAATTAAAGAAACGGGATTATAGTCAACTAAAGACTTTATCCTATGCAGGATAGACTGTTACTAATCTGAACTTATAGGCCTATTATAATATATAAATTTTAAGTATTGACCAGTTGAATTACGATAAAGGAGCTTCCATAAATACTTAACTTCATATTTTATCATCATATACATTTACAATTTACAACAAAACTAATAAATAAATCAATTTATTGACTTTAATTATAGTAAGTGAATTTAGTGTCCACACAAAACTTACAATGAATAGTGAACTCATTATTTACTTTTGAATCAAGATTACATAAGAACACATAATTTCATCGCTAAGGTGACGAGCTTCGCCGGTCGAGTGTTTCAGGATGTGTCAATATGATGATAAATCAAAATGTTAAGTAGTCTAGTCGATATTTTAGTGTGCATGTAGGCCTATATATACATGTTTACATGTAAATTGCCGGCATTGGCTGATAATTTGTGATAAGTTTAGGCCTCCATAATCGTTGGATATTTTAATTATGTTTAGAGAATCTTGAAGGATAAAGTCCGCCGGGAAATTATATTTTTTTCAAATCAGAATGGTTTGACACACTTGTGAGCTATTAGTCTAAATATAACAGATTTCTTTGAGGGATTCTTGGTAAGATAGAAACATATGATTTGTGGATGTGGAGAAAGATAGAAATGAATAGATGGATTCATAGAGTTGCATATCTAGTTTTTGAGTTAGGCAAAACCGATAAAAATTTATAAATAATATATGAAGAAAAATAGCTGAATAAAGCTTAGCATAAGAGAAATTGGTGCTTAGAGATGCAATAGGACAAATAAGAAAAGGAAAAATTGATAAAGACAGAGACAAAAGGTGCTAGATGTTTTAATAACATATTAGTACATAGAGATGAGAAGGAAAGTAGTTAAAATATATAAATTCCTGAGGGGTAAGAAGCTCAAGAGAACTGAAGCACTTTTTCTGAAACTTTTGCAGGATAGGCGGGAGGAGACAAATATTTAATGAGTCTTGATGTAAACATTTCAAGGAGAGCGGCAGTTTAAAAATACAATCGTTGTAATATCGCAATTTTTGTATCGGTGTATATGTTTGTATACGTGAATATCTTAAAATATATTAATATTTTAATATTTTAGAATGTCTTAATAGCGTAGGGGTAACGTCATGAAGTTTTAAATGATAGATCCTGAGGCGAATTGAACCCTCGTGGGTTCGAATCCCATCCGCGCTGATCTGAGAGTAAAATCTCGGACATTCACTGGACTGGCTATACGGAAAATGGACTGAATTGCCTAACGGTTTAAACATGTGGTGATAAAAAGTGATAGATATCAACACAGTTGATCTTTTCACTATAATGCGTGTTTTTACGTGTATAGAAACTCAACTAAAATAGATTTATCTCAATTTGCTCAATAAGTGCCACATATATTATTCATCTGACGCTCGGTCAGCTTCTTATTTTAAACTTAAATCTTTACGGATCAACATTTAGGAACAAAATTTAGTTCTAGAATAGTTGCTTCATTTTTGTTATACAACAGCATCTACTCATAGCTTGAGGATTTACTTAGAAACTGAGTTGCTCACTTGAGTTTCATCATGATAGTTTGAGACTAAGTAAGAGAAGCACTTTGGAACACTGAAGCCATTCTATGAGGTCGTTGTAGGAGATAAATGTACTTGTAGACTCTATTTATTGTTCTTTAAACGAAAAATCTGGTTCAGTAGGCCTACTTGAGGGAACTATTTAGGACCTGAGTTAATTAGAGCAGAATCGAGTTCAGTCAAGTCATCGTTTCAATTAGAATTTATTCATGGGGCTGAGCCGGTGGCTTGTTGGCAAATTATTCTACATCGGATCAATAGGTGCAGGGGTCAAATTCTGTTTTCTCTCCTTCGCTGACATATTATCCAACAAGAAAATGACGTTGTGCTTGGCTTAAGCATTTTATTCTTTTAATTTTGTCAGCAGAGTTGGCTCTACTTGCGTTAAACGCAGGAATTGCACACATCACATCATGTGATAAACTCTTCTGCACTTAAAGTCAAGTGTTGATCCAATGCATTTAGCTAAAGTTCTAAACTGCACATGGAGATGTATCAGAGCAGCAAATACATGCACATATAACAAAATAACCTGCAAGCCTACTAATGTAGCTCACAAACCTATCAATGCATACAAAATCTATCTGTAGCCAAGATGTTAATAATAAATATAATTTATTCTAGTAAAGGTTTCTTTAAGTTCAACAGGTCAATCGAAGAGAAATTTGCTTTGTTTAAAATTAGTTGACCATAGCTATACTATAGTGATTGGAGATAATTATTAAATTGGTGTCTCAGCGTACAGAACAAGCTGATTATAATGACTTCATTGTTCATACTGCTACTAGTTGTTGCTACTAGTTGTTGCTGCTCATTCTTGCTACTCATTCTTGCTACTAGTTGTTGCTACTCGTTGTTGCTACTAGTTGTTGCTACTAGTTGTTGCTACTCGTTGTTGCTACTCGTTGTTGTTACCAGTTGTTGCTATTAGTTGTTGCTACTAGTTGTTGCTACTAGTTGTTGCTACTCGTTGTTGCTATTAGTTATTGCTACTCGTTGTTGCTATTAGTTGTTGCTACTAGTTGTTGCTGCTCATTCTTGCTACTAGTTGTTGCTACTAGTTGTTGCTACTAGTTGTTGCTACTAGTTGTTGCTACTAGTTGTTGCTACTCGTTGTTGCTACTCTTTGTTGCTACTAGTTGTTGTTATATTCGTTGTTTATATATATATATTTCAGTTTTCCAATTACTGTATATGTCTAAACGTGTCAGAAAACGGAGTAAATCCGCTTTTGCTAAATACAACTTTTTACTGCAAGGAGTTTAATTTTTCACGTGTGTAACCATATGAACGGAAAACTAGACTTCTAAATTAGAATTGTTATTAAAAGTAAAAAGCTAAAGCTAAGGTTAACGTCAGTTTCCTCACTCGAAAACGATGTTAGTGACGGGCAAGCCCAGGATTTGAACCCCGCACCATCTGATCCGCGGTCGAGTATCTTACCGACTTCGTCACTGGCTCCAGCATTAATCGTAATCAAAGCATGTTCTCTGATCATTCTGAGCGGACAGGTTTCTATCTAACGGCACTTATTTAATAACCAACCACTGACGCCGCTGACTTCATCGCCAGGAACACGGCAAAGTACACCGAGTACACAGAAAAGTACATGCGAGTGCCAGCAAATCTACTGCAACAAAAATCATGCACTGTTAGTTCATCCACATACAGAGTTAGGCTAACAGCTAAGCCTTCTTTGAAGCATAGGAAAGTGCTACCCAGATTAAACAACTTCGAAAAGAGCAAAGGCTCAATATCATTCAATGTTTTTATAGACAGCAAATAGCATTTAAAATTTTATTGGGATCAGACTAGAACACCAAGACTGCAAGCAGCAAAAAGTCAAAACATAGAAGTCCATTACTTCATAATGTTTCTTGTATATAAATTACACAGTGAAAATTCATTATAGCCAGACTATATTAATAGCGTATCAGAGGGACGGTATCAATCAATGCCGCCATTTGAAAGATACGCTCTGCCAGCAACAAACAATCATCGGTGTCTAGCATTCTTAAGTATACGTGTCAATAATAAGCATGCTTTTATCGATATTGCAGTACAGATTTGCAATAGCTGAAAAGTTGCGTTATAAGGATGAAAGGTTTCAAGAATCTGCTCCCTGCATCTCCCTGAATCCGCTCCCTGCATCTCTCACTATCTCTCTCTCCATCTCTCCGTATCTCTCTTTTTCTCGTTTTCCCTCCCTCTCACCATCTCTCTCTCGTTCTCCCTCTCTCTCGTGTTCTGCTACATCGCACATTCAAGGCACACATTCATGGTCCATTTTCTCGCTTAACGATGATCAATCGATGATTAACAAGCAAGTTGATCCAACAAGGCTGACTGGGTTTATTCCAAACACTTTATTGCAGACCTAGGCTGGAAAAAGGTCTCAGCTCAGGTTGTTTCTCATTACTTTCACCAGCTTCTGGTTTGTCACCTTTACACACGTCCAGTTAAACATACGGTCCATCCTGAAGTGGATAGAACATCACATGTGTCGATGTAATACTCTTTATATCTCTCTTAGAGTAACCTTTACTCACGTGCAGTTAAACATACGGTCCATCCTGAATTAGATCGAATACCACATGTGTTGCTGTAACACTCTGTATATCTCTCTTAGATATATCTTATATATCTAAGATACATACACATGTCGATATATCCTATGTATCGTATATATATATATATATATATATATATATATATATATATAACATATATTAGGTATATGTCTCTGAATTATTTCATTCTCAATATAACATTTACAAACGAGCAGTTAAACATATGGTCCATTCTGAAGTTGATCGAACACCACGTGTGTTGCTGTGATATTCTCTGCATATCTCTCTTAGAGTATCTTAGTTATCTTTTCCATCATTCTCAATTTCCAATGAGCTTACTGTCTGAATATCCTCTTTCTGTAATGTTTCACATTTCTACAGATTGGCAGATGTAATATTTGTATAGTATCATAAAATAACATCTTACTCTTGTAATCTCTCGCTCATTTTTCTCTCTCTCTCTCTCTCTCTCTATCTATCTATCTCTCTCTCTCACAGATACAAACGCATACGTTCAGCACTCCATTATCCACCATACTGTATAACCCAAAGTTACAGATGGTCTCGAAATTGTTTCTCGGCGCCTTACTCAGTGTACGAATTTTTACCTGGTTTCAAAGCAGTAAACCATGCAGAGGTTCAATGGCAGGTCCACGAATGCAAAGCCGGTTAGTGTAGTTGGAAGTATTATTATCGCGTTTATCAATTTAGGAAAGGCTAAAGAGAAATTATTTCCTATTTTTTATATTTTCTCATATGTTAACTGTATATAATAAGAGTAATGGCTGAGAGTGGGCAAAAGCTCTAAGAGTTTGAACTATTCAGCGTTCTGTCAAATATTATAAATGAAAAAGAAAATAATTTATTACATTTCAACGTCTGATAATCTATTCTGCAGTTTCAATAACCATACACTGTGAAGTTGGTAACAGTTTAGAGTAGGCCAATCGACCAGGAGAGAGGCAATAACGTGGCACCACAAGCACTGACCTTAAACACCGAAAGGATTCCGAGAATTTACAACTTAAAATGTCAAAACTTGAGTCGAAGTAATTCGATATCACGCTTATATGCAATCCTAGTTTCTATAGCCACTCGCGATTTTCTGGAGCGTTAACACTTCTTGAAACCATCGATGACTGCGTAAATAGATTTAATTAGGCAGTCAGCAAATGTTTTAAAAGTTCGCTAGATTGTTTTAAATAAAAATCACTTAAATTATATTAATATTAATTACACATTTAACACCTTTAGTAAACATTAAGATCTGCACAGATTCCATATTGTCGCTTCTAGGTTTGACATATTTTCCTTCATGTTTCATAAATTTTCAAGAGCTGAAAATTCTAAGTAGGCCTAAGAGTCAATATACTTGTTAATTTTAATAAAAACAAACTTCGGCCCATATATTTTAAGTTTTGAAGCGTGTTTCATCAATTGGCCTGATATAGAATGGAAAAGCTGAGATAAAGTGAATGACTAACTTAAACTTGAACGAACATATTGATAGCAAGTGTGGAGAATTCCAAGGCTATGTACTTCAGGCCAAATTAAAACATAGAGCAACTTCAGCAAACCAATTTTTTTATTTAAATTAAATTAATGTAATTTTGTTATGACATTGTTTTAATTTCGGTTATTACGATTACCGGAAAAGTTCCAGTGCTGTGTAAGGGACACTGAAGATCAACTGTTAACAGCACGTGCCGTAATAGGCGACTATGCAAGAATATAGGAAGGCAACGAGAAATCACCTATGAAGCCTTATTTTCCTCAAGTTATCGGCTACATAATGTACGGATAAGGCATTGACTTTCGTGAATTTAGTTGACATATGCAGTCCTCTCTGTAGTCGCATGAAAGCAGACTCTGAGTAATAACTCTGAGTAAAGTAGTAAAGTACCTAGTACACTTGGCAGAACACCACAGAGAAGGAGAGAAAACTGAAAACGAGAAAAAATACCATAAGTAAGTCAAAGCCTTATGTTATACTTTTCTTCGTCACTTGGCATAGTCTTAATCACCAACTAAATTAGGCTTAAATCTAAAAATCTAAAATCTAAATCCAATGCTGAGGCACACATGGCATATATTGCGCTATACTAACTTTGCCAAGCTGGTACATTAAAATACAGTGTATAAGAGCAATCCGATCCGCGTAATGGTAAAGATATTCAAGCTCAGCTCGTAGCAACTAAAGCACATAGATTATAATTCAGACCTTGACAGCCAACGAAAAAATTAAAATTCAAAAACGGAAATATAAAAAACTCATTTCAAAAATTAAAATAAACATAAACAATGCGTGTATAATTTTAAACATGAAATAGAAAGAGAACATGTCACTTACATGTAAGGTATCCACTTCAAATAACAAAGTCAAAGATCAGCGGGTTAAACAAATAAAGGTTTACCACGTTTACTAGTACTTAGAGCGCACTTGTTGGAAGGTGTCAATACTAAAAACTAATCATACATTGCAGCTAATTTCTAAGAGCATTTCTCATCCATGACGATATTCATCACTTTTAAGCCCAATTATTAAATCATCAGGTACTACTATAATAAATTGTTATCCCCGCTGATCAGTAGGTGCGGTCTTCACATCCTGGGCTCGCCCGTTACTGACATCGCTTTCGAGTGAGGAAACTGACGTTAACCTTAGCTTTACCAGCTTTTATCTTCACGAAGATTTACAATTTCTCAGTTTAATAGGCAAAAATTCAATTGAAGCGCAGTACGTAATCGGTTTCAAATCAAATTTAGACTTAAAGGAGGTGAAGATGAGGTCTGGCGCAAATAAACAACGACAAGTATGATGCTTAGTTTATCACATTTTCAACAGAAATCAAACGACTTATTACGAAAGCAAGCACCTGAAGCAAAAGAAATCTTCAATAATCCCCATAACTATTCTTCAATAAGCAAATACTACGATAGTATCATATAGGTATAATAAATAATTTTAAATAGTATAACATAAATGAAACAATCCTGCAAATAACAGAGGTACAGATTACAATAGTCAACAAAACACGTAGGCAATAATTGAGCATGTAACATGTAATGACACGCTGGCAGCTGATTTATAAAAAAATCAAAGCAACCCCTGCTATAAAAGCCATATGTTAACGGAAGCCAACCCAAAACTATAATAATAAATATGCTAGTAATACTCGATCAAATACGAAAGAAAATAGAAATAAATAAACGAGATGTGACAGAATAATTTAAAAATAATTTTATTCTCCAATATCTGTAAACGGGTATCATAGCATTACGCAAGAATGAAAAAATAAAATTTAAAAAATTAATTCATTACGATGTTGATTAACTCACTAGACTAAAGCA
This sequence comes from Enchytraeus crypticus, assembly GCA_905160935.1. Taxonomy (NCBI): domain Eukaryota; kingdom Metazoa; phylum Annelida; class Clitellata; order Enchytraeida; family Enchytraeidae; genus Enchytraeus; species Enchytraeus crypticus. The sequence continues at coordinate 382,726 of CAJHZI010000201.1, read as the reverse complement.
AAATGTGGTATTCTGTCAAATGCAAAGACTAAACTTGAGAGAGGTATTTCATAAAGGCATTCTCTAACAAAATATAAAACCAACCCGCAAGCTAAACAACACTAAACTGATCACACCTAATCGACATTATTAAATCAAGAAAGCCAAATTAAATTAGACACATTAGACATATTTATCTAAATTTGATCAAGTAAGTTGTAGAAAAACATTTCTCAATTTGATCTAATTTAAAATAATTGGGCAGATCAATAACATCTGCTATATCATATACGTAAGAGAATATAAAAATAAAGAGATGAAGAGGAAAGAAAACAGATCATTTAGTCGTCAACTGATGTTGTTACATCATAAATAATGTTGTTACATCATTGCTGATCAGCACAGTTGAGTACCTCTACCGGCTCGATCACCTAGTGTGACTTGAACTGCGAGAGACGCTCCTGATATCTTCTGCATACGATGAAAGAACGCTAAATTTGCGTTTTAATCCAGTTTCAATTAACATACAAAACATTTAAAGAGCAACAGACTACTAACGACTTGATTTACATAAGAACACACCATATCATGATGCTTCACGAATCATAACATGAATCACATCAGTAATGCATCTATTTCATGAATCACGATTTATTACAAGATTCACTTCTGTAATGCACCCATATCACGAATCTTATTTACAATTAGAACATGATGTAAAATCTCTATAGGGCCTACGTCATCACAGATACACTACCAATGCATTATCAAGAGCAAGCGATTAAATAGGTCTACTAGTCTAAAAGCACGTTGGTTAAACATTAGTCTTGAAATGAAATCACAACATCTGATAAAATAAATACGAAAGAAACAATAATGAGAAATATTTTGAGGCAAAATTATAATCAATTTTAAATTAATCTCCTTAAAAAATTTGAAAATGAATATGAAACCACAATCATAAAACTAACTATTTATCGTTTTAATTTAAATGATTTAATAGTATATAAAAGGTAATAAATAGGCAATGTACTATTAGGTAATTTAATAGTAGGCCTAAAGGTAATTTTTGTTAGTAAAATTAATGTTAACGCAGTGTTATATAACAAAGTACAGGTAGTAAAAAAATACACTGATTTGAGTGCATAAATACCGAATGTTTAATACCTGAATTATTGCACAATAATTCAGGCATTGTACAATAAATTTCAAATTCCTTTATGGGCATGAAATTGCTTAAAATTCAACTGTAATGTCAAAGCGTAATTTTTCAATCCTGACAAGTTTTATTCTCATTATTACTGAGTTGATAATATGTTGATTGATTTCCCCGTGTTGTGTCCGGGTTGCTGAAGAATAAACCAACCGTAGACTGCACGTGTGGTAAAAGGAGACAAAGCACTAAGATCCAAACCAACGTCAGAAAGGTTGACGAGCACCTAACAATTGACGAGCTCCAAAAATTGCTACAAAATTTCTATTCCCTACCCTAGTTAAACTGAAATTTAAGAGAATTTGAAGATGACGATGATGATTCTCAGTTAATAAACGCTGATCAAGACTTAATGTAATCCAGTTTCCATCTTTGATTCTCAGCACCGTGATATTTGTAGGCCAGTAGTCGAGCGCCGTTAGATGATTTTTCGCCTTTAACGTCTAGGACCAGTGAATTGTCGTGCTTGTTCTGCAGCCTGTCTCCCACTATGATCCACTCGTGCAGTTTATTAGTGGGGTCGTGGGGACGAGTGCAAACACAGCTTCCTATAGTAGCATTAGACGTAACAAAATCTAATAATATACGATAAAAATACAACAAAAAGACTTAGTAATAAAAATAAGAAAAATATATATTAACACAAATACTGCTAAATACAAGTAAAAATACGACAAAGTACATATATGAATACATTCTAATGTGATTCATATTTTATAGTAACTAAAAATATCTCAATCACAATGACATTAAAATATTATCAATAACATTATCATGAATGTGATACAATAAAGCTGTATAGTATGATAAAAGATAGTACAGAGAGTGGCGATATAATGAATAATTAACTAGTTAATTAACATAATGCCTGGCAACTTAACAAAAATGAATTCATTCTATGCTTCTGCCGCTCTTGTTATGCTTAGTAAGCTACTCTCAGAAGAGGAAACTCTGCCACTCTTTCAGAAAAAGTCATAGCATTAAAGCGTTTATCATCAAAAGTAACAAAATGCTTTCAGATGCTGCAATCGAATAAAAGATATACAGGTTATGAAATGAACATTTGAAATTTTGATTTGAAAGCTAAACCTACTGATCTGCAGTCTAGTATTTAACCGATCGTGCTGTTGGCTAAAATAAATAAATAAAAATATAAATAAAATAAATAAATAAATCGTTGGACTGATTTTTTGGATTTCGAATTTGAACCGTTTTGGACCTTCCTTTTGCTCACAGGCTTGAATTTGTCTCAGTCATGCTCGATGTTGTCATGGCTAAAATAAATAAATAAAATAAAGAAATAAATCTTAGGACTCTATTATTGGATTTAAAATTTGCACCGATTCAGACCTCCTTTTTGCTCACCGGCTTAGATTTGTCTCAATAGCTCTCGATGCAGCCATGGACGACAGTAGAACTCTAATCGTTGTTATGTTATGAATGTCTCAATAGCACAACGGTTAGAGATGTAGATAACGCCATGAAATTTAAAAATGACAGATCATGAGGCGAAATAAACTCTCGTGGGTTTGATTCCCGGCCGTTCGGATCAGCGAGTAGAATCTCAGACATTAACTTGACTGGTTACACGGTAGATGGGATAAATTGCCTAACGGATTTAACATGTGGTGATAAAAGTGATCGATATCACCGTAGTTGATCATTTCACTATAATGTGTGTTATTATTATGCTATGTTATGTTATGCTACGCTATGTTATGTTATGTTAAGTTATGGGATGTTAAGTTGTGTTATCATTATGTTATGTTATGTTACGCTATGCTACGTTATGTTATTTTAGCTATGCTATGCTTCTTCTTCTTCAGTGCACTGCCAAGTGGCAGGTTCAAGGTGCATATTCATATGCTATGCTATATGTTATGTTATGCTATGTTATGTTATGTTATATTATGCATGCTGAGCGCTGACCTGAACCGTCCAATATGTAGCCGTTCATCTTTGACCTGACGACACCTCGTTCATCCTCATACCACAGTTGATTTGTGCTGACGACGGGCTTTCTGTCGAACAGTATGACCACCGCTCCAGAGCTAGCCTCGTCCTTGCTGACATCGAGTACTTTATCGTTCATTTGACTGACTAGGTAGAAACATCTGGCCGGCCTGGGAAAAATTGATTCAACACACTGAAGTATATATATATATATATATATATATATATATATATATATATATATATATATATATATATATATATATATATATAGAAAAATCGAGTTTAATGTTAGATTAATCTCTCAGAAAGATACCAGATGAGACAAGTATTGGTAACGAATCCCACTATGCAACTGTTGGAATATTGGAAGCGGTGGAAGCAGTGAAATCAGTAGCTGAAGAGTCATGCTACTAAGTAATTCTAATCAAACGATCCCAAATGTCACCACATCAAATTATATTTAAAACTTATCGATATCAACAATATACTACAAATGAGAGATTTTAATCGTTATCAGGGCTACACAGCCATTGAGTTACACATAAAATTTTCATAATATTATTAAAATAATTAAATGTCATCCATAGCATCACGTATGAATGAGAAAATGAACATTACACACTAAGGGTAAAACAATAGTATAACCCACAAGTGCATAACTTCCCAGTGTTGCGACTCCTCTCCGCTATATTTTTCAACACCCAGACTCATTCCATCCTCTTCCTCTTTCTTCAATTCCAAAACTTCCTCCAGATTTTGTCTGCTCTGAATTTTCTTACCACATACTCTCCACTGTTGGGACTTCCTGTATGGATCATAGGGATTCAGAATGATCCGGCTATCATCTGTTTGGACACCACATCAATTTTATACATTTGAAACTTATCGATATCAACAAAATACTACAACCAATAATAACAGCACTCGTCCCAGCCTTAGTGTTACATCTCCTTACGACAAGAAACTGGCCGTTAACTCTTAGCTGACTCAAGTAGACACCGTATAACAGCTTGCTTGGAAATACAAACATCATGAAAAATCAGAAGTTCAAACAGAAGGCAACCCCTGCTGAAGCATCATACATAATTATATTGCAGAGCTGCATGTAGACCTCCAAAATATCAATTTGTTCACGTAAATATTCATAGAGAAACAATAATTTTGCTAATGCAGCAATCGAGGCCCTTGATCGCCGGATTCAATCTTTGAACGTATTGAAAGTACCTAAAAGAACATATTGAATATGTTCGTTTAGGGCACATGTCAGTGCTTTTGTGGCCTTTGTGTCCTTTTTCACTTTATCTCATGTATTACTTGCATGTGATGTAACCTAAAGTGAAATAAATACGATTCAATTCAATTAAATTCAATTCAACGCGTAAAATGACGTAAATCTTCAAAGTTATGCGAGCAGAACCTGAGGTATCGATGCAGTAATTCCTAAGAATATTGCGAATGGTGCCGGTCATGAGATCCTCGTAGAAGAGTTGCCTGGACTGCTTGCTCACTTCTTTGCTCAGGTAATCCATCGATACCTTACAGCCCGGCTCAATCACCTTGTCGTTGACCGACAACACCAGCCCGTTGACTCTGCTGCGTATCACAAAGTGCTTTCCACAGCCTGAGTGACTGAAATATGGAAATAAAAATAGACAAAAACAAATACAGGGTTCAGATTTTATTTTAGATTTAATAGATATTACAGCCTTTATGAATTTCATAAAATTTCATCACAGACATGAATTCAAATGAGTTTGTCCGACCCCTGTCTCATCGAAATTTTACTTATATTGGACTTGCCTTCAAAAAACTCATTGATTTTTAAATTATCACATTTATTTCTCTCCCGTACTACTGTTGTGAAGGATTACTACATAAAAATGTATTTTTTACAGTTTACAAGCACTCAATGGCAATTATTGACTACACATCCAAATATTTGAGGCTCACCAGCATTGAAAACTGATTGAATCCATTGATATTTGTCCAGTCAATAGGGCAAATGCAGAAAATTTTTCCTATCAAATCCAAAATTCATTTCACGACGAACTGTCGGGATGAAATAATTAATACTACTAAATAAAATTACAACAATTATTCTACAATCAAAAAATACTAAAAGGCCACAACTTACCGTAATATAATATAATATATATATAATATAATATATATATAATATAATATATATATAATATAATATATATATAATATAATATATATATAATATAATATATATATAATATAATATAATACAATATATATATATATATATATATATATATATATACATAATATATATATATAATATATATACATATATATATAGTAATATATATAGTAATATATATAATATATAATATATATAATAGCAAATCATTGAGCAGCTCACTTTAACGAGTCTGACTGATTAGGAATGAATTCAAATTTCCACAGGGCGTCAGTGTTCGGTTGATTCTTCTGAGAAAGAATTGGAACAATGGTGGCCGGACCACTCAAAAAAGAGCCAGGCTTGTACTGAAGAACTTCATCAGGATCAAACAGGTTCTGCATCCAACTGCCGTTAATGATCCAATGCTGTCGTTTATTTGTACTGTCCAAAGGCAGCATCATTATCGATTTTCCTACACATATAAAAGCAAGCAATAAATTGTGTTAAGTTAATGTATAGATATGAAGAATGAATCCGAGTATGTCGCATATCAAAGATAAAAAATACTATTCAATCACAGCTAGTTAGAAAATGTTGATAAGAAACTGCAATTAAAATATTAGTATAAACTTTCTGCTCAAAAGTGACAACAATTAAAAAAAATAAATTTAAACAAATTTTTTCACAGTTGCACTTGTATGTACACTGCATTTCACTTCAATTACCATTGGCTGCCAAGTTGCACTGTCAAAATAAAAATAAAAATACACAGTTATAAAATTCTAATTTGAATGAAGCATGGACCATAACAAGTACATAAAAGTTGATCAGCATGAATTACAAATTTATAATTAGCTCATAAATATATAAAGTAACTAAAATAAATTATATAAAATTGAATAAAATTACAAATAAATAAATCTAAATAGAGATGAAATTACCAGATGCGTCTAGAATATATCCGTTGAGTTTTGATCGAATAATGCAAGAATCATCTTCGTACCACAACTGGTTATTAGCCAGGTCACCCTTGTTAGGATAAACAATAACTTTGGCCCCGGGCTTGGCATCTTGACCCTTTATATCGAGAACTTCAGATACATTCTCATACCTCTTTATGTAGAAATACTGTGGAGGTCTGAAAGAAAGATTTAAATATACTTTACAGTAACTCACCAATATAATTCTGTAGCTTTCCACTAAAGAGAGCTTTTTAGATTAAAAATTTATCTAAAAATAGCAAACGCGTCAAATTATATAGAAAAGATAATAATAAATAATTATAATTAAAGAAGTAGTGTACACTATGTTTTTTATAACTGATACCCCAAAATGTTTTAACAATAAAGTCGTACGAAGTTGACCGATGTTCTTGAAATTTACCGTACTTGACCAGCAGCCAATTCTACCAAACATAGAAAAATTTCATTTGAATATCTTTAATAACGTGAAAGTTATAGTTTTGTGAATAGGAGTGGGGTCAGATAAGAAATTTCCAGTACAGGATTATGGGCGTGTTACATGCGGCGTAAAATTATCGTTATAAAAATAATAGCGAACACGCAATATAAAATTTCTGCTAATGCTATTTTGAAGAGCAATTATTTCTTTTCAAAACGACGCAAAATACGTGCTAATATGTTCTTAATTGACAAAGTTATTGAAATTTTAATGCATGCATTGAATGTCTGAATACAACTGTGATCACCGCAGCCACTGCAGCAGCGTCGCCTAGTGCCACAGTTAAAATAGCTTCTTCGTTTATTCTCTTCATGCAATTCATGCATAAAAAGTTCAATAACTTTGTCAATTAAGAACATATCAGCCCATATTTTACGTCGTTTTGAAAAGAAATGATTGCTCTCCAAAATAGCATTAGCAGAAATTTTATATTGCGTGTTAGCTAGTATTTTTATAGAGATAATCTACGCTAAATGTAACACGCCCGTAATCCTGTATTGGAAATTTCTTATCTGAACCCACTCCTATTAGCGAAACAATAAGTTTCACGTTATTAAAGATATTCAAACAAAATTTCTCTATGTTTAGTCGAATTGGCTGCTGGTTAAGTTCTGTAAATTTCAAGAACATCGGTCAACTTCTTACGACTTTATTGTTAAAACAATTTGGGGTATCAGTTATAAAAAACACAGTGTATAAAAATTACTTTGAATATTCATATTTTCTTACACAGACTCTGAAATAAAAGCTGAAAGCAAATTTGTAACATCAGTCACATTATTAGAAAATAATTTCACCCGTTTTGATATGATTCCAGCAAACAACATCGTTTACAATTTTCTACAATAAATCCAATAAAACTAAAATACTAAACTAAAACTAAACTAACTAACTAAACTAAACTACTACTAAACTAAACTACTACACTAATCAGCATAATTTCATTAAAGTTGTCACATACTGATACTCTGTGGTCCAGCATTGATAGTCCTCATTATTTGAATGATTACAGAGTTCAACACTCCGTCCGATGGACAGCGATGTTCTATCTTTAGTAGCTAGGACTTTAGTAGAATCTTTGCCACTACGAATTAACCCATCCTGAATAGTCCAATCCTGTTCACTTCTGTTCTTAACAAATGGTTTAACAACTGCTGCACCAGAATCTGAAAAATTAACATTTAATTTCTAAGAATTTAAATCATTGATCAAGCCATGTGATCCAGATGATCAAATCACTTAAATCTCAATTTAGGAAAATATGATTGGAACAGACAAAGTTAGGTAAATAATTTATTACTGAATGATAATTATTTAATTTTAGAAAGTGATTTAGTTAATAAAAATCAGTTGATCATAAATCTTACCAATATGAATCAATTATCACAAAATATAAAATAATTTATCTTATATATGTCCAAATCCTTTCAATATCAAAATTACAAATTTCAGTTACAGGAAAAATTATATATTCTTTACAGAGAACCCATAATACAATAAGACTAGATTTAGTAGCACTACACCCAGGATCTTATCTTAAATCAACATTGATCATGTTTGATCTTAATATATTGATATATATTTTTATTGGCTTACATTTAATTTAAATATTAAATGTAATTTCGCCTATCACCTAGAATCACATTATATGACAACTATATTGTTATGTTAAGACTACCGAACATGGAATATCAAATACCTTAGCGTATCAAAATAGATATATTAACCATGAACCACAGCTAACTAAAGAAAATGATTTAATATTGAATGTCAGTACAAACCATTGAGATCGATACAGAATTGATTCAACTTGCTTCTGATTGTTAGCGTCACACGATCGATATACCACAGCTGATGACTGCCTGGAGTACAGGCACTTAGAGCTACCTCTCCAATAACAATGGTAGTTCCAGGCTGATCCAGTGCATCAGTGATCTCCCAGATTAAAGACGGGTTGGTTTCAGAATGAATCAGAAAGTATTTGCCACGTCTATCAATCGAATTACTTCGTACAGCCATCTAGCCTTAATTATTATTTAGGTTGCTGTAAGAAAATCATTGTGTTTATAAATATAACAAAATAGACAATACAATTACCTCTAACACTGTAAGGGATATAATATTATGTTTGATTCACAAAATCAATGCAGTATTTTTTTAACAATATGAAAACAGTCCCAAATTTCATACATATCATAACAGTAACAAGTTACTAACTTTGCTAATCATCATAATGATAGGCATTGTAAATATATAAAAGAAATCACTATAAATCGCACAATGTATTAAGCAATCATGTGAAATATATGTGATTGAATAGGCAACATTGGGCAACACGGCGTAACATACCATCAGGTTCCATCATTTTTCATTACTGGAATAAACCTGAAAATTATTATACGCTTATGTTATATTCTATTACTACCGAATTATAAGGGGATAATTATGATGGGTCTATTTTTAATAATGAGTCTATTTTTCGGAAGCGGTACTTTACGGAAACAATTCAATGGCGTGTCGAATGCATTCAAGATAAATTCACAATTTTATTATAATTGGCCATTTTCAACAATATCAAATGTCTATCTGTTCCATCATTATCACTTGTTTTACAATTATATATCTGAAGTCTTTTTTATTTTCCTTTATTGCTCCATTAACAAGCAAATGTTTTTTTAACTTTTAAAATTAAAAGTTAAAAGAAATACATACACGTAAAATCTAATAATAACATCATATCAGCTGACTTCTCAAATGTAAACAAATCAATGCATTACACAACTTAACACTTAAAAGCTTTCAATTCAGCAAGTAACTTAAATTTACTTAGGCCTACTTAACTAAAATTACCTCAACTTTCTCATACTGGTTTAGGAAGTCGTGAAGACTTGTAATACTAGTCTAGTCGTAACTTCAAAACCTTAACATACAAAAACTGTAAAGGAAAAATATATAAGCCTAAACCTTGGCAAATAAGGCTACTGTAGTCATAGAATAAAGATCTTTGACTGTAGCACAGCTTGGCTACTGTAGTACAGCTAATTTCTTGATGTTAAATAATAGTTTTAATATTTCTTACGAAGAGTTTTAAAGACATGTAGGCCTATTAGCAGTACACTTATATGTAAAATAAATAATCTATCCATATAATTATTTTCTTAATAGCCTATTAATTCTATATTCTATATGTAGGCCTCTCTAGGCAATGTTGACTTCCGGTCCCAGTTGTACTTACACTTTGATAATAGTGTTCTGAAGAGATTAACTAGGCCTATTGCATAGCTATAATCGTGGTGTGTTTATATCGTATTTTATTACCTTCAAAGCGGTATCTATTGCAATCTATTAAGGCATCAATTACAATGCTTTAAACAAATTAAAATCAATTAAAACGCTGAAACCACGCCAACCACGCGAATTGTGCAATAGCTAGGGTATGAAATTTCCTCAGAACTCTGTACGTAAGTTTCGATAAGTATATGCCCTATATAGGGCCTACATATGTATATCTTTAGGTAGATCTACTGTATATCTATATATTCGTTTGTTTCAAAATAATCAGACGCTCGCAGATAGATAACTTACGGACATACGTAATAGAACTTACATGTACGCCTGCATCGAAAGTACTTATTTGGTAGGCCTACTTGTACTTAATTTGTTATCTTGCTGAAACAGCCTTTACACAGGCTCTCAGCCTATAGGCCTACCTGTCATTAACCGGTCTATTAGCCTACCTTATTTAATTCTAATCAAACCTTACAGTACTTAAAATTTCGATTCTATAATAATATTAACATAGCTGCATGCCTAATTATATATAATATTTGTGCCCGTACGTAGGCCTACAAAGCCAACAACGCCGAGATCTAATTAGTCCAGTGTTGAAACAGCCCAGTGTGTGGGGCAGGTAGCGTGGCGAAATTTTAGGCTGATCTTGAAATGACTTGAAATGAATTGAATTCTCGTCAGTTTTAATTCAAAGCCTGCTAGCTTGGTCACCTGAGAGTAAAACCTAGAACTGGATCGACGTATCATGGATTACAAAATTAATTGCTTAAATAATGGTTTAAACAATCAGCATTAACGTACATGTAAGAGTGATAGATATCAAAACGGATGGCCAGTTGCTATATAGGCCTAAATGCGTGATTTGCACAGGCCTATATGAGGTAAACAGCAACCGTAAACCTATCAGTAGGCCTATCGTATATATGCCTAGACATAAGCATAATAGGCCTTTTCAGTAAATACACCGCCTCTCATACTGTGCAATTAGATTTGCTTGGGCCGTGTGTTAAGCTTATGTAACACATTAACAACAGCCTATCAAAACCATGCAGTCTATTGTTGGTTTACACTTTGCCTTGAATGTTGTTAGGCCTTGAAATCTATTAGAGTCATTTCGTCATACTTTCAAATTAGATCTAACTTATCGAAGTATAGACTAGCCTGCATGTATATAATGCATAGTTTGACAGTAGTTTATAACATTATTTGACTGTATGAGTATAGTAGCGGTGACTTCAGCATAATTTTGTTAAATAATATCTCTATTAGACTATTACATATTAGTTAATCTATTGCAATAACTAATATCTTAAACATACCTCCTACATGGAAGGCTCTGCAAGCAATGTGCTAGAAGGTTCTGGGAAGACCGGTTCAATACTTGAAGATGAAGATGTGATAACAGTGCGACCAGCGCTGCTATCTGACTACCAAGCCGTAGTGGAAATAAATCGCGAGATCTTCGATGGTCTGGACTATGTTCCATCAATCTACTACACCTTCTTCCATCTCCCCCAGTTTTCAGCTTTTGTCGTCGAAGTTAATAAATTAGTGGTAAGCGACGTGAACCATTTCTATTGCAAAACTGCCTTAATTAGACATGACGTTAATGGATAATTAATTACTATTTACATTTGTAAAAATTATCCCGACCCTTGTTAAACTGTAATTTAAGGGAAGATGATGATGATTTGTAAAATTACAAAGTTGGACTATATTAGTGCTTCTTCACACATCAGAGTGAAACGATCATTTCTGATTATGAGGTAAATTGAATCCTCTTGAATTCGAATCCCATCCGCGCTGACCTGAGAGTAAAATATCGGATATCCACTGGACTAGTTATACGGAAAATTGTCTTAATTGCCTAACGATTTAAACATATGGTATTAAAGGATATCAACATAATTGATCATTTCACTATAATGCGTGTCTACTTTATATACTTAGCTGTCTTTCGATCGTCCACTCTAGCTTAAGATGTCCACGGAGTAGCTTGCCACTGTGCGCACATTGAGATAATGAGGCAGAGAAAAGAGAGTAAGAGAGAGTGAGAAAAAGAGAGATTATAGTCTCTTCTCTATTTGATAGCATACTCTGCTTTCAGGTGGCTTTCGTTGTTTTTGAGATCAGCGAAGACGGCTCGCATGCCACCGCTATGGCCAACAGGGTCCGACCTTCACACCAAGGTCGAGGTCTGAGCTCAGAGAAGAACGATGACATCATAAGAGGTCTGACCTCTCGACATCCTCGCGTTGCCAGTCAGCTGTACACCACCCGAGTACACCCACATTCAATGGCCAAAGTTAACAAATCTGAAATACTCTACGAATGGGTAGGATACTTTATTATTAAACATATTTGAATTATCTAATTAAGTAATTATCTCAGTTTGAATTTAGATGATGTAGCGTATTAGTGGATGGATAAGCTTTCAAGAGTTACGTCTCAGAGTCTTGACTATTTAATTTTGTATTATGGTATTTTTAGATTAGTTGTGTTAACTGACGATTGTTAAGTCCCTTTTATTTTTAATCTTGTCTTTATTATTGACATGGCATTGATATATAGTTTTTCTTTCTATAAGCAAAGCTCAGAAATTCAAAAATTAAGAAATCAAGAAATAATCAGAAAATATCCATAATTCAACTTAAAACATTAAAGTAATTAATTGAGTACAGGAAGTTGCCAATTTGAATTCATTGTTTTTTAAATGTTAAAACACTGCAGACTGGTTTTACGTTTCAGAACTCTACAGCTGCGTCTCAACATCCTTTTCAATTAGGCTTCAAATGGCCATGATAATTATAATAATCAAAATTAGCATGTGACCATTTTGTCAATGTATTCTGCATAAAAGTTAATTTACTTCATGTCTAATTCTTGACTAATAGACTTTGAAACCTGTCACCTTTTAATATCTAAAATTGAGCTTAGATTTGTTATTTTATTTTTTCTTGATGTGCAGAAATTCATGTGCTTCAAGGTACCCGGGGAACGGGCAGACATTTTGCGCCTTGGATCTCCAGATCACGTGACTGGAATAAATGCGCGAGAACTTTCTTACATCGAGAGTCTAAGGTTACTGGATTCAGGTGATCTTGAGTTGTTTCTCAGTGCCTTCTCGAAACGCTATATCCTCTTTGGAAGTAACTGGAGACCAGTTCCTCTGGACAAATCCGGATTGAAATTGCTTCTTCTCAACTGTACCGTTTTAATATCCGAAGAAAATTCAACTGAGACAACCAGCGCTAGCCATAACAACGAATCTTCTGAACTGTGTGACGTTGATAAACACAAGATTGAAGCATTCAGTTGCAGTAGTCTAACTAAATGTCGAGACATGTCATATAGCGATGTTTTCTTCTTCGGCACTGACGAAACTCTGCTGATTAGGCACGCACTTATGCACGTGAAGCATGGACTGTATGCCAGTGAATCCAACTATTCCCTTGTGCTGCACTTTCCTAAAGCCATTAACTTCCAAAGAGTAGAAGAAGCCATCCGAGAGGTTCTGAAAGTGCCCAGATACGACATCGCATCGTTCAGTAGTTGCGATGCGGTACTAGGCGTTAAACCATTATAAAGGATTTTGGCTCTGCTAACGTCTTTTCCGAACTACAGATTATTATTTATCAAATAACATATTAAGCAACATGAATAATCGATATAGTAGGTCTATGATAACTAACATTATTATCTAGTTGTTTAGTGCATTTATCATAACTTGGTTTTATCAATTTGTACTTAACGATTAGAAACTATTCCGTTTCATCGTCCGCAACCGCTGCAATTAACGGATAAGAAAATAAGTTGCTTGTATAATATTGATTTTCAAAATTTAAAAATTACTTACATGGACAAAATTGTATTACCCAGCATTTAAAATATATTTGTCAAATAAAAAAATATTTAAAAGATCCTTTTGTAAATATTACAACATACACCGATAATTAATGCTTCAACTTAACAACTTGTATATAGGAGTGTGAAAAAATGACTTTTCGATGGTCATGGATAATTATTTTAAGAATAATAAACGGCAAAGTGTAGCACATGTGGAAATATCTTTAGAGATTCTGTCAACGACTGAGCATTGAAAGACGAACTAACTCATTAACTTCCATGCAGGTTCCATGACACAAATTCCCGGTTTGATTTCACAACATACCCTGCAACCTAATTTGCAATATTGCATAACTTAATGTCTAATGTACTTTATCACGCTGACTTTCTGCTTAGAAAACGTCATAATTATGACGCAATGATTGACGTCACAGACATTATCTCATCACGTCATGCCGTAGAAATTGTAGAAGTCACGCCCTACAGTTTTAACTGACGTCTGCCCAGGGGCTAGGAGAGCTTCGTGCGAGAGGGCTAAAGAACCCGCCTACAGCTTATTAGATAATTAATTACACTCATTGTATTCACTATTTAGATATTACTGAGCTGCACGTGACGTATATTAATAAATTATAAACATAACTATAACAAATTAGAAATTGGTGTACCTTTTTCTAGAGAATCTCTAGTTATTTCACTGCGTAGATCGAGAGTAATGTCAAGAAATTTATGTCTGTTCCAGATATCAAAGGATAGATTCCAAGATGAACCTATCAAGGAATAAAAACTCGGACATTTACTGGACCTGTATGATCGAAAATTCACTATAAATCCTCTAACTGACTAATCATGTATAATTAAGGGTGATAGATATCAATGTGGTTGACTATTTCTTTCTAGTGCTCGTTTGAACTTTTAAGCGCAGCTGTTTTAAATAAGCAGAAGGGCCAAAGTTTTATTTCCGGCTAGATCTTTTCTGATATTTACTTACTGATTAATGTTTTAATTATCCGCTCAATTTTAAGGTCTTTCTTCGCGTCGCAGAGAATATGAGTCGAGCCGGCTCGAATGCGAACCGATGGCCTCATAACTGTAAGACAGGCAAGCGTGCACCAAATAGGCCATCGTACCGGTAATGAGGGTAATGAAGACTGTTGCTCAGCACTACTTACAAGTACCTCTTAGCCTCATCTAATAATTTGAGTAATTTAATTGTCAGTTAATAAATTAATTAGTGGTAACTAACCAATTATAGTAAATAGAAGTATCAAAGTATAAAAGTATTGTTTAAAGTAAGGCATATCTAGTCATATATATGTCAAACACGAAGGAAATATATTAAGTACCTGTAGTAAGAGGCATATGATCCAGCATTTAAGGTGCAACAGTTAAATTACTGAAGCTACATTGGATTTTGATTGAATATTTAGAAAACAGCTTTAAAATTAATTGATATATTTGTACATAGCAATTTAAAAATGACGAGAGATAGAGAGAGAGAGAGAGAGAGAGAGAGAGAGAGAAAGACGAAGAGGAGAGGGAGAGAGAGAGAGAGAAAGAAGAAGAGACTTTAATGAGGCTTAAAAACACATTAAACTTTTTGCGACTGTATCTCTACTTCTCAGCACATATCTTTCGCAGATTGGTTTGGGTGAATTGATCTGTAGTGTGTGTGTGCTGTGGGGACGTCCCTGCCATCATCCTTGGATGAGGAAATCGACGTTAAACCTTTATTATTATTATTATTATTATTATTATTATTATTATTATTATTATTATTACCACACTGGTGACGGTCTAACAGAACCCATGGTAATTCTGTTGAACTTCTTGGCCCTTCTTTTTATTTAGAGGATCCAGAATGACTTTTGAAAGCCACAGTTTTGACTTTAAATACAAATTTAATGTTCTGAGTATGTGCATATATAACATTAACGTGAGTAGCTTAGAGAAGAGACAGTAGCATTCGATTAGCGGAGAAATTGGAGCATTCAATTAGCAGAGCGACTGTAGCATTAAAGTAGCAGAGAGCCTGTAGCATTAGATTATCTGAGACACTGTAGCAATAGATTAGCAGAGACACAGTAGCATTAGATTAGCAGAGAGACAGTAGCATTAGATTAGCAGTGACACTGTAGCATTAGATTAGCAGAGACACAGTAGCATTAGATTAGCAGAGAGACAGTAGCATTAGATTAGCAGAGAGACAATAGCATTAGATTAGCAGAGACACTGTAGCATTAGATTAGCAGAGACACAGTAGCATTATATTAGCAGAGAGACAGTAGCATTAGATTAGCAGAGACACAGTAGCATTTGATTAGCAGAGAGACAGTAGCATTAGAATAGCAGTGACACTGTAGCATTAGATTAGCAGAGAGATAGTAGCATTAGATTAGCGGAAAGACTGTAAAATGCAATTAGAGGATAATTTTGCTTCATGAAATCAAGAGCAATGTCGTCATTGGTTGCCGCTCCTTCGGACAAGCGAATCCCATTGGTCAGAGAATTGCTATCGTTCGTTCCGTCTGAGCGCTCCACTCTACTCCAGGATTGGGAATACAACAGAAGACTGAACCGTGACGGGCGGGAATTCTAGAACAATACTGGTGAACGGGCAATGCCGTAGCCAAGCATCCTCGTACCCCCCCCCCCACCTCCCCTGCTAAAATGCAATGGATTTGCTCCTGAGCGGAGTTGATGGATGACGGATTTCTACATCCGGTTAGACAAGACTATAAATTTGCCTGCGTTCTGTTGCGTCGATTATTGGCTGAACTTGAATTGGTGATGTGCACAGACGTGATGGTGATTTTCAGTTTAAGCTATACGATATTCATTTCATAGTTACAGATACGTGTAGGCCTACATGCAGATCTTTCATTACTATACGCTGTAAACTGTACGCAGTTACATTACAGAGAGGATTATTTACATTAGAGTGACAGGTGTATTGCTGAAGAAAGTCAAATCGTCAGAGGATTATGTTGTTAAATCAATAGTAAATTAACTATAACAATTATACTATTAATACTATATTAACAATAATCACTTTGTAACTTGACTTCTACATCTTAATATAACCAGCACTAATGTCGTCGTCGTCCCCATCTTGCTCTGGTAGGTCCTTTTACGTGGAATCAATCCTGCTGAAGGATTCAAACACGAGCGGTCAACATGACCGGAAGAAGTCTCACTCAGGATTGTCAGGAACGTCTCATTCCACTCTATCTGTTACGAGCACCGCCGGTATGGAGGAAAGTAATGAAGATAAACATGAATACACAGCGACTGAAGATGGTACTGTTGCTCCAGGCTTGATAAACTCTGTAAAAATTGAAGGAGAACTCGAAGAGTCATATAAGAATAGAAGAACTAAAGAAATTGAGAGATCATCTAGTAAGAGAACAAATATCCAGAATCCATTTGGAGTTTTCCCCAAAATTAATTTCTTACACGAAACTCTTAATGGTTTTCGCCAATCAGATTTGTATGCAAGTAATTTATCGGGACTTAGAAATGGCGTTTCCGGAAATGATCGTGAAAAATATTCAAATGGAAAATCACCATGTAATTATCAGATGTGCAGCAAATTAGAAGAATCTCTTCCACGCAGAGATGTATGCAATTTCAGAAATGAAATTGTACCAACAACTCTAGATCTTCCTCAAATACCACTTAGATCATTTGCCGGCCTGCACCATAGGGACTCCTCTATACGTCAACACAAGTGGGGCTTGCGCACTGAATGTCCGTGTCTCGAATGCAAATCTGCTCGGCCTCTAGTGCACGATTACGGAAGAAAAGTGGAATTGCAAAAACTCAATTCACATGTCGATGATTCTTTCTCCACAAAGCCTCAAGTTGCACCCGCTACATTTTCTATATTTGATAGAGATGTTCCAGAGGGAGCCCCTGTAAGCAATCCCAGTGCCTTATTCAAAGCTTTTAGAGACTTCAGTCGCTTTTCAAACTCTAGCGCAGAATTTCTACCTATGCCTTATGGTCAATTTAATTTCGAACAAGTAGAAAAATCAGAAAATCCGCACGTGTTAACAATCACGGGACAGGCGCCAAGGAATCTAGGGCAGACATCAACATCCAGTGAACCGATGCAGAACAGAAGTTTAAATGACTTGATGAAGCCTCGGATCTTCAATGAGCGACCCACAGGTCCGGCATATCTCGATGTCAACACAGACGCTGAACTGAGAGAGAGATCTCTGAAGTTCAGACATTCGAGTGTTGACTATGGATCGGGTTCTCCTGGAGTAGAAAAGACTGGAAGGGAAAAGATTGGAGAACATTCTGTTTCCTTACTCACTTCTCAATCCGGTGAGTAAAACTACATATATTACATTAGGCTACTTATCTAGTTGAAGTAACAAAAAATCGAAATTAAATACTTGATATTTAGTGTCAGATATAATCTTGAATGAGCATTCTCTATATGGATGTATAGATAGTGTATATATATATATATACATGCACAATGCACACACATGTATATATATATATACGCATATACAGTATACCTGATAAATTACTATATACATACACGTATATATATATATATATATATAATAATCTCTCTCTCTCTCTCTCTCTCTCTCTCTCTCTCTCTCTCTCTCTCTATATATATATATATATATATATATATATATATATATATATATATATATATATATATATATATACATAGAGAGAGAGAGAGAGAGAGAGAGAGAGAGAGAGAGAGCAAAGAGATGCAGTCATTGCACATATCCAGAGAATTAGACAAAAGAAAATTAATCTGCACAATTTAACCATATACGTCATTTACATGAATCTATGGTTGTTAAAATAGATAATGTAAAGAAATGTTTTAGACGTTTGTATGGCAAAGACTATTAATGAGCGTTAACTATTGACTGTGTGTCAATGACTATTGACTGCGACTAAATGACTATTGAATGAGGCTATGACTATTTACTTTGACATTGACTATTGACTATGTCTATATCTTTTCCGTGGCTATAACTACTGTATATTGACAGTTACCATGACTATTGACTGTGGCTATGACTATTGACTAGGCTATGACTATGGACTCATTGCAGTTGCATTAGTTCATTATGTACAAATTTAAAGCAAACAGGTTTTAGGAATATCTTTTGAGTTTCGATAATTCAATTTCAAGATTAAACAAATAAGTAAGATTTCTATTTTGATCTATCTGAAATATAATGTCACTTTTTATTGAGCAACTAATCTTTGGGTAGACACATACTGTAGCCAACTACTTCTTAATGAAGATTAATTCTCAGTGAATCGTTGACAACGCGAAGTATAATTACATTTCATTAATTCAGTAAAGAGCTTATTTTCTTGTAGTTCCTACACTGTAATAGTTTAATATCACAATAGCTCAGTGTGCAGAGCATCAAGTAACGTCGTGAAATTTTAAATGTCAGATAGTGAGATGATTGCAACTCTCGTGGGTTTGATGTCTGGAAGAGCAGAAGAACAGAAAATGAATTCTCAATTACCGGCAACTTGATAATGAACTAAAATGCCTTTAACTCTGATTTGAAATATCATGGACTACAGGTGACTGGCTCAGAGATGGAATTACCGCTCATGAGTTCCATTCCCAGCCGAGTTTATATTAATTATTTCACCAACACAATTGCAGGCAATTACGAGTACAAATCCACAATAATAAATTTTGAAGTAAAAATCTAAAGCAAGCAATTAATGAGTGTAATAAGCAACAAATCTAACTTCCTAGAATATAATGTATATTTTGATCGTCCAACACATATAAACTCCTTAATATGAGATATAAAATAAAATTTGTACTAGCCATTCCACTATAAATTTTCTTTAACTTTACCTAATATTTGTTGAGTATTCTTTTTTACTACGTTGTTCTATATTACTAATTATTATCTTCTTCTTCAGTGCACTGCCAAGTGGCAGGTTCAAGTTATATATTCATATTCAAAGTCTGTTTTCTTGCTCCATAAGAGCACTCCTTAGATCAACAACTTAATCCCTTCACAAAGTCAAAGCCTTACCCATATCATATATAACATATAGCTTGAAAAATGTATGGCTTCTGAGGTGGTTTCTCGTTGCCTACCTCAGTTGGATGGATTAATTACCATTTAAGTTCCTGAGGGAAAATATTTCATAGTGAGGTGGTTCCCATCTAGCCATCCTCAGCTCCTGCCTTAATCTCCTCTTACGTACACGAAGCAGATTGTTTGCGGTTGTCCTATTCTGCAGTAGTCCAACCAACCTCGAGCACAACACGGGGACTAATTATATTATTATATTTAATATAATTGATTGCTATATTATATTCTATGTCACTTGGTTATTCTATATTACTAATTATAACATTATATTCTATATCACCAGGCTGCGTTTCCTCCAGTGAGGACATGGGTGGTGATGGTGTGGAGCAGCCGCTAGAAGAAGACCAGGCTTCCTCAGACGAGGACGGCTGCAAGAGACTAAGGACAGCCTTCACCAGCAGACAACTGGTGGCCCTGGAGCGAGAGTTCTCGGCAAACATGTACCTCTCTCGTCTTCGTCGCATCGAAATCTCAGAGTCCCTTCGTCTGACGGAGAAACAGGTCAAGATCTGGTTCCAAAACCGACGAGTCAAGTTCAAGAAGGGCGTTGATGTTCAGGAACTCATTCCAGGAGGACACCATCGATGCAAGTGTCAGTTGCGCACCTGTACGGTGAGAAATAGAAACTCGGAGTCGAGCGGGGAAGTGTGTGGCAGCCTTTCGCAAGCTGATTCTCAGCTACGTTTGGATTACTCTACATGCACGAATAATTCTGATGGAAGGTCAGATTTTATGTTAAGTAGATTGATGGCAAGCGTTGCTTCTGCCGATGCGTATGTTGTAGAGTCTACTAGCGGCGAAATGGACGCTAAAGTTTAGGAAAAAGTTTTCTTCTTTATCTGTTTTATTTTAATTCTTTTTCCTACTTGTTCTTTTGGCTACACACGTGACATAACGCTTGCGTTCATGCATCAAAAATCAAATTAATTTCTTTGGTCGCTTAGTGAAGTTTGTCAGAAAGGTTATTATAATATTGTATAAATATAAAACAAAACATTCCTACAAATTTCTTCATTCTGCTCGGCTGATTTTATTTTTATATACCGTAGGCCCTATATATACATGTATATGTATATATATATATATATATATATATATATATATACGTCCCTGACATCATCCTTGTATGAGAAGACGGACGTTAAACCTTTATTATATATATATATATATATATATATATATATATATATATACATATATATAGTATTGTGCCAAATAGTAGGTCTGAGGTATTCCTCCTCATATTCTACTTTCGAGCTCCATAAAGAGCATTCCATAGATTAACAGGTTAATCGGAATATAATCCATTCACAAAATACTATGATTATCTACACCTTAGCGTAGCCTATTGCTTACGCAAAATAGGGATCTTAAGTGGTTTCCTGTTGCCTTCCTCAGTTCTTGCTCAGTCTCATCTAACAGCACGTGCAGCTTTTGTTGGTCTATTCTTCAGTGGCCCGAACACAACACGTGAAATTCTAGTAAATATTTAAAGTCACGCACGCTAATGACGCGACTCCGTAGAAAGATACTCTTTACCCCGACTCAGATTTACAGCCAAATTTAGATGCGAAAGTTCGCACCCAGCAGTTATGATACCGAATTTCTCGACCGTCTATTCTTTTATGCATCGCATTGTATTCCCTGGACCCCCATGAAGACAGTGCTCATTTTTGTTCTGTCAAACAGACTCATGCAACGATGCTGCCCAATTAAGCGACAGTCAGCGGCATTCTATTCCAGGTAATTGAATCTAAGCTGTAATGCCATATATGTAACTCCAGAATCTTTGACACGCCCTGGTTTGAAATCACTGAATGGTGCACTTATTGGACAATTTGCAACCATGGCTAACCAGCTTTTATTGCCCCTAGACCTATTAGCTTTTCTTGTTATGGTTCACACAATGACTTTAGAAGTATACAATATAATAATTTAATAGTAATACTAGTATGAATTACATACAAATTCTCATAATGAAAATATTTGCTTTTCAATTTAACTTCTTACAATAATAATTGGGAATTATGAAGCTAAATATTCTTAATTTATTTTTAAAATCTGTATCGTTGTAATAAAACGAAAAATATTTAAAACATTGCTTTCACTTCATTGAATCCCTTTTTTATATTAAACATTACTAAATCTCCAAGCATAAGAATGATAACTTAATGGACTATTTCACTTCTGTTATGCTGGAAACATACACTGTAGCCTATATTTCGAAGAGATACATTTACTGCGGAGCAAAACGATTAGAAGCGAGAGACCTCTTTTCCTTGGCAAAGGCTTTCAAACTTAAGCAAATGGGTGATCTAAAGCAGCCGGGCGGCGATTCGACATGTATTGCTTAAATTGTTTCAATGAAATTACTGGTTCTTTACACCCGCAGTAAATAAAAGAATAAAAAATAAAGGTTTAAATGCCATTTTCTCATACAAACATGATATTAAGCTTGGGATATCCTCGAATCTCATAGCACAATAAATCGATTTATCCAAACGATTTTAAAAACATGCTCTGAAGAGAGAAAGACATCCTAAACGGCAATCCAAACAATTATTTAAAATAATAGTGCTAGCTGTTGTAGATAAATAAAAAGCAAGTGTTACATATCCTGATCATCGATGTAGTATATGATGTAATTTATTGTTTTAATAAATACGTTTCTCTACCTCTCAGATTTGTTGATCGATTAAATACACTATAATATTCATCTGAAGTCCTAATTGATACCTTTATGTTTCAGCGATAAATTGATAATCGCTGAATCAGTGGCAACAGGTCTTTATAGGTTGTTCGGATTGATTTTGGTTTGGTAATAATGGAGCGATGATTGTAAGATGTTGATAACTCGGACGTGTTGGCAGTGGCTTAATTGACTGATGAGCGATAATTGAGGGTTAGATGCCCGTGGCAGACGTTGCAGCCTTGGGGTGGCGCATGCTGTGTGCATTATGCACGTGCACTGCAGTGCTGTAGCGCATAAAACATGGATGTTATATTGCTGGTTTGATCCATTGAAATCTTAGCGATTTATGAAATTAGCGATATTAACTACCAGTTCTACAGTCGCGTATTGCATGGCCGATTTTCGACGGTTTTAAAAGTTCACAGTTATTTCTTTTATTTTTTTATATTTTTTTAATTCTAAATTTTCTGTTATTATTTATAAATACATGACGTCTCGTACTGTATAGGCCTAAGAGCTCAAAAACAAATTTACTGCCAGCTTCAATTTTTGAGTTTTTGAGTTGTATGGTTACACGAATGACAACCAGATATGCTAATTGCTAGTTGGATAGTTTCAGTTTTTTTTTGTTTACGTTTTTTTTCTCCATGGTTATTAGTAATCGTTGTCTTTTGATTTTATTTGATTAACCTTCCCTGTACCGTTTCATTATCTTTGAGATTTCGAAGGTTTTGAACCGAGATCTGCGACGAACCCCTCCACCATTCGATCATAGCCAATGCCTGATTTAACGTCGCTTTTGGAGCTCAACGAGACACTATCAGCTGCTTTTGAGTCACCTTATTGTGTACATCGATAGTGAGAAAGATCGCAATTGATCGTAACACTTGTTTCTCTTGTCTGAAGATTAACATGAATTACGCGCCTGCGTCATACACAGTACGGTATAGCCAATGATAAACAAATGGTATGGCTGAAAGTCCATCTTCAAGTCTATCATTACTTCACGGATTTTAGGATGTTAAGGAGGGAATAGCGTATATGCATATTAGCAAATTATTCTGACAGCATAAAATATGTGGCAGATAATCTGATGTAACGATGGGTCAGCTTGCTTTGCAAGATAATTAGACTGAAATATGCAAACAATGCTTTGCCAGATAATTAATTTGAAATATGCGAGTGATCTCGTTCAACAATCTCGATCTGTTTGAATGGAAATAACCAGGCTACAGATTCATTTATGCATTTAGACACAGTTAGCGACTTGCGGTTTGCTCTTTTTCAGAAAGCGACACGATAAATCACAATAACCTGAACAGCAATGGAACATTGGTCTAGTCTACCATGGTGAAGATCCGATATCGCAATACATCAATATAATAACAAATTACCCACCTACATGGTGGTAAACAAATTAGTCACCTACATGGTGGTAAACAAATTAGTCACCTACATGGTGGGAAACAAATTACCCACCTACATGGTGGTAAACAAATTACCCACCTACATGGTGGTAAACAAATTACCCACCTAAATGGTGGTAAACAAATTACCCACCTACATGGTGGTAAACAAATTAGTCACCTACATGGTGGTAAACAAATTAGTCATCTACATGGTGGTAAACAATTTAGTCACTTTCTGAATAGCATACGTTTATCAAACTCTTTCGTATTGTTATTTGTTTTTCTAACTACATGCACGTTCCTATTGTTTGTATATCTGTGCTGTGATGAACAAATAAACGATACTAAACGGGAAAAACCAAAGTTTAACGCTTCCACTTTAGTTTTCTGTAATTTAAAGTAATCTGGACTCAATCCGGGAAACCAGGACGCTGCAGGATTCGCTCTATGGATGCCGAAGAAAGTCGGATGCTTGCAGGTCCTGCTGGTGCTAATGTTAATTATGTGCTACTACTCACGTGACACGATACGTGGCGCACATAAATGTTGATGTCAACACATACGTAATGTGACGCCCACGTTTAATCCCAATAATTAACTACCGATTGCTAAAGAAATGAATGCCCTTAGTCCAGTTACACGAGTTACTGTAAAAGATAATCGCAGAATATTATTCTAAAATTTATATTAGGCTAAGGGATTCATTTATCATAAAAGGGTATGCACATTTTTTAATAATTAGAAATTTTTAGATGTGACACGCATTCCCAGTAATCCATTTTGTTACATTTTTAGTGGATTGTAAATAATATATTTAAAAAAAATTCCAATGCCGCTTTCCTCTATACATCAAATCATAATGTATCAAATCGTAGTCAGACTATGTAGGCCTATTAGTGAAATATAGTCTACATTCATTGCTTAACCACTCGACTGGTAGTTAAAGAAGTACTTCTGAAGAAAATTCAAGGGAAGAAAATATAATAATCTAATCTTCGCTAAACAACATCTAATTGCGAGGGTAATATTTTTCGAAATAATACTGCTATACTGTATATGTATATCAATACAAGATCGACAAATTTGAAATTACCATAATTGTTCGAGAACTGAAAATTTAATACAGTGATCAGAAATATAGATAACATTTAATGAAAGAAAAGCTGCAAATAAAGATATTTAGTTAAATAAAGATAGTTAGTGAAAGAAAGGCTGAAAATAAAATTAAAATAATGCTGCGGTTATTAAAATGTTTTTGTTATCCAAATTTCATTCACGCATGACAAATACGACAGCGATTACGTTGGATTCAGCAGTAAGTCCATGTAAGTCCAGGATAGATGGACAGATATAAAGTGGTAGGGGTTGCTTAGCGACAGAGATTTGGAGGTGACATCCTGGAGAATGGAGAGCATTTCAATAGATTTGTCCGGGCTTGACTTTTGTCATCTTAAATCTATAGTCCAATTTAAATTCGATTTTAATTAAACACAGTAAGCGAATATGTACAAATAAAGGCTAAAGACTCTAAAGACATTGGCTGGAGCCAACGGCAATGTCAGTATGATATTCGACAGCGGATCAAAAGGTGCGGTGTTCAAATCCTGGGCTCGCCCGTCACTGTCATCGCTTTGGAGTGAAGAAACTGACGATAACCTTATCTTTGCTTTTTACTTTTATCAGACTAATAAGTATAGATTTTAAATCAAGAACTTCCTCTTGCAAGACAAGTCTTTAATCACGATCGACCTGTCAGTCAACTTTTACATTTGTCGCTGCGACCTCCAATTCTCGCCAACTCTGACCCCAAGTCCCCGGTCAGTATGACCCACCACAACAAGTGCGTGAACTTTCAACCAACCAGAGCAACATTGGTCAGTTTTGCCATCCAATCAGAGGGCTTCTCTGCGTCAAACTGTACGTAGATATAAAACTTGCAGCCTGTCTAGTTTTCGAGGCGACAAGCAGAAGTATTTGATTTATGCCCCGGTCAGCTGACCAGTGGACACAGGTGGGGCCGGCCCCCCGCTGTAGTTGCCTCCCCTCGACACGGCCATTGTTCCAGGAGCTGACCGCGCCAGGCGACTCTGAGCGGGGTCGTGCCCTGGTGGCGGACACTTGCGTGAACGGGACTAAAAGTCCACCGAAGGCTTGTTATAAATATGAAACCAAATTGACGTCACTCTTCTCGTAATTCGTTAGCACGGGAGTTTGCAGCAGCAAGGTAGTTGCGGCAACAGCTGAAATATCTGGTAGACGTCTTTTCTGCATTTTTTTTGTTAAAATTCTTTTAAATTTTAAAATATTTTGGTTAAATTCTTGTCTGCATTTCTTACTGAATGACTCCTCCAGGTAAATAGGTCAACGATAAAATTATTTGAAATTATTTGACTATTAATCTGGATGTTTAAAGTGCCCAGACGTGTCATTTGATGAAATATTAAATCCTGTTTTAGGGCATTATCCTTTGAAAAACAATTTAATATGATTTTCTAACATCAGCGGTTCTGTATACTGTTTAGCTATCGTGCATAAATTTGTGTACGTTTTCTAATTCTACATCTCACAAAAGAGGAGACACAGAGAAATATAAGATGAAAGGACTGGTAGATTCTGTACCCACTTCAAAATCAATCGCAATAATTAATAATTGGCTGGAGCTGGTGGCGAAGTAGGTAAGATATTCGACCGCGGATCAGTATGTGCAGGGTTCAAATCCTGGGCTCGCCCGTCACTGACATCGCTTTCGAGTGAGGAAACTGACGTTAACCTTAGCTTTAAGCTTTTTTTATCCCTACTTTAAGTCTACTTTGACAAAATATTTGACGTTATAAACCGGCCGCGTTGTTAGCACCTTAGCTACAGTTTCTCAAGCTTATACTTAAGTTATCACAAATTCTGTCAGCTTTTGGAAAGATGAAGGCGTGATAGGGCACGATATTGTTATGGTAGTGACACGTAGGGGCATGAGGTGAGAGAGGGGCAGGATGTGAGAGAGGGGCCTTAGTGACCAGGATTAACGAGTCATAATCTGACACTCACTATCTGTGCGTGGACAAGCATTTGAGTCCACTGCGATGGTCATCAACATTAATGTCCACTCTTATTGTGTGCGCTATCTTCAATTATTTATTGCAGTATTATAAAAAAAATTATTTCTAAATTCAACAGTAACACTACTATTTTAAGAAAGTGGCATCGTAATAACGATATGATTACAGTGCCTCTATCGTGCATCCATGACGAGATCGAGCTCCATGAAAAGAGAAAGAAAAAGTAGACAATCTATTAATCCAATAATTATAGAAGCATCTTTGCAATTTAAGTTTTTAATGGTAACATTGAGTCTATTTTCGAATAGATTCAATGTCAAATGGCATAGCCAGAGACACGATGGGCTAGGTATTAAACTGTGGATAAACAAATGAAGCATTCAAATCCGTTGCTATTTCCCCTTCAGTAACATACTTTCACAGATAAATGTAGTAGATAGGCATTAACAA
Organism: Enchytraeus crypticus; assembly: GCA_905160935.1. Classification (NCBI taxonomy): domain Eukaryota; kingdom Metazoa; phylum Annelida; class Clitellata; order Enchytraeida; family Enchytraeidae; genus Enchytraeus; species Enchytraeus crypticus. The sequence goes on along the minus strand of CAJHZI010000201.1, from coordinate 355,105 downwards.
TTATCCATTTACCTATTCAATGTTCTTAATTTCTAATCACCACAGCAGAATAATATATAAATCGTGATTGGCTGGTATCTAAAGTCACATCAAGCAGGAACAGGGCAAGGCACTAGAAAAGCACACAAGAAGACTATTTTTCCATGCTAAAGGCTACATAAAGATTTCATCAAGACGTAGCCTTTGTAATAAGAGAGGACAACATAACTTATAGGCTAACACAGTACTCCTGCTTAACGTGAAATAATAATAATACTATTTTTTCCGTCTATTTCTAGATCTGACAAACGCAAATCATTAGCACATTCATTGCAAATTGACTGAAATATGCAACTAAAAGCAAAAAATATACTGGTTATATTTAAGCAACAGGTTAATTTTTCAATGCAAGGCATCGGACCTTCAGGGAATATAAATTTACTCAATTAGTCTCAAAACTTTATCAGATTGAATAGGTAAGTTATTTAGAATTTAAAAGGCATATGTTAATGAATTTAAGAGCTTCCTTCGAGGAGACGGTCTTAATATCCCTTAGAGCATAATAAAAAATTCTAATGATATAATTGTAATATAATTATATCAAATACATCTTGGAACAAAGTTACGTGCTCTTCGCCTGAGGTTGTAAGTTGAGGATTTGAGTGCAAGCAGAAATGTGGGTTAAGATATGACTCTTATTTTCATTACTGGCTGTAAACATGTTTTTTTAGAGTTCTTAAATCCTATGAACATTAGGCTCATCGTCCTTGTATATTGGAATTTTGTGGCCTTTCTGAGGACCGCATAAAGTCAATTGATGTGTGCTTTGTGCACGTAACTCCATCAAGCACAGCTAGCGTTTAGTAATTTCAACAAGATTATAGACTTAAAGAAAATGTTATTGCTTTTGGTAAAAGCAGATTGTGCGTAGGAATATGTACTTTGAACTTGCCGTTGACCAGAAGAATAAAGAGAAAAAGACAGACAGACAGACAGACAACAGACAGGTAGAGACAGAGCAGAGAGAGACTATTATGTTATATTATACAATACGATATTCACATTGATTGTAGTCGGAAAAGATTAATACTGCCCTGACCCTGACTCGACCTTACCCCTAACCCGCCCCCCCCCCTCAGCCTCGCACAATCAGTCGTACAATGAAATCATCAAGAAGGAGGGTCAGCGCCACTTGATCATGTCAAATATAACTAAACTGACAACTAATGGTCGACGACTAATTATATAATAGAGCGTGAGGGGCAATATGGTAGACATTGCAGCATCATAGGGACTCTAGCCGTGGAGTGTAGCAGAGTGGGTTAAATCGAGAATTTATTCGAGCTGTAGGTACAGCTATCGAATACTGGACTCGAATACACAATTTATCGAGAAGTGAAACCGAGATAAGGTTTCGCCTAACAGCTTCTCCTGATATCTGGATTAAGAAATCCAGAGCTACGTGAGATGATCCTACAGAATAAATAATATAACCCGATCATGATCATGATCAATATGTTCATCATGAATGTATGCACATATTGCACTATTTATAGTTTGTTCGTCATATTTAATTAATTTATAAATACATGTAGAGTTCTAACGGATGAAACATCTAACGGAGTTTTAATGACTGAAAGTTAAAATATATTATGTTAAAAACCAAAAATATAAATTCTGTTTTTCCTGTCAAGTGTTGAAGAATAAAGAAGTTGATATATAAAGCATGTCTATATATCGCATCTTTGAACAAAAGACTTAACGAACCAGCTATTTTGAATCTATAAAAAAGTTTACTTCGAATAAAATATTAAAACCTCTGTTAATTTATGATCAGGTCCATGGCATAAGTGTACAACTCTACCAACAAATTCTATCCTTAGCCTTCCTTTTGTTCTCTATGTCTAAATTTGTTATCAAATCATCCAAAATCTAATATGTTGGTCTTCCTCTAACTATTTTCTCTTGCATTCCTTTTATTACTTCCTATAACATACCATACCTTATAAAGTGCTGACATTGTCAACTAAATGCTGCCCATCAAGGCTGCATCCATTTTAAAAACAGTAAATCGATTAATAGCAGTTTTATTTCGTTATAATTTCTTTCTCTCATAAGCTGAAGGAGGTAGACTTAATTCTTTCAGTGCGCGTATGGTGAAGCTATTGATGCTAACGGATTCTAGAGTCGAAATTAGACATCGAAACAGAGGTTGAGATGAATGAAATGAAATCTTGCAAGAGAGGAAGCAGATGGTCTCTGACGAAATTGATGATGCGTTCAAAGAGAAAAACTAAGTGTGGACTAGTTATTGAATGGCTCGAGGCAATCAAAACCTTCCCCTCTCACTATAGATTTCTCTGAGAAATTGACTCATTAATAACGTTATTCCAAAAAAATTACAAGGCTCTGATGTTCATCGTCTATTCCCTTCTATTGTTCTTGAATATGTCCTCTAATTTTATGTCATTATCGCAAAATGCTCTTATACTACAGCTTATGCTTAGATATGATATTGGCAGTATATTTTAAAAGTCCAAGAGCTTGCGTAAAATGTAGTCAACACGAGTGTTATACCTAGGCTATTACAGAGTACAGTAGATCAGGAGAAAAGATAATTTGTCGTAAGAGACATCCAAGCATAAAATGAGAGAAGCAATTAGAAATCACACCAAAAGCTATACAGTACATCACAAATTTAAATGCTACATTTAGATTAGTAACATTTTGTGATAAGATAAACTTTGTGGTTCTAGGTATATATTCTGCTTAGTACACTATTAAAGCTCAGTGAATGTCTCAATAGTGTAGGGTAATGTCATGAGATTTTAAATGACAGATATCGAGGTGAATTAATCTATATTTGATCGATGATGTGCTCTGTTAAATGTGAGTCTATGTATGCATACTTGAATAGAAATATCTTACTACTTGGACCTGTCATTGACAATGGGGAAGAGAGTGAGAGATAGAATGCGTGAGCAAATGATTGATTAAGTGAGCGAGTCAGTGAATTAGTGAGTCAGTGAGTGAGTGAATTGAGGCACAAATCTTGATTAAAAGTCGAGCATGCGGCAGATGGAGACTCTACCGTGAAGTGTTCTCGAATTGTCTGGAAATTATTTTAAAACTGCAATAATAATTATAATTTATGAATTTAGTATTTACTATACGTGTAGAACATAATCTGCACCTCATCTCTTTGATAAAAAGCTGGATTTTCTTTAGTACATTTCGCTAACCTGTCACTGGTCTCCTGAAGAGTGGATCAAATTGATCGATCGACCTGCAAGTGTCGTCAGAGATGACTGAGCAAGAATTGAGGAAGTTAGAATGGGAAACCAAACTAGAAGAAATAATATCCGCATATAAGCTATAACCTACAATCATATGTAATGATTAATGAATGAGTAATGAAGGTGTAAAGTCCGTTTCCTCATTCAACGATGATGTCAGAGACGTCCCCCCATCACATGTCACTACAAATCGATTTACCCCAAAAGATTGCAAAAACATATGCTGAAGAGAAAGAAAAAGATCCTAATCGGTGCCGGTCCGGTGATCAAAGACAGTCAGCAAGATGAAAAGTCTATGGTGGGAATAATAATAATAAAACAAGACACGTAGAGTTATAGATAACACTAATGAGATTTACCTTTTAAAGAAGGAATTAACTAGTTGATCTAATGTAAGCTCTATGAGATGTTGAAGCACGCTGTAAGCAGGGAATTGTATCTTGAACGTGCTATTTGGCAAAACACTTGAAAGAAAGAGGGATAGAATATTACATTTATAATGAGTCATTGTTACACATCTTTAATCAGTAGTGTTAGTATAAATGTTAAAGAGAATATTAGAAAAGAATTATTTGCAATTTAATCGACATTGCTTTACAATTCTTATCTTCTGAAATTTATCGACAAAAAGTTCTAGCATTAGAGTACTAGGCTTATCTCAAATTAGTATAAATATTTTATTTAACTTTAACTAAGTTGGATTAAGATACTTCCAAGTATTTTGTTTCACATTATTAATAGAATCAATAATGATTATCAAAAACACTGCAAGACATTTTCCGTCATACACGTAGGCCTATATGAAACTGGGAAAACCCAGCTGAAATGTCATTGCTTTTGATTCGTGACAATGCTGTAGCTATAGCTACTGCCTGAATTATGTCACCTTGGATAATTTTTGCTTTACGATCTATATTAATCTCAGGTTATAAGGTATATGTAGACAATGTGTAGGCGTTTGATGCTCATATGATGTCTATTTTAAGTTAATTGAACATTAATTTCTTTTTGCTAACACCTAGTAACTTAGAGATAATGCTACATATATATTGCGACATAATTGTAAGATATTTCGTATGGGCCTATAGGTTAATTTTATAACAAATATATTTTTCAAGTTAGAAAATCTACTATAAGTTCGTGGGTTCCTTATTTCTCGCTCCAAAGACAAGGGCGGCGCCACGTGTAACAATCTAGGGGAGGGGCACAAAATGTGTGGGATGGCACGACTTTTGGAGACTAATTTCATACAGTGGCCTACTTGTATATATATATATTAAATCGTATATATATATATATATATCGTATTCATACACATACACCCACATACACGTATTTGTATATATATAGGCCTATATATATATATATATATATATATATATATATATATAGGCCCGTATATATATATACATATATATATATAGATCGTATATATATATATATATATATATATATATATATATATATATAGGCCTATGTATATATATATATCTATCTATATAGATCGTATATATATATATATATATATATATATATATATATGTATATACAATATATGTACATATATATATAAATATATATATATATATATATATATATATACACACTAAATACAGTATATATGAGGTACGTTCATTCTTGCATTGCCTAATATATACTTTTCGCCTGTTTACATAAGCCTTTTGCATCACCCTGTCATATATTTCTGCTATCTATAAATAACAACCTTCGTGAGACATGCTTGTAAAAGCTAGCAAATCTAAGGTTAACGTTAGTTTTCTCACTCGAAAGCGATGTCAGTGACAGATGATCCCAGGATTTGAACCCGCACATACTGATCAGCGGTCGAGTATCTTACCGACATCGCCACTGGCTCCAGCCTGTAAGGCAGTAACACTGTTATTGGCTTTGATTTTATTCTAAAATAGGCATATAGAATATATTAGGCTCTAAATTGTTGCCGTTTTAAATACGTGTTTTGTGCCACTGCCCACTATACAATTGAATATTCTAATGAATAATTGCGTTGAATTGTTTTTGCGTGACACTTGTAAATTAATAGGTTTGCCTAGTTTAACTATACATGTATACTAAGTTTTATTTATTTTTGTTTATTTTACTTTTTAAATATTTGTTTGAATCTACCACGTATAACAATTGACAAAAAGTCTACAACAGACCAACCGTAAACAGCAAGCATGGCAATAGGAGACGAATAAGCATAAAAATAAAATATTAAAACCATCTCATAAATCATGATTCCTAAACTTACTAATCCTTAACCAATTTGAAATAATACTTTGATCATATCTCGCAGTTATTTCGCGCAAATATCTAGAAAGAACCTTGGAAATTTACGAAGCGAAATTACTAATTATTAATCATGTCGTAAATTTTTGAATTGAGACATCGTAAACTACGATCAACAGCTGCCGCATAAAAGTATTTAGAGTCATCAATCGGATACACAGCATATGCAATGCTTACTGTCACGTTTGTAACCTTCAGTCAACACGCTAAGTAGTTTTTAAAGTAGGAAAGCTTGTGTCAACCTGTCAAACACTTATCTCATTCAAAGAATTACAACACTAAATAGGACACTATGACAACCTGCTAGTCCGCACATCTGTACTGAGCTTAACGCTTCAGTATATTTATTACTAATCGCAGAATGTATAAGCTTCCTCAATCGCAACCTACGTTAGTTCCTTTTTGCAGAAGGCCAGCAAAGCATGTTCATTCAAGCGCGACGCTTTAATGAAATTCAAAAATAAAACGCGCTTGCTAATAAATAAAATAAAACACGCTTACTAGATGGGAAAAGTGCTAACACTAATAATCTCAACTTTCTCTAATAAATCTGGAAAACCTGGAATAGCCCAAACTAAAACCGAATTTGTTTCGTAAGGGCCGCATAGAGCATATGATAATCAAGACAAAGGGAAACCACTGTAGAAGCCGCATATCATATAAATGATTTTTATTGTCATAGAAACTTTTGGAGAAGATATTAATTTACATGATAAGTGCCAGTGTAAATTTAAGAGTTCTATTAATTTCCTAATTAGTCTGATTTTTGCAATCGATCGGATAGCAACAATAACACAATTGGAGTGCTACCATTGTCCATGACAACATTCTGTACGTTGAGCACATCGAGCAACATTGAGCAAACGTATGGTAGAGAGCGGTAAATAAAAACCACAATTGAGATATGAACTCACGACTCATGATTTAAAATCAAGGAACTGCCATCAGAGTAGTTGGTCTTTCAAAGTTTTATCATCAGGTCGTCTACATTTAGTGTATGCATTGCGTCGTCATTGAAGGTGGGGCAAAGAACCTTGGCGGGGTAAGTCGTGTTGTATGGAATAAGGGACTATTATGGGTCTGGATCAATTGTGTTTACCAATGCCTGTAAAACATGAATTGAATAACGTTGGAGCCACATAATTAGATCCAAATCACACACTCACAGTGTGTGATTTTGTCACTATTCACACTCACAGTGTGTGATTTGGATCTAATTATGTGGCTGACAAGGTCGCTTCATAGCAATTTATAAATAAAGTCATGATGTTTATTTTGTCACTATTCATACAATTAAAGATTTTTTTAAAGAAACTTGCTATTTGAACCGCTGACAAGGTCGCTTCATAAATTACTTACTAACTTTTAAAGTTAATTTTATTCTCTCTCTGAGTGCACTGCCTACTGGCAGGTCCATGGTATATAACGCCTCCACTCTTCTCGGTCTTGTCGTGATATACCATTATTTCTTGGGGGATATGCTTTTTGACGATGTGGGCCCCCTATGCCTGCCTTCCTCCGCTTTGACTGACATTTACAGGGCAGGGGTGTCCTTCCCTGAGAAAACTATCCTGTTTACCCTTCCTATCCTGTTTAATTTTATTAAGTTGCCTTTATTACAGATTCCAAATTGTCTCAGGACCAAAATAAAGTCATGATGTTTATTTTGTCACTATTCATACAATTAAAGATTTTTTTAAAGAAACTTGCTATCTTCTGCGATTACGAAAACATACGTTAAATCGGTCCTGATTTCTTCTGTTGCCAAAGAGGAATTTTAATAGTAATAATAAAGAAGTAAAATAATAATAATAATCAATAATAAAAATAACCAGTTATAATAAATACGAATCCATAAAATATAATAATAATAATAGTAGTAGTAATAATAATAATAATAATAATATAATAAGAGCAATATTAATATTAATATTAATTGTAATATCAATGTTAATATTAATATGAATATTTGCAACAATGTCTAATCCCAACCCGTGTTAAACTGAGATTCAAGAGAAGATGATAATGATGATGATGAAATCTTACCTATAATGCCAATTAAATTAGAAATTGAAATTTTGTGGGCAAATTTGAATGTTTACAAATAGAATCTAAATTTATTGATCATCTTACGCCAGATGGGGCTGACATGAAGTGTAGTACGCCTACAGGAATTTCTATCTAACAGAAGAAATGCCTTGCATAAAATAACTATGGGCAATAATAGTTGAAATAGTGACAAGAACAATAAATGTCATAAATATAAATAAATAAATATCTTAAATATAGAATTAATATCCTAATAATAATAGCAATAATAATAATTGTTATTATTATTATTATTCATAATCATAATAAAGAATCCCATTATTATTACTATCATTATTGCTATTATTAGTGTTGTAGTTGGTTTTGTTTTTTAAGTTTTATTGTTAGTGTTGATTACAGCCTAAGCATGTTCTATTCTAAATAATTTGTAATATTATAATTGTATAATATTAAAATTATTTTTTTTATACTTAAAATCAACAATATTTACAAATGTTACTATTATTAAAGCTTTAATACACTAAAAATTTGTCATTATATATTTACCAAGTAGAAATTAATTAACCGTTTTGTAATATATCGCTTTTAGTAAATCACATTACTAAAGTGTCTGTAATTTCCATTATTGTTTATCAGCTACATAATAGTATTTTATGCCGAATATACATCGCAAGGCAATTTATTGTAAGTTGTTTCATCATGAATAAATTACCGTTCTTCGACACCATTTTGTAACTTGCTTAACTTTATAGCATCACGATCATGTACTGTTTGGAGGGATGGCTACTTCCGAATACGGGGAAACGAGTCCCCTATAATTTTTTCAAGTAAAGCTAAAAAGGCTAATGTTAACGTCAGTTTCCTCAGTCAAAAGCGATGTCACTGACGGGCGAGCCCAGGAGTTGAACCCTGCACATACTGATCGATCCGCGGTTGAATAACTTTGCCGACACTGCCACTGGCTCCCGCCAGTTAATGATAACAAGTTTCATAATGGTGACCAAATGAAAGCATACACGATTGATAATCAGGAGGACAGGGTATCTATTACAAAAGAGGCTAACTATGGTTTTTGTAATATGAAATGCAGCAATAAGCATAACTTTAAAGCAACATATGCCTGACAATTTGCCTTCATTAATTGAGAACAAAAATGAAAATACAAAGATGCAATAAAATGTAAACCTTACGTATAGGGACAAGTAAAGAACTGGTCCGAAATGATCATGTTCAGAAATCGAGACGACACCCCTAAAACACAAAGAGTAGCCATACCACTGCAATCTGTAGCGGTTGTCGTAATTTCTAGTGCAATGCTAAACTAGTCAGATTTTGAGGAAACGATCGTACGTGGCAAGTCCTCGTATTATCATGAGCGTAAAACCATTGACAAGAGCGCCGCAAAAGTTTTTATAAATGATTTGAGATTTTTCCGCTTGAACGCTTCAGCTCTATATAATGTTCGTTGACATATTAGCGCAGTTTTAGTTGCACCTTTTAGCTTAGAGTCAGCCCATGTGTTGTAACAAGTCTTTGGTGGTACAGTAGATAGGCGCGGATTTAATTAATTTACAATTGAGATTAACGGTGTAGCAATAACACGTACTAACAAGGTAAGTGGATATACGCAAATTAGTTTATGGCTAAGTTTAACTCAAGTTTCTCTTTTCATTACAAAAATACTGGAACGAAATGTTCAGCTAGATGTCGAACACGATAGTCTCGGGCTCAACTTTGAAGTTAACTACAGTTTGACTATCAATTTTGTGGTGGAAATCAAAGGAAAAATTGTGCCAAATGTCTGTAAATAGTTCTACTATCTGCTATCCCATTAGTTCTGCTATCCCATTAGTTCTGCTATCCCATTAGTTATGTAATTTTTGTGTAATAATATATTTAAGCAACAAAATTACTATTGCATACTTTCTTTCCCCTTTATGTTATTCTTTCTAAAAATTTTGTTGAAAAGCCAGTTGTAGCGTAATTTACAGGCGCAATTATTGTGATAGGGAATGTCGGTTCAGCATTTAATTTTATTTTGCGCAATATAGAATATGGACTGTGCAGGCGAGTAATGGATTTGGGATTTTCAATCTCACATTGATTAGAACCTGCTCGTCGTTTAGTTAGGCTTCATTTCTGCCTCCGCATGGGCTACTCATGAAAAATGCTTCAATCCTGGAGTTAGCCAAACAGCAGGACCAAGATAAAGAAAATTAGCAACTAGCGATCACCTAGGCGCTCATCAAGCTGAACCTTAGCTTAATCGATTAGGTGTCCCATTGCTGATCAGTAGGTGCAGCGTTCAAACTTACTGCTCGACCCGTCATTACTGTAACTTACGAGACAGGAAACTGACTTTTGAACAATTTTCCAATAATTGGATTATCTTCAATCGTTAAATAAAAAATATTATACTATCCATACTACAAGACAAAAATAAATGTATAGTTCAGATTATATGGACTATATTGGTGTAAAATATAAATATTCACTTCAGAACCGACATCTTGTTGTGTTGTGTAAAATTGAGTCTTCCATGAATGAGAGAATTTTTATGTTGCATTTGGTATATTGTGTTAATTTCTGTCTAGTTTACTGCCACGCATTGATGGATAAACGGTATTATTTTATCATGTCACACTTTAATATGCCATCCTTTATTTTATAAATACATGCCACACTATTGCATACATTTCTATAACACTATAACATCATTAATTTTATTAAACAATTACACGTCGTACTATAACGGAGTGTTATACCAAACTACACCATACATTAGTATGCCATTACATGTCAAACTCTATCAGAAAATCATAACATACTTTACTATCGATTAGTATACAGTTACATGCCACAATATAGTAGGCAATTATACCATGCTATGCCATCCTTTAGTATACAATTACATGCCAAACTACATGAATATCTGAAAATTATACCATACTTTACTATCCATCAGTAGACAATTACGTACATCAGACAATATCGTACCCTAATCAATCAATCAGTAGGAAATAAACGTCCGGCTCCTCGCCATAAGGCAATATCATGGACATCACTAACATTCATACTTAAACACGAACCACACGAACTTTACATAGTTATTATATTTCATACAAAACCAAGTTTTGCCAAAACTAATTTAAGTCATGGAAATAATTAATTCAGCTACTTTAGACTGTTCGAGTAACTTTTAAACTGCTTGAAATAAGAGTAGCATGTTAATAGCTCATTCTTAAGTACTTCCTACATTAGATAGAAGGATACACTAGCGACTTGTTCGCATTCAATGAAAGTAAATCAATCTAATAGAAGAGCCTAATTGCCTTAGTGAAAGTGAAACTACGAAATCAGAATTTAAGCTCCTTCATTGTTATAAATCATAAATCTTAAACTTCTATTGTATTTGTACATTTTTATTTCTTTTGGAATGATTTTTTGGATTTTATAAATTTGCTGTTAAGGATTTTATCAATTTTAGAACTTTTGCCCCGATCTGAACCTTCTTTTTGTTCACCGACTTGGATTTGTCTTAATAGTGCTCGATGTTATCACGCACGACAGTAGCGCTCTAGGCTAATTGTTGTCATTATTATTATTATTCAATATCTAAATTTAATTTCTCAATTTTAGGTCGTTATTTTTTAAATTTTTTAATCACAATGACGGTGAAAACGACTTCAATATTTCTGAATAATTGTAGATGTGTATCTCCATAATTCTGAAGATTATGACTTGTTTAAATAATAATAACAATAATAATAATAATAATAATAATAATAAATCAAGGATCAAGGCTTTACCAATCTCATCATGCGGCCTCCGTCTGGACGACGAAGCAGTCAGAGTCGCGGCCGGTCTTCGTCTGGGCACGACCTTATGTGAGCCACACAACTGCATTTGTGGTGTCTCAGTCAATGCGTTAGGCATTCACGGCCTGTCGTGCAAGCGTAGTGCCGGCAGCATCAGCAGACATCAGTTCATAAACGACTTGATCTGGCGCGCCCTGAGTCGAGCGAATATCCCAGCCATTAAAGAGCCCCTGGGATTGATCCGCACTGATGGTAAACGTCCAGACGGTTTCTCTCAAATTCCATGGGTATAGGGGAAGTGTGTTAGCTGGGACGTCACTGTTACGGACACTTTCTCAGTAAGCAATCTCGGCCTTTCTTGCGCTGCTGCTGGTGCTGCAGCAGAGGCCGCGGCTAATAGGAAAACTCTGAAGTATGCCGAAATCTCTGGCAACTATATCTTCATGCCTATTGCCTTTGAGACCCTGGGGCTCATCAACTCTCTCGCATCAGACTTTATTGACGAAATAGGCAGGAGGACCAGCGCCATTACTGGTGATAAGCGCGAAAAATCTTTTCTGTTGCAGCGACTGTCTATTGCTCTCCAGCGATTCAATGCAGTCTGCTTCAGTGGCACTTTGGCTAAAGCGGCTTCCCAGAGTGCAGAGGAATTATTTTAATCGCTTTTTTAAAACTTTTAAGTAAAGTCTCTTTTATCTTATTTTTTAGCCCAGGGACCTTTACAGCCCAGGGCATTTAAAAAAAAAAAAAAAATAATAATAATAATAACAATGATAATAATAATAATAATAATAACAATTAGAGTGCTACAGTCATCAATGACAACATCGAGCACTATTGAGACAAAATCAAGCCGGCGAGCAAAAAGTAGGTCCAAAAACGGTGCAAATTCCAAAATCCAGATAATTAGTCCAAAGTATTAAAACGTAATATCGACGTCGTTACTGATCTTATGACGCATTCATTACGTCACTTCAGTGACGTCATGACTTGTTTTATGATTTCTAGAATTGTCTAATGTCCACTGATCAAAGCCGGCCTTAAAAGCATCATGCCGGCGAGCAAATTGAATGTCCAAAAACTGTGCAAATTCCAAAATCCAGAAAATCAGTCCAAAGATAAAGGGACCTAAAAAATGAGATTTACGCTCTGGTCGCATAAACCTCCTAATGATCATCTGTTAAGTAATTTCCTTTAAAAACAATTACTAAAGTATGAGTAACTGATACTAATCAGTTATTTCAATATATGACTAAAGTGTCTGTTACTCAACACTAGTTTAAACCACGGTGAAGTAGTCTACTTATCACAGTGTTGCCAACACTACAGAAAGACTAGAGTTTATTGATTGTTGACTTCCGCAATGTGTTAAGTAGTACTTATCAATCTGATCATTTTATTCAAGCATTCTCTATAAATTTTATCTGTTGGTATAGTTATATTATCTTTATTATAGAGAAAATATGTCTGCAATTAATAGTTGGTAATATTGCACTAATACTCTATCATTATGGCAGCGCGAATAACCTACGTAAATTTACCGAAAAGATATATGTTATATTTAGTGCGTCATAACTTAAATGAGCGCAATGGAATCTCTCATGATGCTACTTTAGGCAACTAAAGTTAAAACATTTCCAATGGTGGAGCAGAAGCCACGTACATGTATGTTAGGTTCGGCTCTAGGTATCGTTGGATTAGTATAACATTAGACTGGATCATCGCTTTAAGAATACTTATTACCCGTGATGCCTGTGTGGATAAGAAAACGAGGGCGAATTAAAAATAATAATAGTGAATAATAATATTCCTTTATTTTAATGATATCTAATACAACGTAAACGTAAAAAAACAAACGCAAACACGCATAGTGAAATGATCAACTATGTTGATCTCTATCACTTTTAAAAATATCAATACAAAAAATATAAATAAAATAAAATAACAACGCAGAGAAAGACAACTATAATAACTGTTCAACGCAATACAATTCATTGCAATAAATTGATGAATTAAAGCTACTTAAAAGCTACTTAACGTTTACTAACAGATTTTATATACGCAAATCTTTAACACGTGCATAACAAAAAGATAGTGAAAAATTACAAGAGATAAACCAATTAAGTGAATATAAAGTAAAAACAATGTAGTTAAAAATGATCAGTCTTAAACAATTCAAGATAACCATTTCCAACAATCGGTTTAAACATAAATAAATGTTTGAAATTGACATTACATTTATTAAATTTAGTAATTGCATCTTTATCAATCCAACTATAAATGAAATTAATCCTACGAGATGGATAGTGGATTATGGCATAGTAGTCTTATTGCCTGAATAAATGTGTTAATTAGTATTTGGATTGATTGAAAAAGTAGCCCATGCGGATTATGAATAGAACTATACACGGTGAATCTGCTATTTGTCAAAATTCTGTAGAGAGATACCATTCATATAGTTTGGCTTTGCAATGTTTAAAATTGAAGTAATATAGTTAGGCTAATAAGAATAAAACGGAAGTAATATAATTAGGCCCAATGAGAATAATTTTAGTTACTCATTAATAAATATTAGTAACATTAAAATTGCTCTTTTGAGTTCGTTGTCTTAAATTTCCGTGTAATGTAATTAATTGTTTAATTTATTAAGGGCAGTGACTTAATATTGAAGTAAACGCCCAGTTAGATTTGAGATCGTTGTATATGGTAATCGGAATAGCTTTCTGAGAATCTCTGTTTCGAAATAACTTGTTTGCTAGTAAGGTAATGTCGCGGAATTTCAAATGACATATACGAATATATTAAGGTCTCCGTACTTTGCTATAAACTTATTGGATAAATATTTAAACTGCCAAACGATTTAAACGTGAGGTTTATGTGGTTAAGAGCTCTTATATCCGCTATTTCAAGAAGATAATTGTGCAATTTTAAATAACTCACATTAAAAGTACATTAAGGTTTCAGAACTTTGCAATGAAAAAGTCAAACCTAATGAGAAACCTTGTATAATCAAGAAATTAAATCTCACTAATTAATTAATTAATCAATAATTTATTAATTTAAGTAAATCAATTATATATCTGGACTATCTCATATTACGTCCATCTATAATATCGAAATCCCCTTTGCTAAGCAGCACACTTAACTAATTAGCAAGACAAATATGTGCGCCTGTCAGAGTACTGTGAAAAAATTGGCTCTTAGCCTATTTTTTCTTCACGTATTTGATAATTTAAATAATAACATTTGAAAATACTCTAAGAGAATATTTAGAGTAGCAAAGTTTATAGTTGTGATATGTGTTTATGACTGTTTTTGTTTGGAGTGGTTTTCTGGATTTCAAGATCTGCACCGTTTTAGAGTTTAGTTTTGCTCGCTGGCTTGGATTTGTTAATACTTTGTTTTATTTAAAGCTTAACGAGTATAAAGCAGTATAAATCTCAAGTGTAGTACCGCCATAGGAAAATAACAGCACCAAAATGGGCGTCGATTGAGTAGATTAGATGAGCCAAAGTGTAGCCTTCATTCGTAATTACTTTTCTTTATCAAGTAGTTGATAGAATTTTGTTTTTCTTCTTCTGAATAGAATTGCAGGAAATAATCTATTAGAATTCCTTTGAGTTTGGGAATTTCAACGATTTATCGCTATTTGTTATATTCTCTCGGTTTTAAATATTTAGCATACTTTATGTCTCGACAACATAATATTTCTACTGAATTAGTATTTCGAGAATCTTTTGAATCTCTTATTCATTAGCTGGTTAGCTTAGATGCAATTAAGGGGCATGTTAAAGCCACGATTTGTTTATTTATTTGCAACACCAAACTTTTTGTCGTCTCATACCGTTATGTATGCATTTCAATAATCTTAATAAAATATTAAATAAGTAGACCTTGGCTAACACAGAACGAAAGTGATTTAGAAATACAGAAATTTAAAAAGAAATGATCAAATGAAATATTTAAATGTGAAATTATTCATAATTATTGACAGAAGATTAAATAAAACTACAATATTATAGTTTACTGTTGCTATATTATTACTTTTGTATTACGAGTTACAAATGATAATGATAAAATAATCTCCAGCGCGGCTAACTAATAGGTCACTAGCTGACTAATAGGTCAGCTTTTAGAGGATTTTTTATATAAGAATTCGCTGGCCGAATGAGTATTAGAAGGATATCCGATAACTCAAATCGCGGAAATCTGTCCAATATCTGTTCATTAATAAGGTAGAGAGAAAAAGTACATGTAAGTATTTTTCGACATTGAAATTTTCCATTGACCAGTGAACGAGAAAACAAGCCCTTACGATTATCGAAATTTACAATTAATTTATATATATACATGTATATATAAAATTTCTTTGATTCATGAGACGTCATTACTTGCACTAAAGAAATATAATTTTCTTGATGCTTTTAGAGACGAAGTTAGCGGAATAAGATCAGTCGATGATATTGATTAATTACATGAACATTAACTATTGAACCAAGAAATTCTCATTTGATTAAATACAATTATAAATGATCAGATACATTAGGTATCGGACGGTTGGTTTCGCGGTATCAAAGAGATAGTACTTCAAATTTGAAGGTTATCAAGACTGCTTAAATAACTTTAAGAAAACTATTGTAAATAACGTTAATTTTACTATTAAATTACTAATAAAATTAATAAATTATTAGTAAATTTAGTTATATTTAAATAAATGCAGTTTTGTAATTGTATATCTGGTATGCTTACCTCAAACCTTTGCACCGAGCAGCAACACATGTGCTATGGCTTATTGATTATTTTGAGACATTTAGATCATCATCATCATCATCATCGTCATCGTCATCATCATCGTCATCGTCGTCGTCATCATCATCATCATCATCATCATCATCATCATCATTATCATCATCATCATCATCATCATCATCATCATCATCATCATCATTATCATCATCTTCCCTAGAATCCCAATTTCGGAACCAAGAATCAGGATCGAGATACGAATAGACCTTCTCCAATTTCCTATGTTCAACACCAATTAAAATGGCCATACCATTCTATTCGTTAAAATTTTTTAAAGCAATTTCTTGAGCTTTGGCACTAAACAACCGAATACCTTTCCTGACGTTGGTTTGGATTTTAAACATTTAAATTAAATCGCTAATTTGATTTTAATACCTAATATTAATAAATGAATGTAAAACATTTCGTTTGAAATTGTATCAATCACTAGTCACTTTATCGGGACTAAACAAAACATTTACGATGAATTGGCTAAAAGCCGGAAAACGTTTAATTATACTAGTTAAACTAAGATTGAAGCTATACGAAAATACTATTTAAATAGCTTCATATTGGATTTAAGAATGGAGAAATATTTTACGTTATATACTGAGTATTAAGAATCAGCAATCAATAAATATACATGTATTATACGTTATTGATACTTTGTGACAGAAACTGCCTGGAATTCTACAAAAATACGGAGTAACTTGTCTAATTCCGAAGAGAAAAAAGATAATTGATAAATTGCTGCAACTGGCCTCATATTTTAGAAGGCCCGAATGTAATTAGGTCACAGTTTAGAGTGACAGTGTTTCTAAATTCCATTGTTTGAAGTAGAGATAACAGACCAGTTGCCCACAGCCGCGACTGCGCCTTCTTAATGGATTACGTATAAATAAAAGCTGCAGTGAATTCTTACAACTTTATTAAATCAGGTATGTGCAAGTCAGGAATGCTTTGCAACGTCCCAGTGTATCATTTTATGTCTTCAGAGAAACCATGTTCTGAACCAGGTTTGAATTCAATTTTAATTAATGATGCAACTGCAGACGAGCTAATGGGTCCGTCTAAATACCGGCACCCACCGTCATATAAAACGGCTCTTTCGACATCGTTTAAAGTCGGCTATTTCAACGATTGTGCACTTCTTTTTCCATTTAACACATCGCAACCACTGATAAGTGAAAACACAATCGTGAAAAATCAAACCTCACTGGATGTATTTCAGGGCGATGGACTGCTTTCGAACACCGCTTTGGCACAGAATGCTTCGAAGCCGATACTGGACGGTTTAGAAACTTTTCAACTGACGTCAAACGAACAATCCAGAGACATTGGAATGATACAGGGATATACAATGTTACAAACAAGAGATATGCCATATAGCCCGCAAGAATACCTGAAACATCTCTCAGAAGTTAGTTCATCTGTAGCGTTAACATTACCAGGTCAACATTCTGTTCATGATTTATTTACTTCAGCCAATAGGACACTTGGTTATGGTTTTAGATCGGATGTACCTGCACATATAACGCGTTCTTCTCCGAAAATTCAAAGCTTCAATAATTTGAATTCTAATCAGGCAACCACATCGGCTAGTGGGTTCTTGGAAACCACTAATAATCCTCAACAAACTAACTGTACACCACTCAACCTGCTTAATTCAGAATTACAAACAACCTGGTGTGATTTGAACTTAAACCTTCAAATTGACGTAAAATTGGAAAAAAGTGAATTTAATCGGGAAGAAGCAATTGAAAATGTACTCAGTGATATTTCAAACAGCATACAATGCAATGCAAGTTTGATAAACACAAGTATAAGTATTGAAGATAGAGAGCTTGAAATGATTCAAATGGAAAAGAATGGATGGATGACTCCAGGCACTTTTCACGAGTGTCCAAAAACATTTGCAGAACAAAAATCAAGTGTACTCAACCAGTTCAGTCCAACTTTAAACGAAGGTCATATGAATACAAAACTGGAAAGCATTATCTCATTTGAAACGATATCGTCGCAACATGTAGCCATGAAAGATAACATAATTATGGACTCTGCGTCCAGCCACCAAAATGAATTAAAGTTATTGGATCAAGGGCATCTTAACCTGACTGCAAACAATTCTAATAAAAGCGTAACTAAGACGAATCTTTTTCAAACATCAAGCGGAGAAATGGCAGAAAACAGTCCTAATAAGTTTGGTGACTTTTCAATCTCTTCGCAAATAGATAACCGATGTCATCAAATGCCTGCGGATTTTATTAAAACTAAAGCGTTAGCAGGTAATAAATCAGCAAACTTTCACGATCATATTCCCAAGGAATTTCTAAAATTTCTTGACAAATTTATAGAACAATGTGACGCTGGATCGCAGTTAGATATCGCGAACGAAGATCTTCTTCTATCAGAATTATTTCTGAGTCCAATTTCTTCTGAATTACAAACGGTCATTTCTGAATCTTTTAGTCCACCTCAGACTGAAGAATCAAAGAGCGAAGAGGTCAATGCATTCCACTACAACACAGGAAATTTTGAAAGACCCAACAGCGGCAATTATCTTAAATTTGGAGTTTCTACATCGGCGGGCGATAATCAAATGGATATTTCTAATGAGACAACCGGAGAGAAAGATGATGATGACGAAAATTTGTTTGCCGTATTTACTCCAGTTACGAAGCGAAGACGTCTGACGCACGCCGGCTGCACAACAATCAGATACCGGAGGCAAAACAGCGATCCAAAATTGGAATCCAAACGGACTCATCGATGCGAATATCAGGGTTTGTATCGACTGAATACGTAAATGTAAGGCGCCTTGAAATATATGGCTTATTCGTTTCTGGTGTCAAGAGTGGATTGGGAAATGTAGTTTAATACTCGTATTCATTTTTTAAAAGCTGATAAGGCTAATGTTAGCGTCAGTTTCCTAACTCGAGAGCGATGTCAGTGACGGGCCAGTCCAGGATTTGAACCTAGTACATACTGATCCGTGGTCGAGTCGAGTATCTTACCGACATCGCGACTGGCTCCAGCCATTATTTATATTTATTAACCAATACAAAATCTAGAATTATTGTTTGAGGTAATAAACACAAAACTGACCTAACCAATAAATATTTTTCTGAAGAGACCTAAAATATTTTATCACAAAAAGTCCAGAATAAAGTGAATTATATTTTCGTTGACTATTTAATTATACTAGTGCTCGTATTAGTCTTTAATATTCGGCTTATTCTCGGAAATCTTGTTAGAGATAATTGGAATGAAAATTATTAAGATATTTCATTAAATCATCATCATCTTCCCTTAAATCCCAGTGTAACTAAATATTTCACTAAATCCTTTCGAAAATTAAAAAATACATAAATAGGAAAAATTTCCTAAAATTCGGATTATTTTAACTTTATCTGACCGTTACACAAATATTGTACGACTGCCCTAAAGTTCCTTCTCCTAAACTTTTTCTCTTCTTCTGGTTTCTAATTTAACTATAAAACATGAAATTTTCTCTCTCTGTCTCAGTAACTTCAGGATATCGGTAACTCCAAGGAACATTAGGTTAAGACTGTTTTACTTAGGTTTAAATCAGTTCTATCCTCCGCTTTCCTTCTCATGCGAATGTTACTAAATCATCTAATATCCCCAGGCTCGGTCTGCCTCCAACCCTTTCCTTTGCAATTAGATTGGTTTTGATGTTTTAAGTAAAACTTAACACAACTTATAAATTCAGTAAATGTTCAAATCCAGTACTCGACTTAACTGTGATATTCTTTTCGAGACTGGAGTTTAACTACATGTAGGTCTTAATTTTTTCCTCTTTAACTAATTAAGGTTGGACTTCCCATACTGAGAAAGACCTCAAACATATATATTTTTATCCTGTATATCTGGATTTCGCAGTCAACTTTATGCTACGATGGTAAATTATTCTTGAGATATCAAAATTGTTTTTATCGTCATCCAGGTGAGGTTAAGCGACGTAGTTCAGCAAACTGTTTCGTACAAACATGTTTTTGATATCTGCCATTCTCTCATTAATATTTTTATCTTTAATTAATCGATTTAATTGATCGATAGCTTTTTGGAATTATCTAGTTTGCGCGATGAGCCCTTAACTTGAAATCATGAGGTCTCTATTTCAATTTCAGCCTTTAAAAAACTGGTAACGGTAAAGCTAATGCTAACGTCAGTTTCCTAACTCGAAAGCGATGTCAGTGACGGGCGAGCAAGAAAGCTTTTTACTGTGAGAAAGCTTCGAAGTATTCTCTTCAACGCTTTGTCTTCACCTTAGGATTTAGTTTTGAAAGGACTAAAATAGTTACCATCAGCCCGCTGCGTGAAAATTTAGCAGCGTGTTAGCTAGCGGTAAAACACTACAGGCTAGGATCTGGTGAAGATATCCTGCAATCTTAAAGTTTGCAAACTGCGCCATATTGATTAATCACACAACTACAGTAGTTATATGATTAATGATATAGTGATGTACTCTCCTCGCTCTCTCTCTCTCTCTCTCTCTCTCTCTCTCTCTCTCTCTCTAGTCTACCAAATGGTTCGTATAGTGTGCATATTCCTTCTCATAGTCTGTTATAACGCTCCATAAAGAGCAATCAATCGATCAAAAAATTACTTTCTTCGCAAAAGAATAACAAGGCCCATATCCACTACGAATGTAACGCATAGCTTGCTAGAATACGGCTTCTGATGTCGCTTTCCTGTTGCTTTCCTTCGTTTGTTTCTTAGTCTCCTCTTAATAATCGTGCTGTCTATTGTTGGTCTAATTTTTCAAGACTAGGACAGATTGAGAGCATATTGCAAAGAGTGTTTTTTAAATTTTCTGTAATTGTGTTCATAGGCTGCGGAAAAGCGTACACAAAGAGTTCACACCTCAAGGCCCATGAACGGATTCACACAGGTAATTGCTTAGCTTACTTGCCTAAATTTCATTATTTTGGTTACGTATTATTCTGTAGGCTAATGTAGTCTAATGTCGCTAAAACAACGTTCTGTGCCTATATCGTCTATATCGACACTAGCTGGAGCAAGTGGCGATGTCGGTAAGATGTTCGACAGCGGATCAGTATGTGCGGGGTTCAAATCCTGGACTCGCCTGTCACCGGCATCGCTTTTGAGTGAGGAAACTGACATTAGCAGTAGCTTTACCAGCTTTTTATAAATATTTTTCGTAGCTATTAACACACCGGATGTCTAACGTGAACATTAAGATCTGCCCAGCGTTTATACTCAATTGATGAAGAAGAAATGAAATGTTTCTGTTAAAAGAATGGACAAAACTAAAAATGTATATTTATATTTATATTTGAACTAAATTATTTGAAACTTTATTTTTCATATCGGTTTATACAGTGAAGTTTAATTACAAGTTCATTCAGTGATGAAAATTATTATGTTTATGTCACACAAGAAAAAGATCAGTTATCAATACTATGCACATAGTTCTTGATATAAAAAATGCACGCCACAGATCAATTGTGAACGGTAAAGCTAAGTAATATACATGTAGGAACTCAACGCTAGAAGCACTCTTTTGTTCGAATTACATTTCACTTTCTTTGACGGATATGCGCATGTAAATAGCGAATGCACAAAAGAAATTCAGTTCACAAAGTTTATGCACAGTAGCTTGTTTGTAATGATATACATGTAGTATCTAGGCCTATAAGAGTTCGTGTATGGCGTAACTTCGTTTTCAAAATTCTTGACATTTTCGATTCATCGTGACTTTCGACCTTGTAACCGCACTCAAAGATTTAAAAGACCAACAGTAAATAAAATGGGCAAATTTTGGCACTTGTATCTGAAATGCATATGTTAAAATTAAATATTATGAAGACAATTTACTGCTTTAGGTATGTGATTGTCAATTAGCGAAAGCTACACGTCAATCCTTTAAACTTGTTAAGTTGTTTTAAAACTTACTATTAGCTTAGGCCTAAATAAGTACGGGACGTATGCAAGAGATTCAACTGTTCAAATATCTTAAATAGTTTAGCTATATTTTAAAATTAGTTGAAGTTATTAGTTGGTAACTAAGGTAAGAAATGTAATCTATTTATTTATAAATTCACTTATAATGGAATGATCATCATTAATATATGCACATATATATCAGCAAAGTGGCAGGCCAAGTGGCCAATTGTTCAGATAATTGGAAGGTCCAAGGGTATAAAATCATTCTCAAAATCTGCTTTCGCGCTCCATAAAGAGCACTTCATAGATCAACAGATTAATTTATTAGCAAAGGCTATGCCTTATTCATATCTTACGAAGTCTATAGTTTGGAAAAAGCTTTGGCCTACGAGATGATTTGTCGTTGCCTAAGTTCTTGCATAGTCGTCTCTTTCTACGCGTGCAACTAACGGTTCGTTGGTCTATTCTTTTCCTGGGTGTCATGATGATCTAATATTATAGCTGTTTTTCTCAACATGTTTAAACAATTTGGCAAAACTTGCAGTCATTTTTCGATTCAGTGCCATTTTTATATTTTGCCTCTGATCACATGTGAGCTCAGTTCAACTCATGAGCAGTGAATGAGTAATTTCTGATTTTATCTAGTGTCTATATTTTGTGGATGCTTGTGCTTATGTTTGTGGTTATATTTTGTGTTTTTCTGCTTATGTTTTCGTTTAGACTTTATGTGTCTTTATGTTTATGTTTGTGCTTTTATTTTGCCTTTGTTTGTGTTTATATTTTATTTCTCTCTAAGCTTATAATTGCCTTTGTATTTTTCATTTACCTGTGTTTATGTTTGTGTTTATATTTTTACCTGTGTTTGTGCTTATACTTTGTGTTCATCTGTGTTTATATGTTGTGTTTGTTCAGGTGACCGACCTTACAAATGTCGTTTCTCGGACTGCAGTCAGCGCTTTGCCCGGTCAGATGAGCTGACGAGGCACATACGTAAGCACAAGGGAGACAGGCCCTTCAGTTGTCCTGACTGTGGGCGAAACTTCGCCCGCTCTGATCATCTCGCCCTTCACACTAATCGTCATAAGTCCCAACAAAAGAGGGCAAGTGCTGAGCAAAGAATTGCCCAGTTATATCAGCAGTCTAATGTGTGATGAATAAATGTAATGCGTAAATGTAATGTGTTAATGTAATGTGTAAATGTAATGTATAAAGTCTAATGTGTAAGAAAAGCTTATCTATTCTTGCAAGGGATTTAAATGTGAAATAGCAGAAATTTCAGCTTACCTGTAGATCATTTGATTTCCTGTTAAACAATGCAGTTTCCAGCCCTTCTATTATAAACAGTTTTCGATGCTTCAGAATACAAGAGGTGATGGAACAAATTAGAACGAAAATAAAAAAGAACATTTAAAAATATAGAGTTAAAAAATAGTTTTTAGTTGCTTCAATTTGATTTAATCAAATATATTTCATCAGATTAAATTTGATTCAACTAGGTTAATTTTAGTTAATAAAAGCCAGAATGATTGAGAGAAAAATCGGTAAACACCGGTAGGATGTTTTGTGCTGGTTTTTTTCAATTACAATTCTTTACATACGGCACTGAGAGGCAGCGACAAAACAACTTGAATTCGCATTTTTGAGAAAATCCAATGGTACGAAAAATTTGTATACTCCGGTAGATTTGAGATCATTTTGTTAAAATAGATATTTGAAGTAACTGCAACATATTATAGTCTTCAATTTCTGAATAGCAGAAATCAATTCTCTTAAGCTGATCATAATCTTAATTAGGTTTGTCTCATAGTTTCAATGTCACCTGATTATTAACAGCTTATTTTTCGAAGGAGAGCTCGTTATGAGAAAGAGCAAGCTACGTGAAAGCAGCATGTAGGTATGAATATGTAAATTGAACCTATAGCTTGGCAGAACACTGAGAAGAAAGAGAGTGAGAGAGATAAAGAGAGAATGAGGAGTCTATGATCTAGCCATAGCCTCCTGTGATAATTAGCAAGTGTTATAGGAGTCTATAATTTAGCGTTACTGTGATGCTATAATATTGTGTTGCTAAAAGTTGGTAAAACTTTCAATATTGTAGATATTGAATGGCAAAAGTAAATAAGAAGCACAACAAAATTGTAGGAAAAGATATAATAGCAACGTGATCATATACGTAAATGGTATGTTCGTTTATTTATTTATTGATTTGTCTATACATGTTTATTTAGTACATTTTTGCATATTTTCAATCGACGTAATTATATAAGAATTCATTTTGCATCACAATGATTGAAGGGATAAATAAATTACAATCTAGATAAACTAATACAATCTGAATTGACAATTTTGGAAACTGCATATATATATATACGTGTATATATATATATATATATATATATATATATATAGATTATATTTTTGTGTACAATTTGTCCTCTTAGCCTTATTGTACATATATGTTCCTTAAATTGTTGATAAAAAACTCTACATATACATTATCACAGTTTCAATTAAAACTCCACTATGGACAGTTATAAATTAAGCATTCAGAAAACGACATCTGAAATGAGTAAAATATAGGCTAAAATGAATTTACAGAAAACAGCTAGTTACAGTATAAAATGGCTTCTTCTTTTACCATACTGGCATTATGTAAGTAAACACCATTAATATTAATTGTAAATGATTGCTCATCAGAATGCGCAAGTTGCATAATTTTTTAATGTTCATGCTTATACGTCTAATTTTATGCGAGTAGCCTATATTTTCTCTCAGCATTTTGTTACATCTACATTATATATTTAAAGATGTCTATTACTTGTTAGTTCCTAATTTAAGTTTAATATCTAAGATGTACTTATTATTGTTATTGTTATTGTTATTATTGTTATTTGTACTTGTAATTTCTGATAATGCATTACTGGTTTTATTCATATTCTTTATGCTAAATACCACAGTACCACAGAATGGACAGCGAAAGTTAAGTAGCCTGGTGGTATAAAGCCACAATCGGCGTAGAGACTAGAACAAACAATATGTTGGTGACACTTAAAATATTGTATTTATTTGAATATTGTTTAATATTTAATGATTATTTAATATTTAAAAACTCAACTTGTTACATGTCCATATATTGTTTGTCTATGGTGTATAATAATAATATACAGATTGCATGCAACGATATAATCTTGTCATCTTTTCTGAAAGTGTTTCAGTATATGAAGGATTTAACGTCCGTTTTGGCAGCGAGATATAGAATCTGAAATACTGAGATATTTCAGGTGTCAGCAGAATGAATTTTTGTTTATCAATATTGCAATTACATCGTATTTACAATGTTTCAATAATAAACGGCAGAAATTCAAATGAAAAATAAAATGTATGAAATATGTGGGAACGAAACGAGAAATATGTGAGAATGAATTTGAGAGTTGATGAGATTAGAGCTCAGTCGAGATAGAGATGGTATAGTCATATAGTCATAGTCATAGTCATATAGTCATATAGTCATATAGTCATATAGTCATATAGTCATATAGTCATATAGTCATATAGTCATATAGTCATATAGTCATATAGTCATATAGTCATATAGTCATATAGTCATATAGTCATATAGTCATATAGTCATATAGTCATATAGTCATATAGTCATATAGTCATATAGTCATATAGTCATATAGTCATATAGTCATATAGTCATATAGTCATATAGTCATATAGTCATATAGTCATATAGTCATATAGTCATATAGTCATATAGTCATATAGTCATATAGTCATATAGTCATATAGTCATATAGTCATATAGTCACAGTTATAGTCATATAGTCATAGTCATAGTCATAGTCATATAGTTAGAAAAGCAAAATAGAATGTAGTGAATAGAGTTTGAGAGGAGCTGGATGTTGAGCTAGAGACGTTGACTACAACTGTCGTGGGATGCGTTAAGTAATACATGAAAAATAGGGGAGTGACTGACGATATAGTGTGAGACAGAGAGGAGAGAAGAAAGTCTATACCGATGCTGCTAAACTATGATTCAATGGAAGATAATAATGATGACGATGAATACTGCAATTAAATCAAAAGATTTTCGTCAAAACTAAGCGCCAAATACTTAAGTAATAGGCATTTAAGAAAAAAGCGGCTTCAGAGTAATTTTATGATTTTAAATACAAACAGTAGTAACTTATAATTTTTCAAAGTTTTGCAAAGATACTTAGCAACAATATGCTTAGATTTTTGCTTTCGAAATTTAAAAGAAATCTGCCAAAAGATGTTTTAAATATTATATTTTTCTTACGAGTTTTAAGTTTCTTTGCCACTCTGTATTAATAGAACTATAGGGCAAACCTAAAACTCAACTGTAGGAGTAATTCCTAAACATGCATGGTGTAACTAAAAGATTAGACTGAAGAATAAACCCGAGGCTTTTTTGGTTTATCAAACAAGTTCGCTAACAACTTGCCACTTTCCTAATCAACTGTGTCCTACAATTCTAATAGACCTCCTGGATAGTTAATCGTGCTATATAAATAATTTATGGCGACTCGCGATTATGGAAACCAAAGATAAGTGCCGCTAAAGTGCAATACAGGATAGACGGTATTGCCATTCGCTCACTCAACATCTTCCGCACAAAACGTAAATTACTCCAAAATCATTCAAGTTGTTTATAAAAGCGATCTTGCTGCATAAAGCTTTGTCGCAAGTTTGCAATTCACGCAGTCTTAAGACATAAAATTGTTCCGAAAGTCTCAAACATTTGAAATGGATATTAAAAACAGAAAAAATTTACAAATTACTGGATAAAATATAACAGCTATTGCTTTCAGTGATGTGACTCTTGGTTAAGGAAATATTGTTAATCGTAATTTTTAATGCTACTGAAAATTTAAAATTACTCTATGATTAACCTACGATGTCATTTATTCTGAAAAGTACAAATATTGTTACCATTCAATTATTGGCATTTTATTCTAATCATTATAAGCCAGAGAGATTGATAATTTAAAAGTAAACAATCAGTAAGGATCCAATGGAGTTGACTTCACCAATGGTATTGGCAGACTTATTGAAGAGCAAGCCGGCGATAAGCAAGAAACCTCTTTTCTTTGGCAAAGGCTTTCCACGATTTTGCAAAGATTGAACGCATTTGCTTCAGTAAATCTTTCAAGCAGCTGGATGAGCTAGAGTAGCCGGGCGGCGATTCAGCAGGTATTACTTTTATTGTTTTATCAACCCCCGCGTTCTTTACATCCGGGGTAAAAAATAATAATAGTAATAGTAACAATAACAGATATATAGATTTTTATCTTATTTTTTAGCCAAAGGCCCTAAAAAACTCAGGGAATTGAAATAATAAAAAAAGCAATTTAAAAGCTTAACGTCAGTTTCTTCATATAAGAATGGTGCCAGGGACGTCCACTAAGTACATGTCGCTACAAATCAATTAACGAAAACGATTTTTGAAAACATGTGCTGAAAAGAAAGAAAACAGATCCTACAAGGGGCAGGTCCGGTGATCAAAAAGATCAAAATAAAATGTTGAGTCATTCTACAATACTATCATGATCTGAACCAGTATCATATAATTATTAGGTATCTGTAGGTATCTGTAGGTATCTGTAGGTATCTATTAGGTATGCATGGCTCCGTTCAACTGCTTGAATCGTGACTGAGATGTTCACACTAGAAAAATACACAAGAGGAAAATGACGTTAAACCAGGTCTTAGTCTTTACAAATTAATAGATATGTAATACGTTTCACAATTGTGAATTTATTCCTTGAAAGTGTCTTAGTTTTGTAATTTCGGTAGTTTGTAGATGGTGATATTTATACCTAGTTATCTCAATGTTCTTTTACATAAATCTTGACACTTATAATATAATTATAAATACTTATAACGCCTATGTGTGTATCAAACGCTGATGTAAGGAAGTCAGAAATAATTAAAGTAAATAAAGCAGGTTAGTCCGTTTCGGCTGAAAGTTACTGAATAGGGTAACGATTATTAAAAAGGACACGTAAGCGCCAAATTAATAAAATTAAATTGTAATATTTTAATGAGTTTATCGTCACGAGCTGATCATCCGTTAGTAATTTGTAAGGACATTTTCCACGTTATATTTTGCCTGATTACGTGTTTCACTATATAATTTTGTCGGTATTCATTACATTTGCGCCTTACAACCTAAAATAGATTTCTTCTTTTAATTTAATTTCAAATTCTAGTTAGAGACGTTGTAACAGATCCTTGCTAGTAACGAATGACTAAATAGTATACGATCGCCACAATTCCGTCTTGTACATTTAGCATCGAAAGAAGATCTGCAGCAGATACGATAATATCAAATATAGGAACTGTAAAGAAGCAATGGAGTATTATGTCCATCCCTAGTATTTCCCACAATTGCTTAATGTCTATTTATATTATGTAGGCATATGAATGCATACTCATCATCATCATCATCATCTTCATCATCATCATCTGCCCCTTAATCCCAGTTTAACTAGTGTCGGGATGCGAATGTACCTTCTCCACTCGTCTCTATCCCATACCATATAAAAATATCTTCCATTCTTTTTAGAAAATTTTGTAGCAAATTCTGGAGCTTAGGCGCTCACCAACTGTATGCCCTTTCTGACGATGGTTTGGATTTTAGTGCTTTAGACGCCTTTTACGACACGTGCAGTCACCGGTTGGTCAATTCTTCAAACTATCCGGACACAACACGGGGAATACAAATGCAAACTATACAATCAAAGATAAAAATACAAAAATATTGAAATAAACACATACTACCTGAGCGTGAGCAAAAAACTCTAAATGTCACCTATCATTAAAAGCTGTAGATGGTTCCAGATGTACGGTCGCGGTCAACGCCTTGCTAAAAAGTAAAATTGAATGAAAATGCGACTGAAAATCTAGGATTGGTCAACATGAATATGATTCAAAAATATTGAGAAGTACACAAGAATCATTAATGATTTACCGGTGACTGTATCTTCGTAACTCAAATTCAAATTTCCTTTTATTACAGATCTGACAAACGCAAATGATTAGCACAAATCATTTTTCAAATCATTAACTGAATACATAAATTGTTTTACAGTTGTAAATCTTTTTTGTAATGCATCCATCTGAATTTTTAAGTTTCAACATTGAACATACTGAGTTACATATCACTCAAATCATCAATGAAAATATCTAAATAAAATAAATGCTAATATCGAGAGATATTATAAATACAGATTATAGTATTTCTATTAGTATAAAATTCTAAACTCCAGTGTTCAGCAGCTTATTACAACAATTGGTAGACACTTTACGGTTATGCTATTGAGCTGAGCCAGTTGAAGCATAGGCCTATTTAATTTAAATTCACTGTGCACTATAATTCAGATAAATCTCATTAAAATGAATTACTCAGAGTTTGACAAATTTTAGGTGGCCCTATAATATATCTCTGGACTGTTTTTCTCGATTTTAAGTTTTGCACCGACTTTGGAATATTTGCTCGTAGTATAGGATTTGGCTCAATAGTGCTCGATGTTGTCATTGACAACAGTAGCACATCAATTGCATTAATTGTCGCTGTTGTTGCTTTTTCTGCTGCTATGAAATGTTTTATAAATTTTAAAGTTTCTGTATGATTCAAATTAGTCATATGTTATTGTTACTTTCCACTTTATTACATAAACTGATTCTTTAGACGCCGTGAACGGAATATCACGGAGTTACTTCCATCCAGATTGATGTCGATGTAACACTGAGCAGCCTCTAACACCGGAAGAACTAATCTAGCCGGATTTTGATCAGGCAGAAACACTCAAGATTTACGACACCATTTGGGTGGTTCCAGTTTTTTCCGTGTGAAACCTTTTGACCCAGCACAAACATTGGCGACCTGTTTACTGCAGCCTTAACTCTGACTGGTTGAGGTTAGTGATGGAGGTAGGGGTTTGCCTATTGAGATCATTTGGGCTAGAAGATTTTGTCAGAGCTCTCTCTCTCTCTCTTTATGTCTCTCGATATCTTTCTGTCTCTCTTTCTCTCGCTTCCTGTCTCTCAAACTTACACATTTTGAGACGAAGTATAAGCCCAAGGACTAGATTCTGCAGCTTTTTACGTCTTTAGTTGCGCACTATCCAGACCATAGATCAGCTGTTAGCATAATTCAATAGAAGTTCAGCTTAGGTGTTAATCTCCGAGGCGGTCGAATATCTTACCGTGAAAGCATGGCCTATCGCTCCTTGAGTTTCTCAGTTCTTCCTTAGTCGCCTCTTACGGCATGTGCAGTTAACGGTTAGTCTATTCTTCACTGTCCCGGACAAAATACGTGAGTTAATTGTCCATCTATTCTAAAGTTTCATTTGAACGAGCAATCTTATTGAAAAAATGGGCGTAAACTAGAGTCAGTAACTATAAATATAGTCTCTCTTAGTGCAGTGCCTACTGGCAGGTCCATGGTATATAACGCCTCCACTCTTCTCTGTCTTCCGCCTTCCTCTTCATTTCCACATATGAGTGGGTCTTTAAGTCATCTAACGTACCTAATCTCGGCCTGCCCCTGCCTCTTTTCCTTCCATTCTACTGTAAATATCAGTAAAAAATAAAAATTTGATACTACAGCTCTTTATAAACTATGGCCCACTTGACCATATACTGGCACTACTTCAATCTACGTTTACATTTAAACTCTTCATCATTTCCGGTGAAATAGACGACAGAAATCTCCTGCACTTTTCTGTTGCAAACAGATCATCTAGTTGTATTCAACAAGTGTGACTCCCACTGTGACCTATTAACGTCTGTTCTTTGGCTACTTCTATGCCATTTAACGCCGTATATTTGTCAATCGAGGATTATATGGTCGTAATAATTCGAGAGACGCCCGTTCGAAGCTTGTAAATTTTGACGAAAGACAATAGTTTATGATTAAATTGTTATCTTTGAATTTAAATCTATCGCTTGAATAATCTATCGAATAGCTTCTCACACCATCAAAAGCTCACAATTAGTAAAATTTCGCCAGAAATAAATATGTTTTCATTGAGTTGGGGTCGATCAATAGTTTTTGATATTTGATATATGGAACTTATTTTTTATTCAAGTATCTTTGGAGCATTAGATTTGGCTAACTCTAACGCCAACTTGTCAAAGCAACACAATTTCTCATCGTATTAGGTAGTCGCTCGTTTTCGTTTTTATCTTCTATTGTTTGGAACGCTCTGCCTCCCGATCTTCGCCTATATTCTACTATTTTCACTTTCTGTAATAGGCTGAAAACACATCTCTTCTCAAGATATTTATATAATTTTTCTCAATTTTCCATAATCTTCTCAAGAGATTTATATAATTGTTCCTGGCTGTTTTTTTCACCGGGCATACATCGGACTTTCTCTTCAGATCATGTTGTTTAAATCGTTTGAATGAATCGACATGCAATTACTTCTGATGTGAGAAGTCCGTTACATCCTCCGTGTATAAGAAAAAGGACGTTAACCTGTGCTATTATTATTATTATTATTATTATTATTGTTATTTTATTATTATTCCTATTTTATTATTATTCCTATTTTTTTATTTTTTTTATTTTATTATTATTATTATTATTATTATTATTACTACTACTACTAGTAGTAGTAGTAGTAGTAGTAGTAGTAGTAATATTAGTATTAGTAGTAGTATTATTATAAGGTTACCCTAAATAAATATTCAATATGATGTACGCCTGTTTCTTTTAGTAATGTTACAAAATATTCTTGAAAATGATATCAAATGAAAACAAGCAGCGCTATCTCTCTCTCTCTCCTACACGTTCTCTCTTTATCTCTCTCTTGCTCTCTCTCTCGCTCTCTCTCTTTCTTTCGCGCTCTCTCTATCTCACTCTCCCTCTTTCTTTCTCTTTTGCGCTTTATCTCTGTCTCTCTCTCTGTCTCTCTGTCTGTCTGTCTGTCTGTCTCTCTCTCTCTCTCTCTCTCTCTCTCTATTCTATGATAGCGCGCAATTTGGCGCGACCTTTACAATAGCTGCCATCAAATTGCGAAGTTTTCGATGTTCCAGATTGTTACAAATTTATGTTCGTCTCTAACGCCCGTACTAACATTCGAAGCTATAGCCTCGTGATCATCAGCTAGTCGCATGCAATTCACGCAGTCCAATAAGCCGTTAGATCAGCCGGTGGTTTGCAAGCAATCATACGGAGAGATTAACTATACATAAGGTGGATTTTACATTACTGGAGTAATCGTTGACCACCATCTTCGAAGATTTTAGCATGCGTTGAATATGCTGTATACCAACACCCAAAACCAATTCGGCAATCTGTTTATCCAATTATTTTCCAATTATTTAGTTAATTATTAAACTTTTCAAAATGAAACTTGATTTCAGGTTTTATCTTTTGCGTTTTTGCCGAATGACCGTATTAATGTACATAATTATTCATATCACAGTCTGCTTTCAGGCTACAAAAGAGGAATCCATCGTTTAACAAGTTGATCTCCGCCATATCTTACTCAACGTTTATTTCCAAAATGTAATACTGTGTATTTAAATCATTAGAATATGAGCAAAAAGGTGAGTTCTTGTATGAATCAAAGACGTATTGTATTTTCGAAATGTATTTAAAATATATTTATATAAAAGGTATTTTTGACACTCCGAAATTATATTTTCTTTTTATTACGTTGTCTAAGTGTTCATAATCGTTGTCGTTATTAACTCTGAACAGTTTGCAGCAAGATTTTAACCTAAATCTCACAATACAAAACAAAGATTCAACCAATTACCCAATTAAAACATCGCCTCAAACTAGTTCATTTAAGTTATAAGTATCCAACCGGCTAGCTAAAAAACAATTTTATTAGTGGATACGCACTTTCATAAAAATATAATTCTATAAAAATATAATATAAATTCTCTCAGTAGTGCTCGATGTTGTCATTGATGACTGTAGCACTCTAATTGTTGTTATATTATTGTTATTCATAAATTATTTTTATAATTTTTGATATCATACATTGTCCTAGTCATTACTTTATTTTATTTCTAATGAAACTTACAATCTTACTTATCAAACTTACAATCAATCTTACAATCAATCTTACAATCAATCTTACAATCAATCTTACAATCAAACTTACAATCAAACTTACAATCAATCTTACAATCAATCTTACAATCAATCTTACAATCAAACTTACAATGGAACTTACAATCAAACTTACAAATTTATTTCTCAATCTTACTTATCAAACTTTCAATCTTACTAGTAATGAAAAAATTGTTAGCTAACAAAAACAAATAATTAAACTAGATATAAATATAAATAAAAAATGGAAAGCAGCTTCGGGATTGTAAAGCATCCATGGTTATGTACCAGTATGATGTCCACGTGGAGAATATAAAGCCTTCGAATCCTCTGATGTCAACTCATAGCAAGCCGGTGCGCTGATTACTACATTCATTTCCGCTAGGACTGAGTTTTGAAGGATCGCTTCTTTGGATAGGCCTATATGAGCAATTCTAAGGTGAATCGTAATGAGTTACTAGTTTAACTATAATAGCGACGGATTAATATTTCTGCTATAGCGATAGTCTAGTTAATAGATAGCAGGTCCAAAGCACTAAGTGCTTTTTATAATATCCTTTTTCGCTCTGAAATTCGGACGCTATTTAAGTTGCTCAGAAGACGGAGTCTTTCAAAGACAAGAACTTTTCTTTACCTAATGGCTGAGCCAGTATGAAGAAGGCTGTACGTCAGGCTCTAGTTTCTTTTGAACAAAAGCTATAGCTTTATTGACGATACATTGTACGTTTTAAAATTAAAATTATAGAGATGCTAGATATTTAATTCTGATAAAGCATTAAGTATATACCTTTTACAAACGATATTTGCTAATGCTCGTAATTGTGAAAAACTGTACGTCTCGTATAAATCTGACAAACGTAGATATTGAAAATAGTCTTTTTGGAGTTTTTCATGAACTTGTGCCATATGACCATTGATTTTTGCATAATTGGTACTTCAATATAGGCTTCGCTGAACGGGCAGGATATAAATTCAGTTACTAGGAAATACAGTTTTAGCTCCATTAGGTCATTTAGCCATCTCTGCGCACTTAGGCATCAATATCCTTAACCCATTTAGCCTTCTAGTCATATATTCCATTTAACCATCCGTGTCTCATTTAGACTGCTTTTTTGCAGAAGTTCAGTATATTTTATCTCAGCGTCAGTGGTAATGTGAATATGTTTGCGCCATTAACGTAATATTGATAAGTTAATTATTCGGACTGGTTAAATTGTTGTGATGCTGGTATTGCTTTAGATAAGTAGTTTACTGTTCGACTGATTTACTAGTTGAACATATTGTTCAATCAACGAGCATCAAATATATCTACTAAATATTTTTTAAACTAAATGCTAAATATTTCTAAATAGGCCTACGTTATCTCCGGACTGATTTTCTGAATTTTGGAATTTCCGCGATTTTAGACCTTCTCTTTGATCACTGGCTTGGATTTATCTCAATAGTGCTCGATGTTGTCATGGACGACAGTAGCACTGTAATTATTATTATTACTATTGCTATGATTAGTATTAGTAAAATTATTATTATTAATAATATTATTTTTAATATAATTATTTTTAACTCCCTAAGAAGGGGATTCCTTTTTATAATCTTTGCTCTCTGCACCGAAATGCCGTGTCACCAAACGTACCACGGAAACAAACTGCATTGCACCGCTGCAGGGCCATTAACTTAACAAATTTTGCACAGTACAAATTTCCTTATTATTATTATTATTATTATTAGTAGTAGTAGTAGTATTAGTAGTAGTAGTAGTAGTAGTAGTAGTATTAGTATTATTATTTTCATCATCATAAAAGCGATTCCTGCTTGTTTTAATAAAAAATTATCTTTAATAGTTGAGTAAATAGCCGTATGAGCATTGATTGATTCCATTTCAATTTTCATACGTAATTTGTGATTTGGCACGAAGGTAAAGATCCACAAGTAATGCAAAGATTAATTCGGTTCGCTACTGCATGGATCCACAACGATTCCATCCAGTGTCCATAAGCTGCAACCAGCGCCTAAACCTCCTTTTCTTTAATTCCCTTGACTTTGGACAGAATTTCTGGATTTTGGAATTTGCACCGTTTTTGGACCTTTCATTTTCCTCGCTGGCTTGATTTGACACAATAGTGCTCGATATTGTCATTGATGACTGTAGCACTCTAATTGTTGTTATTATTATTATTATTATGATATACAGATAAGAGAATTGAAGAATTGTATGGCATTTTGTCAACTGATGATGATGAGCTAAAATGAATTTTTTAAAATTTTTTTCATGAGTAGTTGTTGCTAAAAACAACCCTCTGTCAAATTTCATAGTGTCATGTGACTTTTAACAACATTCACTCATGGCTTACATGTAGGTCTTGTGGCCTATGTAGCATGTGTGAATTGCTTATCTACCCATGAGGCATGCAATGCTACACAACATTTTAAAACATTTTACATAATCTCTAATAATAATCATAATCTAAGTTATCTATCTGGACTTTATTTCAATTTGGTATCTTAATTTACTTTCCTCCAATTCATGAAATATAGGTCGGTGTAGAAAGTATTGACAAGGATCTGATCATAAAATATTTGTGACACTGCGTTCAATCCAATTGCAAGATACTCTTATTTATACTTCCAGCCTAAACTAGTCATTAAATCTAGTCATTAATGACTAGATCCAAAGATCGAATACTCTACAGTATTTATTCAATGCTTTCAATAGACACTATTGTAACCTATCATATATCATGTATATTATGGGCGCTCTGTAGTAGTGAAGCAGGATTGAAAAAGGTTATGAATGGTCGGAATGTCACAGCATTGAGATATGGCATGCAGATAATATAAAACAGACAACGGTGTATATAAATATATATATATATATATATATATATATATATATATATTTATGAAATATTTTCCCCCAGGATTAAATGGTAATTAATCCACCAAACTGAGGAAAGCAACGGGAAACCACCTCAGAAGCCATATTTTCCCAAGCTATAGGTTACATAAGGTATGGATAAGGCACACACTTCGTGAAGGGATTAACTTGTTGATCTAAGGAGTGCTCTTATGGAGCGAGAAAACTTTGAGTATGAATATGTACCTTGAACCTGCCACTTGGCAGTGCACTGAAGAAGATATATAATATATATATATATATATATATATATATATATATATATATATATATATAATAAAGCACGAATTAAACTGCATTCAACAAAGATACCTCAGAAGAATTTTAAATACCCACTATTTCGACCACTTAAAAAATGAAACTGTACTCGAAAGGAGTGGACAAAGAAAATTAAATGAAATAGTGCCTGAGAGAAGGTTGAGGTTTCATATATACAAACTGGGGCAAAAAAAAGTAATCCCCTAGTGAAATCTCAATAACTTTGAGAAAACTCAAAATATCTATACAACATTTACGGAGCTTCGAGGGGAGGAATTTCTGCGTATATCCTGCATATTTGATGAAAATATTTTCATTAGTTACGAAATTACAGCATTTCTAAAAGAAAAGTGCTAAAATCAATTTTAACAAGGCTTTTCGAAATGTCAGTCGTTCCTTTAGAAGAAAATAACGACCCTGAAAAGGTCGTGTACTTAAGTGGTGGAGTTTAAGCCTGCACTACCTTGTTAGCTACTCCAATAAAAAGTGCTTTAATTTCGTTCTTCTGTTAAAATTATTTCTAAATTTTGAAGAAAATGTCTGGCACTTTTGTTTAAAAAAGTCTTGTTAAAATTGATTTTAACATTTTTTTCGAAGAAACTCTGTATTTTTGTTATTACTGAATATATTTTCACCAAATTTGCAGGATATATGTAGAAATTCCTCCTCTGGAAGCTCCGAAAATTTTGTAAAACTATTTTGAGTTTTGTCCAAGTTATTAAGAATTTTGTTAAAAAAAGCCTTGTTAAAACTGATTTTGCACTTTTTTCGTAGAAACGCTGTAATATTTTTCCTGCTCAATAGATTTTCATCAAATTTGCAGGATATAGGAAGAAATTCCTCCCCTAGTAGCTCCATAAATTTCGTAGAGATATTTTGAGTTTTCTTAAAGTTATTGAGATCTCGCTAGGGGATTATTTCTTTTTGCCCCAGTATAAATGTATATATATATATATATATATATATATATATATATATATATATACATGTATATATGTATATATATATACATGTATATATATATATATATATATATATACATGTACACATACCTTGCATACACATATGGTCTTCTTCTTCTCTAAGTGCCGTGCCTGTTCCAAGCCTGGGGGGTCATGGTCATATTCCTCCATATGTTATTTCCTTTGACCATGACATACTATATCATAATACAGCGGTGGGCGATTAATCCTTCCGCCAGGTATTTTTCTAGAGACACCATCTCTATCCAGCTGGCCGTTGACTTTGATATCAAAAGTTCGTCCGCCCATTTCTGATGGCTGGTCATCATAGCCTTTTACTCTCCCGAGTCATCCACAAGGCAGTGGAGCACATGTAACTACATTTAAATGAGACTTACATTCGAATAAATTATAAATTTGTAGGTGACAATATAGGTTATTATCTTGACTAATTTTGTATACTTATGCGCTGTCTTTAGATTATCATAATGCATTTCGACTAATAACATAAGTAACCGAATTACTGTTCCTGATAAATCTAATGCATGCGTTCGAGTTGAAAAATACCGGTTATCAGTTTAATAGTTGTACCTGAGAACTCTGCATGATGGACTTCGAAGCAATAAACTGTGACCCAAACCTAATCGGTAAGATTTAAAGTTTTCTTTGACATGGTTTTAACCGCAACAGACAGAGTTGAAACTTCACATGTAAAGAATTTAATTAAAACATTTCTATTAACCTATATCTCTGATAAATATTTGTAAATGCAGGAAACTTCTGTATGATACTCATTATGTTGGTGGAATAAATTGAAGCACATTACAAATTTTAATTTTCTATCAACAGTTTAGTTCTTCTATATTTTATTTGGGGAGCGGATAATTATTCCGATTCCTAAGGGTGATAGGAAATGTGATAATGTTAAAATTGAAAATTATAGAGGAATAACAATTAGTTGCATGCTGTCCAAGATATTTGAAAGTTGTATATTACGTTATGTAGGCAATTATTTCCTGACATCCGTTCGTCAATTTGGTTTTAAGCAAAAAGTGGGATGTAGTAACGCAATTTATTCTTTAAGAAAAACTATTGAATATTTCACAACTAAAAGCTCTAATGTAAATATTTGTTCGTTAGATGTATCAAGAGCATTTGATAAAATTAATTTCAAAATGCTATTCTGCAAATTGATGAACAGAAAATTATGAAGAGTTCTAATTGAACTATTGTGAAATTGGTATGGCAAATTAAATTCACGTGTTAAGTGGAATGATGCTGTATCAAGTAGTTTTATCGTTACTTCGGGAGTAAGACAGGGCGGCATTTTATCTCCAATATTGTTTGCTGTATGTGTCGATGATATGCTAGTTTAGCTTGAAAAATCCAAAATTGGTTGTTTCGTATCTTCTCTTTGCTGCAATTCCTTTATGTATGAGGACGATTTAATATTATTATCGTTGACTGTTACAGATTTACAGTCCCTAATTTAAATCAGCACAAATGAATTAACTAATGTAGGTTTAAGTGTTAATTGTAGTAAAACATTCTGCATTAGAATTGGTCCTAGACATAATATTAAGCCCATTAATATGATAATTGATAACAGAAGCATAGAGTGGGTTAATGAAATACGTTATTTGGGATTATTTTTGGTGTCATCAA
Organism: Enchytraeus crypticus; assembly: GCA_905160935.1. Lineage (NCBI taxonomy): Eukaryota > Metazoa > Annelida > Clitellata > Enchytraeida > Enchytraeidae > Enchytraeus > Enchytraeus crypticus. Next base: position 316,034 of record CAJHZI010000201.1, on the reverse strand, counting down.
AAAGTTTCAAAATTAATATTCAAAATCGTAAACGTAAATTTTTTAGGGCACTTAACGCTATCTTCAGCAAAATTGGGGGCAACGCTGCACCTTCTGCAGTTATCTCACTTGTTGAATCATATTGTGTACCCATTTTGCTGTATGGTTCTGAATTTGTAGAATTGGCAAAGTCTCTGATTCAGAGCCTAGAAAATGCTTATACTCAATTGTTTAGCAAGTTATTTCGTACATTCGATAAGAAAACAATTAATCAGTGTCAGTTTTTTTTCGGGTCAATTGCCGATTGAACTAAAGATTGCAAATAGAAGATTTAATTTTTTGAGGAAATTGTGTCTTTCTGATACCTCTTGTAAATACTTTAATTGTTTTAATGGAGAGTTGTTGCCATTGATTAATAAATACCGCGTCAACGTAATTAATAGGCCTAACCGTACCTTGCCAGCGAGCTTACAAGTTGAGAGACTCTAAGTCGTTATTGCGAAACTACTTTGAACGTTCGCTAGAAATCAATTAAGGTTTAGTTATTCATTTTTAGTTTATTGATTGAGTGTATGCTTGTGTCTATTTTTTCAGCACTACGTATGTGTTTACTTGTATGATTGTATTGTAGTTTGTTTCTTGTCTTGCTACCTGAATGGTGAAATAAAAGCTATATATATAGAATATAATATATGCTATGCTTTTGTGGAAGCGGTAGTGGTAGCTTTAATTTTCGAGAACTGACATATTCGTGCTTTTATTTAATTTAACAAAAATCGTAAAATGCTTGAGGTTGAATAATTTGCGCGGTTAAATTAATGCTTAAACTGTTAATAGCCAAAACAGAAATACTATAAAGTATTGCCATTAAGAAAGGATCATCATAGAGCCCGATGCTGTCATGGAGGACGGTAAGAATGCTAAATTAGATATTTCTATAATTAAATAAACGTCAATTATGTTTAATTCTTTTACAACCTGCTTGCAGCTTAAAGAATAAGCGCTAATACGTCTCATTCGACTTACATAAACATAACAGAGGAAGAAGAAAGTCAACAACTTCTCTGTTAATTAGTTAATTGTCATGTAACACTTGTTTTGCATTCTGTAGCCTGTAATTAGACATGTGTCATTCCTCTAGACACGTTTTGCAACAAAAAGACAACGGAAGTTGTATGCTAACATGGAGATTGTGATGGTATAAGTATTGTCATAACAATAGTTAAATGATTTTTACTATATATAGCTAGAAATTTAAAGCAATCACCTATTAATATTATTTAATTATTGACACTGATTTTATTGGTGCCGACGTTAATATTACTCAAGTACATCGTTAAGTGAAATATTATTATCTAGAAGCAAGTAAATTATTTGCTTAGTATATACAAGCATATATATATATATATATATATATATATATATATATGTGTGTGTGTGTATGTATAGGCTACATGTTTATCTATATATATATCTATATGACATATATATGTATAGGCTACATGTTTATCTATATAATATATATATATATATATATATATATATATATATATATGACGTCCCTGCCCTGACATCATCCTTATATGAAGAAAGAAATGGACGTTAAACCTTTATTAATATTTTTATTATATGGTAAAGAATTTAATATAGGCTAAGATCTGATCAGAGATATGCCTACTTTGTGTATGATAATGAAGCAAACTAAACGTATGTAGCCCACTCGGAGTGCGTGTTAAATTTCTAAACCGTCGAATTTGGGTTCCTTTTAAATCAAGGCTAACTTTACGTACATATATATATTTTTCAGCAAAATAATTGATTTAAGATATATTTTTACAATATTTTACTTTTTCTACACTACTCGGAACTTGCGTAATTTAACTATATGAAATTATCATTCTGAACATATGCTCGGTGTTCTAGAAAGTGCTGTACTCTATTTACTGATTCTACCTAATCATAGTCTACAGAAGACTAAATTCAATTATTATCTGTTCGAAATTAAATGAAGAGTCTTTGCCACGTTTGCTATAGCTAATAAAATTTAATTAAAATCCATTCAGAATTCTGACGACTTTCTCAAACAATGCCCTTCTGAGAAAAATATTATTGTGTCAAATTGCAATTATTGTACGTCTTTATAATTAATAAACTTATTGGGAATATACGTTCTGGATATTTACATATTTACTTTGGCCTACATTTTCTAGGCTCAGTGAATTTGGAAAACCTTTTATCGATTTGGGGTTAAATTCCGGATTCTAAATTATTTGTGATATCTAGAACTTCGAGTAAGATTCTAGATACAAAACCAAATGAGTTCTTTAGGAGATTAAGGAATGCAGTTATGTTTGAAATAATGCAAAATTCATAATTCTTAAGAAAGAAATACTCAACTTATTTTTATAGAAGATACTAAAAGATTTTGAATGCAAATAAAGTCATACACTTGTATATACGATTGATATTTCCAGATTTGGGTATTTAATCTTAAAATATTGTATTTGAGACTTGAGTAGACTTGGCCAGTTGCTAATAATGATATTACCGCAGAGAGCTCTGGCTCTTTTATGGTAGCCTCTTACGTATTGCTCGCTGTTTATCTGACTACATGTATGTTTCTATTGTTTGTATAATCTGTGCTGAGATGAACGATATGAAACTGAAATATATTCACTTTTGGCTGCCAATGTACCACTGTACAGTCATTATTAAAAAATTATTAAAACGTCTGGTTTCTACACTTCAGTGTCGTTGTGATACCTTTTAGCGTCATATCATTCCACTCAGCGCTTTGGTGTTCATTAACTTTCTATTTTGCTGATTTAAGAAAATTTCTCTAATTAACTTTTCTTCTAAGGTATCCTGCATTCACTGCGTTCGTGACTATAGAATTGCATTTTCTCATTTCTCATTACCTGTAGCACGTTTCGATAACTATATCTCAACAGGACCGATCACTGAAGCTGTAGCAATGGTCTCCATTATAATAATATACATATGTAGATCACCTAGGGTGTTTCAATTAGGTTGTTAATAGGCTATTTATTAGGCGTATATTAGGTAGATTGGTCGAGAATCATCATTGGCTAGCAGGCAATATCACAAAAGAGAGAGATTGCTAATTATACACGTACATGTTGACTAATCTTTGGTAAAACATTAAAATGTGCTTGTTGCAAATTATGCCTTTCTAGAACCAAAATAAACCAAACCGAGTTGATCTGATTAGAATAGACTATTATATCAGATTATTAGATTCGACTATCTGGTTACACTAGTAGATTAGATTAGTAGATTAGACTAGTACATTGTATTTTTTAACCGATACCCCATACTGTTTTTACATTAAAGTCATAACGAGCTGGCCGATGTACAATTTACAGAACTTATTACGCATATTGTTAGAGTTACTGTGCATATTTTTGCGAAATTTATTTATGCTTAACAAAATTTGGCTGCTGACCCATGCTTTTCAAATAATCAAATCCTGATTATTTGAAAAGCATGGGTTAGCTCGTTATGACATTAATGTAAAAACAATATTGGTTATCTGCTATAAATACACGCAGTGTGGATTCAGTTCTGTAAAATCTCATAAATAAGAGAGATTGGTAGTAAAATCCTCTCTGTTGCTCTGTCATGTGACCCGAACGAGGAAAACATTTATACTCAAAACTGTATCAGGCTCAGCAAAGAAAACAAAGTTGACACAAAATGTTAATCCTCTCATAAAAGATTGGACTTTACAAAACCTTTTTCGTGGCCCATAGCTTGGGAAATATGTCTAGTACTCCATACATTTTGTAGGTCTATTGTATTATCAATACAATAGACTGGAGCCAGTGGCGATGTCGGTAAGATATTCGACCGCGGATCAGTATGTGCGGGGTTCAAATCCTGGGTTCGCACGTCACTGACATCGCTTTCGAGTGAGGAACCTGACGTTAACATTAGCTTTTTTTATCACACTTCACTATTTATACCTCGTCAGTTGCAGTTCTTCCCCCGCTCAACCCCTCTCATTATTACTTCATAACTTGGGGTCGACAAGAGTTCACTTTGGAGTTATGTCGACCTGAGTGTGAAAGCATCCCTTGGGAGAGCTTAGCTCTAACGGTAGTTTCTCCTCTAACAAATTAACGTTTTTGCCAATCTGTCGAGAACAGTTTCGCAAAATTATTAGGCGCAAGCTGTATCATCTACAGTTAGCTTTTGGATAAAGTGTTAAATAGTTTGATTTATACGGCTGGTTACAAAAAATACTTACAAAAAAATCATTTCTAATGAGCTCTATAAAAAAACTCGACCGTTGTTTACTTAGATATAACTAAACATTAATTTTTGTATCAAATGTCACGTTTTTTGCTATCATCCATTAACGACATTTATAGATGACCCAATTGAGACCAAATGCATTTTGACTGTTTAGAACAAATAAATTAAGGGGCCAAGGCACCATACAAATTACTTGATGACAACAAACAGTATAGATAAATATGAATTTTCTTGCGAAGTTTCCTAATAATATTTTTGCCTTCTGTGTACGTCAGACCTAAAAGACAAAAATGGCTCTAAGTCCTCTGTTTTACTAATTTGAATAATAATTATTAATATTGTACAAGGCCTAACTACAAAATGACCTAAAAATGAAGATGTTTGAACTCATACACTTGGTTGACTAGATGGATAGTAGCATGCGCGGCTGAAAGATAGAATTCATTGTTAATTAATCATATTCACCCAGTTTTCGTTCAGATAATTCTTCGAAGATTTCTTTCGCCATGAAATCTTGTGATTTTCTTCCTGTAATAGACTTTCACACTTTGGTTGAGTTATGAGCAACATAATTCAAACACCTGTTCGGAAATGGCACTTTTCCTTGGATTCTTTCTTAATCTTCTATAGGTTCCCCTTTGACAACAATTATCTCCAACTTCAATCTTGTCCTGCCTGGAACCGGCTTTCCAGATTCATATTTTCATTTTACATTTATTGCATTTTAATGAATCTTTCATTATTGCTGGTCGCAATTTCATTGTGCTTGAAATTGTCGTGTATCACTGTAGCATTCTAATTGCGCTCTTATTCACGTTGTGGACTTGGTATCAAGGTAAGAAATTACTCTTTTCTCCTTCGTTCATTTAAAATCACAATCCGACTTCGCCACTGGCTCTAGCCAGTGGCGAAGTCGGTAAGATACTCGACCGCGGATCAGTAGGTGCGGGCTTCAAATCCTGGGCTCGCCCGTCACTGACATCGCTTTGGAGTGAGGAAACTGACGTTAACCTTAACTTTACCAGCTTTTTGCTTGTAAGCACATTTGTGCTTACAAACAACAACAGAATTAGTGTGCTTCTTTTGTCCACTACAACATTAAGTAACCAAGCATGTTACTGTGATGATATTAATATGTTCATCTTTGATACCATCAAGACGCTTCGTGACGTCACTCAGTATACTACAGGGCAACCTCTTTAACCCTCTGCTTCCAATAATCACGTGATCTATATCCTGCGCCAAAAATTAAAACGTAAACGCGCATTATGGTGAAATGATCAACTATGTTCATATCTGTCATTTAAATTACGACAAGTTTAAACCGTTAGGCAATTTTTGTCAAATTTCTGTACAACCAGTCTAGTGAATGTCCGAGATTTTACTCTTAGATCAGCGCTGCTGGGTGTCGAACCCACCAGCGTTCAATTCACCTCAGGATCTGTCATTTAGAACTACATAACGTTACCCCCACGCTATTAAGACATTCGCAAAGCAGCAAAGTAGTAAATCTCATCCCGTGCAAGACTGAATTTATTATCTAGTTTAACTATGTGTCTCAGGTTTCCCTTGTTTTTCTGAGAATTTTTTAACGTAAACGTTTTAGCTTATGATGACTTCGTGAATATAACCTTGACTTTAATTATATTATCGCCCACTACTACCGACAATTTGTATTTTAATTAATATTCGATATTGTGTATCGTTCATATGACGCGAAAGACGCATAAATAAATACAAAAATAAGCCACAAAATTAGTATTCAATTAGCCTTTCT